>JABWTJ010000416.1:180612-755398 GCA_016801875.1 Solanum sitiens | reverse complement strand
CAAAACTCCTCTTTTGACTTAACTTAGCTTCATTCATTCATTCAAGTGTGAGTGTGTACATGTGAGCACACCTTGCACATAATCATCGTTTCATTTACATTTAACTCCTATACATTCTTAGACCTTCATTCATCACATCACACACTTTAACATGCTTCACATAATCATATAAGTCATTTAGGCATAATCCTTAGCATAATTTTCATAACAAGCTTCATAAAACACATTAACAAGAGTATCTTCATTTCCATATTTCTTCACATAATATGCCTTCATAGACACATTCACAATACACAAGTAACTACACATTCATACAATTTAAGTAAACACCGCCACCAAGAAGGTGAACCATACCAGTCAAGAGCATTTCATAATTAAAGCTGAACAACATAACCAACTTACCCTTTAATTCAAGCTTTCATAACCTGTAGCATTTTTCTCAACATTTCATCATAAATTAGCCCTTAGGGCATTAGCTAAAAAAAGCAATATCAATCCAAAGAAACCAAATTTCAAAGACTACACTATCATGCTCATTCAACCCATTTCTTAAGCCACAATTTGATAAAAAATCTTTAACATGATTTCGTTGAAGTTTTAGCATTAAAATCATTAACCTTATAAAAATCATATTTGAATCATTAGAAACATGTGCATGCAAGACCCATACTTAGAGTCAAAGATAGAAGAAGTTAGGGTTGGAAAATTCTTTTTGCAATCTTTTAGAAAGGGGCTCCTTGAATGGAAGAGAGTTGAAGGATGGATACCATACCTCACATTGAAGAAACCCCAATGATTTTTGATTAAGAAACGTCAACCAACAGCCCCTTCTAGTTCCTTCTTGACGTCTAGCTTCCAAGGAGACTTGAGAGAGAGTTCTAAGGAAGAGGGGTTTTGGGTTTTAGGAAATGGAGTCTAAAATTAGGTCTTAGGGTTTGAAACATCTTAATACACCTAAATAACCCTAAAAATGACTTCCTAGGTTCATAAAATACTTTGGGGTGAATTTACCAAACACCCCAAGCCTTGGCAGATTGTTTAGCAGCATTTTGGCAGCACCATCGACGGATGCAACCAACGGACCGTCTATCCATCAATGGTCCATTAGTGGGGTCTGGTGGTTTGATACTTAGCCTAATTTGAGTCCTGGCTATCCCACCTTGCAGGTCCAATCGACGGGGCAAGTCGATGGGCCGTTGGTTGGACCACTGGCCGTCGTTTGCCCTCGTTGGTGAACACTGCCAAGACAGTTTGGGTCCTTCTCTTGGGCCCTTCTCTAGGGCACCTTGTGGGTCCTAGGTTGGGTCATACTCGAACGTTAAACCCCCAAACATAGTCGTATAGGCATTAGAAATATCCCACACCAATTTCAAGCAAAACGAACACGTAAAACTCACTCAAACACACCAAGACACACAAGCACTCTCTAAGGCACACTTTGCGAACGTCATGTACGTTCTTGGACGTTTAACCTCCAAACTTAACCAAACTTCACGCACTGCCTAAGAACATCAATGTATCTCATTTTAACTTAAAATTAACTCAAGAAACAGTCACGAAGCTCTAGTCCACCTTAGTTCGTTTTAGGGCGTTACATTTGAGTATTCTCCCTATAAGTCTGAGAAAAGAGATTTCTTCCTTTACATAATTATTTTTTTAGTAATAGCTTTATTATAATTTGAACATAAAAAATATTCTTTATATATTTATATATATATATACATATATATATATATATATATATATATATATATATATATATATATATATATATATATATATATATATATATATATATATATATATATATATATATATATATATATATATATATATATAATTGGTTAATGCTTTAGATAATGAACACATCGATTAATCTTTATGTTGATTGTATTAATCAGGCTTGACTGTGGCTTGAAAATGGCATAATAATTGCGCCTTTGACTATTTGCTATGATGGAACGAGTGTGAGTTTCAATATCTTCAGTGATAAGGTTTGTATTAATCTAACTGTCATTCTTCTCTGATCGATTTTGTTTCATTGTTTAATTGATTACACATAATTGTGATTTTTGAACTATTTATTATTTATATAGGTGGCAAATATTCTAGAGTTTGCAGAAAGGTTAAAATTTAGAGATGCAGTTTCATCTGAAAAACAATTATTCGTGGAAACACTAAGTGGAGGTTAAAATTTAAAAATTAAATTTGATTAATAATTTGCTCATCTTTAAATTAGTTTAATAAGTATGTTGGTTTTTGTTACATATAGCTCAATATTTGCCTAGGAGAAACTCTATGCTTGGATTCTCGGAGAAAGGAAAAGAGAGGTGAATTTTTTTTCCACTTTCGAAATTTCTATGTTTTCTAATATCCCTTACTAACATTTTTTTGTCCAACATAATTTTTTTTAATGTTTGAATGCCTACTTAACCTCTCAATTACTTTACTATCCATCGATTGATCTTTATGTTAATTTTATTAACCAGGTTTTGTGGAGGCTCGGAAAATGGCAAGAAAATTTCACTTTTGACTATTTGCTACAATGGAATGGTTGCATCTTTTCATGTCTCCAGTGACAAGTTTTTTATCAATTAAATATCATTGTTTTTTTTATTTATTTTCTCACTTTTTAATTGGGTTCATATAATTGTAATTTCTTATATTTGTTGTAAATGTAGGCGCATGATATTCTAAAATTTGCAGAAACATCAAGAGTTAGGAATGACTTTTCATCAAACTTTGGAGGTTAAATATTTTTCTTTTCCTTATCCTATGAAAAATAAATTTATATAATATATTGTTTGTTTTCAAATTATTTCAGTAATGTGTTATTTTTTATTGCATGTAGATTTATCATTGGCAAGGAGCATCTCCTTGCCTAGATTCTTAGAGAAGCCGAAAACAAGGTGAATTTGTTTTCACTAATCACAATTTTTATTTTATTTTCCCAAGTTAATTAAATACATATCCACATACTATTTCATACTTCCTTATATCCCTTAAACTTTTGTTTTTGTCAAATATCACCTTATTTTTTCATGTAGAAACGGTTACAAAATAACTAGATATTCCTTCCCTTTTATAATTTTTTTTGTTTTAGTAATATCTCTCTTACAATTTGCATATATAAAGATCTTATGTAAAAAGAATATAAAATTAAAAGATATATTTTAAGCAAATGCAATGCATTGACTTTGTAAATACTTGTAGACAATGAAAATATCCATCAACTAATCTTTGTGTTGATTGTATTAATCAGGCTTGACTACGTTATGCCTATGACTTTTTTCTACGAAGGAAACACCGCTAGTCTTGATGTCTCTATTGATAAGGTTTGTATTAATCAAATGTTATTCATTTCTAATCGATTTTGATTCACTGTTAAATTAACTAAACATACTTGTATTTTTCAAATTATTTATCATATGCGTAGGCAGTAAATATTCTAGCGTTTGTACAAAGGTCAAATTTTGGTGATGCATGTCCATCCGGAAAAAAAGTCCCCGCGGAAACATTAAGTGGAGGTTAAACAATTTTCTTTTCCTTCTCATTTGAAAAATTAAATTTGATTAATATTTTGCCCATCTTGAAATTATTTTGCTAATGTGTTGGTTTTTGTTACTTATAGATCAAGATTTGGCCAGGAGAAACTCTATGCTTGGATTCTCAGAGAAGCAAAAAGAGAGGTGAATTTTTTTCCATTTTTAAAATTTCTATATTTTCAAGTTATTTAAATACAATACATATTTTCTAATACCATTTTCTAACATATTTTTCCAACGTTACATTTTTTTTGTAAGTCCGAACGCCTACTTAACCTCTCAAATCTAATTTACCATAACATTTAAATTTTTCTCCAAATTAATCTTTAGCTTCAATAAACTAAAGTTTGAAAAGACTAAGAGTATTTTTTATGAAAATATAATGGTCAATCTTTATAAAAAAGAATTCAAAGAAGTTGGTTTGTTCCTTAAAAGAGAGTACTTATTTAAATTATATGTTTGCAAAGCCAAGAAGAATAAATACAAGAATGAAATAAATAGTTTATCATGATTAGTGTATTTATGTGTTTTTTAAGGATCTAAAAACGTTTGTCAGGGTTCCTTTCCTTTAGGTGAGTTACTTTGTTTCAAACATTTTTCTTTAGAACTTTGAAAATAATGTAATATTTTGCCCTTTTATAAATTTTTTTTTTTGACAATTGCTCTCTTATTATTTTAAAGAAAATATTTTTTAGATATCTTAGATGAAAATATCTCATATGTTAAAACTGAAGATTTCTGGTAAAAAGAACATCAAAATTTAAAATGTGTAAAAAGAAGTTGACAGACATATACAACGTCTATATTAACTTGATTAGCACTTTAGATAATGAAAATATCCATCGATTGATTTTTGTGTTGATTTTCTTTATTAGGCTTTGTGGTGGCTCGAAAAATGGCTCTAGAACTGCACTTTTAACTATTTGCTACTGGGGAATGGTTGGAAATTTCAATGTCTCCAATGACGAGGTTTTCATCAATCAAATGTTATTGATTCATGATCTATTTTCTCTCAATTATTAATTGGCCTTCTGTAATTGTTATTTTTGAATATTTATTGTCAATGTAGGCGAATGAAGTTTTAAAGTTTGCAAAAACGTCAATAACTAAGAATGTCCTTTCGTCAAACAATGAAGGTTAAACATTTTTCTTTTCCTTTTCTTATGAAAATTAAATTTGTATAATATTTTGTTCATTTTCAAATTATTTCAACGTGTTAGTTTTTGTTGCATGTAGATCTATCATTGTCGAAGATAAACTCCTCGCCTAGATTCTTTGAAAAGCAACAAATAAGGTAAAAATGTTTCACTCTCATTTTTCTGATATTTTTTTTCAAATTGATTAAATACATATCTAAATACAATTCGTACTTTCTAATAGCCTTTATAAGTTTTGTTTGTCAAATATCACCCTTATTTTTTTAATGTGGGAATTCCTACATAGCCTTTCAATTCATTTTTTCATAAACTTTTCTTTTAAAAAATTAAAAAGATATCAGTTATTTTCTCCAAATTATTCTTATCTTCAATAAATGATAAATTAGTTTGAAGAGAAGAAATAGAAGATAATTTTAAGAGATTTAAAGACAATCTTTATAACAAACAAAATTCCTTTTTAGTTAAAATAGATAATATTATTGTATATTAAAACTATGTATATAGTTACATTAGTCTTAAAGTGCCTATGCACTTTTAGTTGTAGCCTTCACTACACAAACATTTTCAAAGCTAACAAGGATATGTAAATATCAATTATAACATGATAAATTGGATAATTATCATAATACTTCAATACTTCAATGGAATTAGTTTCAATTTCAACATGAACAAGGTTCTGATAAATAAGATAATTATCATAATAATGTATTTTTTAGTACTGTCCCTAAGTATGAGAGAAAAGTGATTTCTTGCCTTTTTATAATTTTGATTTTTTTTGGTAAAGTTCTTTTATAATTTGAGAAGACTTTTTTTTCCAGATCTATTATGTGTAAGAAAATTGAAAATCTCTTATTTGTTAAAAAATATAAATGAAAATTTCTCGTAAAAAATAACAGTAATTTTTAATCTTTGTGTTGATCAGGCTTGGTTGTGAGTCGGAAAATGGCGTTAAAGTTGAACCTTTGACTATTTTCTACAATGGGAAGATTGTGGTTTATGATGTATCCATTGAGAAGGTTTTGATTAATCAAATGACATTTTGATTAGTTTTATTTCACTGTCGAATTAATTACACATAATTATGATTTTTAAATTATTTGTTTTAAATGTAGGCAGCAAATATTCTAAAGTTTGTAGAAAGGGTTGCATTTTCATCTAAAAAAGAATTTTCCGTGGAACCATTAAATGGAGGTTAAATAAGTTCTTTTACTTCTCATTTGAATGTTAAATTTGATTAATAGTTTGTTGATCTTCAAATAATTATTTTAACGATGTGTTTGGTTTTTGTTGCATATAGATCTTCATTTGGCTAGGAGAAACTTTATGCATGGAGTTTCGGAGAATCGAAATGAGAGGTGAATTATTTCGCACTCCCAAAATTTCTATATTTTCAAGTTATTTAAAAGATATTCTCATTTTACCATCACTCGATTATAGAGGGTTGGAGCCCTATCTCTAAAAGTCCTCTTGATATTCAAATTTAATTACTATTTTCTAATACCCTATTCTAACATTTTCTTTGTCCAACAACACATTTTTTTAATGTCAAAATGGCTACTTAATCTCTCAAATCTAGTTTACCATAACCTTTATTTTGTTTCTCCAAATTAATCCTAACTTCAATAAATGAGTACATAGTTTGAAAGATATAGAGTAATTTTTATGAAATATAAAGGATAATCTTTACCAAAAAAGATTCAAGAGAAGTGTTGTACCTTTATTAGAATACTTAATTAATTATATTTTTAATTGGGAATTAACTTCTCCCTCTATAAGAATAAATAAAGGAAAGAAATCTCTTAGAAATTCGAGGAAATGAGATCTTTTGATCTTTTGTAAAATAAAAAAATAAAAAAAATAAAAAAAAATTGGCAGTAGCTATCTTATAATTGATAAGAATTTTTTTCTCTCTTAGATTTCTTATGTGTGGCAAATTAAGTTCTTTTATATGTTAAAAATGAGGATATCTCGTAAAAAGAATATCAAAAAATTTAAAATATACAAGAAAGTTGGCAAACACATATAACGTTTGCATTAACTCGATTAATGCTTTTGATGATGAAAGTACTCATCGATTGATCTTTGTGTTGATTTTATTAATTAGGTTTTGCCCTCCTCCGAGATTCGAAGGCATAAAAATTGCGCCTCTGAGTATTATCTACAATGAAAAAGTTGCAGTTTTTGATGTCCGGAGTGACAAGGTTTTTATCAATTAATTGTCATTGATCTTTGATCTATGTCCTTTACTTTTGAAGTGGTTATACGTAATTGCGGTTTATGAATGATATATTGTATATGTAGGTGGATGGAATTTTAAAGTTCGCAGAATCGACAAAACAACAAACTTTAAGACAAGGTTAAAGATTTTATTTCCCTTCTCTTTTGAAATTAAAAATTGATTAATGTTTTGTCATCTTTGAATTGTTTTAATATGTTGGTTTTTGTTACATGTAGATGTACCATTGACAACGAGAAAATCCCCAGTTAGATTCTTGGAGAAGCGACAATAGAGGTTGGTATTCATCTATTTTTTTATTTATTTTTAAAAGTTAAATGACATTGACATTGTCATATTGAACCTAAAAATCGTATATCTTCACAATCAAGTTTGTATTAATTATGTGTTTTCTTAGTAGTCTCTCTAGAAGTCGTGAGAAAATCGAATTTCTTATCCTTTTATAGTATTTTTTTTTGCAATAGCTTTTTAATAATTTGAATAAAAGAAAATTGTTCATCTTTTTCAGTTTCCTCATATGTAAAAAATAATGAAAATATCCTAGGTGTAAAATGAAGATTTCTCGTAAAAAAAATTTAAATATAATTTTTGCTATGTATTATTTTAAAGAGCTAGAAAACGATTCATTTCCTCTAGTCAATTATGACCGTCATTTTATCAATTAGCTTTTACACTTTGAGTGCTCTTTCTAATATATGTCAATTTGAAAAATCCAAAGAACATTAATTATTTTTTTTAACATCCTTTCTCTACAACTTTCTAAAACTTTCTCTACAACTTTCTAAAATATAGTAATATATTTTAATTCTTCTTTCCATGTTATTATTCTTCTACGTTGTTAATCCTCGCATAACCCTTATCAAACAGGTGAAATGTTAAAATAATCAACTAATTGAACTATTGAGAATCCTCAAATCCAACATTGTTAATTCATATATTACTACTATATTACATTTCTTCACATTACGAAAAGTATCATTATAATTAATATCTACATTACTAATTCTGCGTAACTTGTTTCTTAACCAAAAAGTTATTCATGTTTTGCAGGATGACTATTGTGTCACCTTATGGTTTTCCCCATGCTGCCCCTGAAAACAAGAAATAGAAGAAGATGTTAGGGGTAT
This sequence comes from Solanum sitiens, assembly GCA_016801875.1. Taxonomy (NCBI): domain Eukaryota; kingdom Viridiplantae; phylum Streptophyta; class Magnoliopsida; order Solanales; family Solanaceae; genus Solanum; species Solanum sitiens. The sequence goes on along the minus strand of JABWTJ010000416.1, from coordinate 747,333 downwards.
ACATATATAATATATGTATGTTAATAGAAAATATTTATTTTGAGGATTTGGTTGTTATTTTACTAGACTTTATTATGTTGCTAAGATGTTAACTTTACCAGTCAAAACTAGAATATAAAACTTGCATTTTTATTATTTTGTGTGAAAATATTTGTTTGGTTTTGTATGTGGGTTTTAAAATAATGTGTGCATTTTTAGTCTCAAAAGTGGTTTTGTAAGTTGGTTTTAAAATAATGTGTGGATTTTAAAATACTAGTGTTTGCATTGGACATTACACCCTTTGAGGTGTGGCCCCTTCTCCGAACTCTGTTAATGCGGAAAACTTTAATTATTAATGCTTATATTAGGGTATAGTGTTCACATTACATTATTTGAGGCGTGACCCTTCTTGAACTTTGCTAGTGCGGGATGTTTCTATTTTTCTATTTTCCTTGTTTTAGGCATAATCTCTCGCAGTAATGCTTGAATTAGGGTGACTGTCCAAATTACATCTTTTGGGGCGTGGTCCTTTCTCATGCAGGATGCTTTGGTTAATAATGCTTGAATTAGGGTATAAACTATCTAGAGTATGTCCTTTGAGGTGCGGCTCTTTTCCAAGCTACCTATTATCGTTTGCATTTATAAGCTTGATCATGATTATAATCCATTAGTCACATCTCTGATTGATGCCTATTTTATTTGTGGTGTTGCTAATGTTAGTGCTAGGATTTCATTGTATGTCTTGATGCTATTAGTATTTCTAGTGTGATGCAAGCATGTAAATCATTGGAAACTTTGGGCCTTGGGAAGCAAATTAATACATTATTATGTCTATGTCACGAAGGTTGATCTTGAATAAGATGTGTTTGTTCAGAATTATGTAATGATTAGGTAAAATCAAAGTGACGTTTTTATTAAATTATATATAATGTATTCTTCAACGTCCATGTCATTTGGTTGTACCTCCTTCAAAAAATTGTTTTTAAAAATAGTGTTAAGAATCTGCTTTTTATAGTGATTTGTAGGGATTTGTTCAAGTTTATCTTAAAAACTGAACTGTGGTTGTTCTTTCGTTTTCTAATGTGAGTAATTACCTTGTTTGATTGGCTGACACTTCTAATTGTTTCTTCTTTATTCCTAACTAGTTAGCATGTTCGTGCTTCGCGCGATCATAACAACTATTTTAGTGACAAATTTTTCTTATAAAGTAGCACATACTAAAAAACAATATGATTAATATTTAGGTAAAAACTTTAAAATGTTTATCATAATTGTTTCAATTTATAAGATACAGTTTAATTATTAATTATCAAAGAATTATTATAAAAATAATGTTACTTAAGTAAACATATAAATAGATAAGGATTTTGTAAGTCATGAGATGGACGAACCAACTAATAAAAAGAACAATGCAACACAGTACTATTTCCCTATTTATTTTTTAAAAATTAAAATTACAGTATATCTTGTTATAAAAAACTTATAACCACAAATAGATAAAAACATATCCATTTGTGAAAATGTTCTACATGTAAACCTTGAATATCTGATGTGCAAATTATAGACAAAATTTTTAAGCCATTATGTTTTGAGAAAACTAAAATGTAGAGGTAATGAAGAGAATCATAGAAAGGAGTTGAGGAGATATGTCATTTAAGTAGAAAATGTGAATAGAGGAAGGTTTTTGTAATTTATTAGATGTAATAAATATTATAAAAAGTTTAATTATCAAATAAATTAATTAGTGAAGAGACTAAAATCATCTTTTAAGTTTCATAATCAATTTAATTAAACAAATATTAATTTTCTCTATGTATAATTATTTTTCTATTTTTAGAATTTCTTAACTTAAGAAAATATGTTCATTGCAATTGGATACTGACAGAAGAAACTTGATTCATTCGAAAAAAATTCATTAAATTGAAAGAGTTATATGTATCGTGAAAATTGAATTCAACAATCATATATATAGACTAATCTATATATATATATATAAAGCTGGATATAGAAAATTTGATGTGGCACCTCTCTATGGCCAGTATTTCTTTTTATGTTCTATTTCATTTTTTTGACATTTTATTTTCATTTGTAATTATTCGTTAAAAAAACTGAAAAATATTTAATGCATTACATCATGCTCCTTTAAAACTTTTATCATACTAATACACATTTAAGTAAATGGAAGATGAAAAGATTAAATCATTTTCATTTTTCATAACAGTTTATAATTATTTAGCCTATAAAATAAAATAAAAAATTCACAATTGTACAACAATAGTGGAAACCTTCACTTTCTCTCTTTCTTCTTCTAATGATGAATATATTTTGTACAACAATAGTGGAAACCTTCACTTTCTCTCTTCTTCTTCTAATGATGAATATATTGAGATGTCCACCGAATTTTTAGGCCTTGTGATTTTTTCAAGATAAGGAAAGAAAGAGTATCTCAAGATCAAAATATATTGGTGATGATAAAACTTCTAAAGATATTGGTGGTAATGAATGTATGGATATCAAATTTCTTGAAAAGGGGAAGAGAGAGTATCTCAGGATCTAAAGATATTGGTGATGATATAACTTCTAAAGATATTAATGGTGATGAATATACGGATATCAAATTTAGTCACTGAGATGTCTAGCGAAATTCTAGACCTTGTGAGTTTTTCAAGAAAAAAGAAAGAAATGATATCTCAAGAACCATGTATAGATATTGGTGAAAGGAAAAAAGTTATGTAACAAAAAATTGTCTTCAAAGTAGAAACCATTTTGAAATAATGTTGATTTCTTTTATATTGAGAACAAAAATTCATAGTATGTAAGAAGATTTATTTAGAGAAAAAATCAATCAATTTAGTAAATTAGTATTAAATTTAGGAGGAGAATAAGTATTCTACTAACTCCTTTCTTATTTTATTATATCATAATTTCTTTATATATATATATATATATATATATATATAGTGTTTGTTAAGAAGACTTTGATACTAGTGACTATTTGAGAGTAAGGTAAATGATTGGTGTGGTTATGATGTTTGTTTGTATCAAGATTGTTAGCTTTAGTGGAGTATTGTGAGAAGTATATGGGGTTCGATAAACAAGTATGTGAGCAATTATCATAGGGGATGAGACTGGTTAATTGTGATTAGCTAAAAACCAAAAAGATGAAGTCATGTGACTGGAAAAGTTTGATATGGGCGTTATGGTGGAACTATATTATTTTATTCGGTTTTGGTCCCGTATATTCTTATGTGACCACCTACTTCATATTGGATATGATTTGGAGTGTGATTATTTGTCTACGCCCATACATATTTCCACATCTATGGGTGATATCCTAGTGGTGGATCGGATGTACCGATCCTCTTATATCCTCTTTATATGATAGGATTCTTGGGCAGAATTGGTCATTTCAATTATGATAGATTTGGTGTTGTTTGGAATGGTTGAAGTATATTAGTAGTTCTGCACGCACAACGTTGTTTATGAGAACTTACTTAAGAGTTATGATGAGTTACAATTGTCTAAGAATGTTATTAGAGGTTCTACATTTTGAAATGTATCGCTTGTTGGGTGCTTACTTAATCATTTTCTTCTTTGGGTCAACTAAGTTTGTTTCTCCCTGGATGAGTACTCAGTGTCTACAAATCCAATTTGTATAACTTAAGTTCGTGGGAAGATTATGTTGTGAGAAGAGAATTTTGATAAGATCTGTAATGATTTGTGCACTATGTGTGTGTGATGATTGGTTCAGGTTCACTTTTAATTGTAGCAAGTATTGATTCAGAACTTTATCGTGGTTATGTGAGAAGAATTCATCCTGGTTATTGTGTTATGGTCTAGAAGGTTTCAGTTTAGATTGGGAAGGATAGTTGGCCTTGATAGAATGGTGTTAAGGAGAAGCTTTCGTGTAGAGCTGAACATCGACTCTGGAAGATCATACGTTAGATTTTTGGTAACGTCAATAATTCTTCCTTCTCCTATCTTATGTTCGAGGACGAACATGATTTTTAGTGGTGGATTATGTAACGACCCTCTTAATCGTTTTAGGATTTTTAACCATTATTTTTATATTAACCTTTTTAGTAGATTTTATAAATAATTTCTATAACTTATAAGAATGAGTGACATGATTTTCAGATTTAATAAAGTATTATTTTGTTGCTAATAATAATGGAAAAAATAATAAATAGAACAGAAAATTAAATAAATAAATCAAATAATAATAATAATAATAAAATAAAGGAAAGGGCAAAGTGCCCTAAACTGCAATAATATCAGGCGGCTGCTTTGAAAAAGAACGAACAGAACAAAAAAAATACGCAGAAGAAGAAAAGAAAAGGAAAAGAGAAAAAAAAAGAAAAAAGGAGGAGAAAAGTTGATATGTTCATCTTAAGGCGTCAAGGTAATTATTCTCATCCTTTCTATAAATTTTTTTATGTAACTAGGAGTAGAGTTTTAGGTAAAAACGTGTATCATTTATATTAATATGCGAACTTGTGATTATGCATAGAGGTCATTGTATACTAAATTTTTATTATTATTATTATCTTTTTTTTATATACGTATAGTAATGGCTGTCAACTTAAACTTGAATTGGAAAATTAAGGCCAATTATTGAGAAATAATAATAAAATAATGATGGATTAATCATTGGCTACAAATTATGGGAATAGGGTTATTGTTTCTTGGCGGAGGTTGCAAGTGGTGTAACTTGACTTAAATTTTGGAATTTACCTTGTTGTTTTTCACTTTATAATTGAAGTTTTAACATATATATATAGGTAATCAAATTGATTATATTGTATTACATGAATATTATTAGATTTATGAAATTGGAGAAGTTAGAACTTAACTCTAGGCTTGAAATTTGAAAAATATGAGAGTTGACATATTGATTGGGATCAAGACTTAAAAACTTGATTATATAATTGAGTGAGTTTTTGGGTATAGACTAAACCTATAGTAATATGGGTGCTGTTAGATTCGAAATCTTATCGTGATTATATATTTGGATAGATTGCATCGGTTTGGAAGCTCAACGAAAAGGGAAGGCTCAAGTTCTGGAGTCATTGTTCGACTATTTGAGGCAAGTGGATTTTTAAACTCTTGTTAAGTGTATGGAATGCGTGTATTTCCTTATGGTATATGTTTGTGAGTAATGGCATTTGGTGATGGGTTGACTTATCCACCTTGATTAATTCTAATGATGAAAACAAAGGAAAAGGCAATGTGAATAATTGCTTGTGTGTGATGTGTTGATAATGGAGAATTGTTTGAAAGGCTTGTTGAATCATTGTGTTGTTGTGAACTGTGCAATGTTATGAAAATTATCATCTCCTCATTATTTTTGTGAACATGTCATTTTCATTGTTCTGCATTGTTCTGAGGCATGACTGTGACAAGTGTTATGTGCATTGAGAAAGAATGAGAAATTAAAGAGGATGTACCGTTTCGAGGGTCGTATCGCACGCCGCGATGGATACTATATTTCGAGGGACGTATCGCACGCCGCGATGGTTACTCTTATCGAGGGTCATGTCATCCACCGCGACAGATGCATGGACAGATATGTCCCCCATGGATTCTGGACTGAGAGACAGCGTGTGTCTATCACTAGGTCAGACATGCATCATTATACTTGACATTGCATTCCATTGCATTGCACATACTTATCATTAGTGAACTTGATATTGTGTTTTGCTGATTTTTGTGAATGCCTTTCTGTGGAATTGGTGATTGATGAATACTGAGCTTGTTGTTGAGGATATGTAATTTGTTAAAGTATCGTTGTTGAGGACATGTAATTTGTTAAAGTGTTGCTTTTGAGAACATATAATTTGTCAAAGTGTTGTTATTGAGGATATGTAATTTATTTAAGTGTTCTTGTTGAATTATGTGCACTATAAACCGTGAGTTGTTAGGTTGGACTGATTTTTGTGCAGGTTGTGGTTATGGAGGTTCGGTTCGGGATGGTAGGAGTACCCGTATTTCATCCCCTTAGCTTGTGTTTAGAGGTTTACTTGCTGAGTACCGTGTGGTTTGGTACTCACCCCTTGCTTGTACAATTGTTTTTGTAGGTTACTAGCCCGGAACTTACTGATATATTCTCTTCTTTTCCGAGGCTTCTTGGAGATTTGTGAGGTAGTTGTTTGTCATCTCAGCAGACCTTCTTACTCTTGTTTATGATTTTGTTCTACTCTAGAAACAATGTCATATGAGACTTATATTTTCTTTGGATTCAGTTGTATACTTTAGAGGCTTGTACACGTGACAACCAGGTTTTGGGGTATAATTTAAGTTGATAGTAAATTTTCCGTATTTTATTGTAATGGTTGAGTTTTAGACTGACTTGTCTTGGTGGGATAAGACGAGTGCCATCACGTCCATTTTTGGGTCGTGACAAATAGAATAAGAGATAATATATTGAAATAACAATATATTGTATTACGTTGAAAATATTTTATATGTTTTAATTTTCTCTATCTTTTGTAGGAGTACTAATGTTCTATTCAAACTCTGATTTCGTCAAAACAAAATAGATTTTTTTATTATTTCCTTATTATTATATTTGCTTATTATAATTTTTTAAACATTAATTAAATATTTATAAGACTTGTGAAAAATGAAACATATAAAAGTTATGATAATTAATATTAAACGTTACAAGTAAGATGAAGAGACATGAGTTATAAATAATTCAAACGTATAATTTTATTAGACATTAAATGTATTACTTATTATGTATTGATTTTATTTGAAATAAATAAATACAAATAAGGGTGAAAATACAAAAAATGAACAGAGAAAATATAATAATTGGTGGCTACACAAAAATTATAAATACATTTCACAGCAAAAAGAACGGTGACAGGCTGTTATATGCACAAAAAATGACATCATGAAAATAATATTTTATTTTTTCAATTATTTTTTTATAATTATAATAAAAATGAAACTCCTAATCATCATATTTTTTTTTGTTGTTGTTAAAATGAAATAATTATATTAATTTTTCTTCATAACAAAGAGAAATTAGAATACTAAAGGATCAAATGATTAGCATTGACAATATAATACATTTAGCAGAATTATTTTTACAAATCAAGATTTTAAAAACTCTAGCAAAAGTAACTAAGTTGCTAATACAATTCAAAGTGAAAAAATAATCTCTAATTATGCTTCATACTTTTTCCTTCTACCATCTTCCTTTGCAAAGAGATCACCATCATGTTTTGATCCATATGTCAAACTCTTCATTATATGCAACCAACTGAATAAAAAGAAATCATATACCAATTAAAAATAATTATGTCAAAAGAAAGAACAAAATATAAATTATATGTAATATATTTGTATATTATCTTTTCAAAAGTGCTAACAATACTAAATAATAATTATTTTTTGAAATCTAACAAATATTATAATTAAACTATATTATATCTGAAAAACTAACTATTAGAAAGAGCAATTGCATACAAACAACACATTGTTAAGAATTACAAAGGTTTGTTTAATCATGCTTACTTGATAAATGATAATACAAACGTAAAAAATATATATTAAGAAAGCATGTCTAAGTACATAAAAATAAAAAGAAAGACTTTAGAATGAAATATATCTTACTTTCATATACTTGTTTTTGTTACATGTTAGTTAATTCACAAACAGGTATGATGAAGAAGAGAAATTATAACTTTGTATGTGAATCTTCATGAGAATAAATATGAATTTATATAGACAAAATAAAGGAAATGAAAAAATAAGGGCTTGAGAATGATATATTTATTAACTTCATGTACTTGTCTTTTTGTGACATGTTAGTTTCATTCACAAACCAAATATGAATTTATATAGACGAAAATAGAGGAAATAAAAAATAAAAATTTGCGATGAAATATTTCTTACCTTCATGTACTTCTTTTTTGTTACAAACCAAACCAATATGATGAAAAGATAAAGGACAATTGTGGTTGTGAATCTTCATGAAACTAATATGAATTTGTAGGAAAAATAAAGGAATACCATAAGATATCATAAACTTACAAATTTAATTTGGAGGTTATTGACATAAAAATTATGAGAGTTATAAATATTATTAAAAGTAAAAATTAATGAGGGGCAAGTCATGGGTAGTAACTCCTAGTGAATAAATTAAAAAATAAAAATACTTAAAATGTAAAAAAAAAATTATTATGATTTCATGATTAGAAGTGAGATAAACAAATACAAAAGAAATATACACAGTTATTTATTGTAAATTTTCCTACATTGATAAAATATTTATTTGTATAAACAAAGTAATATATTTTTACAATAAAATAATTAATTTAAATTAAAAAAGTCAAAAATAAATAAATTATGTTTCTCCTTTTATTATAAGTGAGATAAATAAATAAATAAATATGAAGAGTTTTTGTTATAAATGATTCTCCAATAATAAAATATTCATTTGCAATAAATTTAAGTAATATTTTTTATGATATAATAATTAATTTATTATTAAAAAAGCAGGGGAAAAAAAGAAGGAAAAAACTAAATGCATATGGAGGTTATAGAAAGATGTCACATCACCTTATCTATGGTCCTCATATATATATATATATATATATAAAGAGAGAGAGATTGATAGATTGATTTGACTATTAATTGATGTAATGTGACTTATACTAACTAATGTAACTTTTTATTTTTTCTCTCCTTTATTCCCAATGTGAGTACTAACTAATGTGACGTGACTTATTAAATTCTTTAAGTCTAACTTATGTGACTTAATAATTAACTAATGTAACTTACTTATATACCTTACTAACTATGTGAATGACTTATGCTTAGAGTGTACAAGTCAAACTGAACCGATGAACCAAATTAAACTGGAAAAAAATGACTTGTGGTTTGGTTTGGTGGTTGGAAAAAAAATCCGACCACTCTTGGTTAGGTTTGAAATTAGAAGAAATAAAGTCAAACCGACCATTCATATATATATATATATATATATATATTATAGTTTCCAATTTTGTATTTTTTATTTCAAATTTGGGTTTGTCAAATTTTGAAATATTTTATTTTGTATTAAGATCTGAAGTAAAAATTATATTGTTATAGTTTTTAATATTCGAAGTTAATAATTTATTTTGTAAATATTTTTTGTATTCAGTTTGCGTCTAGCCTTTAATCTTATTAATTTAGCATAATGAACGTTGATATTTCAAAAAAATATTTCGTACTCATGTGAATTTTACAGTCTTTTCAAAAATTTCTATTCACTTAACATTTTTTGAGTTTAGTTTATCACACAGGTAAGTGATAAAATATTTGATCGCTTTTTCAAATACCGTAGTTATAAAAAAACAAAAAAAACCGAAAGAACCAAAAACCGACTAAAACCGAAACCAAAAAAACTGACTTTATATGGTTTGGCTTGATTTTTAGATTTACTAAACCGTATAATTGGTTTAGATTTTTTTTAATGAAAAACCAAACTGAACCGACCTATGTACACTCAGTAATACTTCCTAATATGTCCGACTGAGTTACTTGTTAAATTCTTTAAGACTTAAATTGTAACATCCCGTCTTAGAAATAGTTAGATTGATTAGAAAGAACTAATTTAGAAAAGCTAAATTGAGAATTTTGCAAGTTATGATTAAGTTGTGAGTTTCGGGTCAACTTCAAACGATCATAACTTTCATTAAATGATGAGTTAGGTGGCCATAAGATATAAAATGAAATGTATTTATATCATCTTTCCAACGCCACCGAGATGACTAAGTTTCTAGTTTTGAAAGATATGCATGTTTAAAGTTAGTCCGTCCAGTTAAGGAAAGTTACCCAAATTTATGAGGGGTATCTTGGTCTTTTCCTTACCCCTTCAACTTATAACTTTTTTAGTAATTAATTAGAGGGTCTAAACTTATTTGGTTCAGTTTACACAATCTTAAATTATGCTGGGATTTTAGAGTAAGGAGTTCAATAGGAGAAAAGTCAAGGCGTTCTTGGATATTCTTGCGGAATTAAAGGTCGTTTCACCAAGGGTTGATCCCTAAAGAGGAATGTGATTTCACATAACGCTGGGTTCTTTTACCCACACTCTAGTCATGATTTTTTCAGCTTAATTTCTTTCACCTATGCGCAAAGGATTTGAGTTCTTGATGAGTTTCATTGAAGTTTTTTTCATAATCTTGATTGTTGAAGTTTTGATAAGTTATTGAGATAATCGTATGAGTGTTATGGTTATTTTTAGTAGATTATTCTGTACTATTGTTGGGTATTCGATTCTAAGTTATTAGGGAAGAAACCATTCAATTCTAGGCGAATTGAGGTTAAAATGAGGAAGGAAAAAGTCGGGCAGAATGTGGCACGCAGTCCGCGTTGTGAACTTGCTACCCCAGTGACAAAATTGGTGGAGAGGACTCGGCCTCCACTTTTTACAAATTATTTCACAACCAAATATTTATATTCACCTCCACGTCGTGGACTTGCTCCCCCTAGCAATGTTTTTCGACCATTTCTCATGATTAACTATCTAAAAACATTTTTAATCATCATGATATTTTTCCTATCTCAAATCATAACCTTGAATTCATAATTCAAATTCAGCGTAGAGTTAAGAGTCAAGTCTTGAGAGTTATTCAAGTCATTTTAAAAAGCCTTTTACAAATCTTCTAAACGTGTTTTCTAATTAAGCATTGAGTTTAAGGAAGAGTAGAGTTGAGTTCATTTTTTAAATGATATACGGGACCTAAGTATTTCAAAAGAGTAATTGTTTTCACATTCAAGATGAGAGGAAACACTGACTTCCAAAAGAGTTTTCATGAGCAGTTTTGAGTACCATCTCTTTTGAGAGATAGATTTTTGAGTAATAACCTCCAACCACAGAAAAGTCATGTTCTTAAAAATACACTACATCAAAAATGATCATTAGCGGTAATTAATTGTTAATTATCACTCAAGATGCATTTTAGCAACAATTAACACTTTTTGTATATGTCCCTAAAGCCTTTAGCGACATTGGTTCTAATGTCACTTAATTAATGCCAGTAAAAATGTTAGCACTCTTTATTAATGTCAATATTTATTGATGCTAAAAGTTGTTTTTATTGTAGTGATATGAGCTAGTTACATTTTGGGAGTAGTATTGAGCATCAATATGGAGACGAGTTCAGATAGCTCAAAGTCTCCAGAAACCATGTAGCCAACGTGGGTAGAAAGGGTCATACATTTTAGATAATTCATTAATGATTTTTAGCATAAAATAGTGGATCCACATAGTGAGTAGTCCTATACCCCAACAAAGTATAAGACAGTTCTGCCAGCATGGGCGAGACATTGTATCATGAAATACTTCATAGTGATAGTTGTCGGTTAGAGAATCTCTCACAGAGTTACTTGTATTTTCATATAGAAACCTAAGTTACTATTGTCTTTTTCAAAACACTGAGTTGTTATCGACATGATTTAAATTTTTTATACCGCATCTTTATTACTGCTTTATACTAAAATGAGTTGAGTTAAGACAAAGTTTTTTCAGTTCCCTTTCAAGCTTATGTCTTGTTTTAGAATTCTCCTCATGAACTTGTAAATTTCGTGTACTTACATCCTTTGTCTTGCCTCTTTTATGATTTTGATACGTCTAGCGCTTCGTTGATCCTGTTGAGCTTCAGAGTTATTGGTGAGCCTCCTTGATTTCCTGAGGCTCCCTATTTGTTATGTTTCAGCTATTACAGTTTCTAGAATGATCAAGAGTCATGTCCCGACATCTCTCATATTATTAAGGTCTTTTATAGATAGATAGACAGTAGTTCATGAGTCTTTTCATTTTCAGTTGTTCATGCCTTAAAGACTTGATTTGCCTCATTGGGTAGTAAATGTCTCTTTTAAGACATTCTGACTTTCATGCATGAGTATATCTTCAAAGACTATTTCATGTTAGTTCAGTCTTCTACTGAGTAGTAAGTCAGGCTAAGGGTTCGCTTGGGCCAACAACAGTTCTTGAGTGTCAGTTGCGTTCAGGGTGTAGACTCGGGGCGTGATAAGTTAGATGACTATAAGATCTCAAATGAAAGTTATTTGACTCCTCTTTCCAATACCACCTAGTTTGCTACGTTTTTGAGTTCATATGAGGGATATATGCTCCTTTGAAGTTAGCCAGTTCAGTTAAGGAAATTTACCTGAATTAATGAGAGATATTTTGGTCTTTTCCTTACCCCATAAGCTTTAAACATTTTTTGTAATATTTTAGGGATCTAAACTGATTTGGTTCAGTTTTCACAATCTTGAAATACTCTTAGGGTTTTAGGAGGAGTTCAAGAAGAGAAATGAGGGAAGGTTTTAGGCATTCGTCAAGATTATTGAGATTTTTCGAGGAATTTCGCCAAAGGGTTGATCCCTAAGAGGTATTTATGTTGTTCATAGTGATGGGTTCGTTCAACCACATGTCAATCACGAGTTTCTTGAGTTAATTTCGTCCATGATAATCCATGTATTGAGATTCTTGATTAGTTCTTGAAATTTCATTCGTAAATCTTTATTATTGATATTTTGATGAGTTTTTTAGACGAATAGGAGTTTAAGGGTTGTTTATGAGTGGATTTTTGTTTACTAATGTTGGGTATTCGAATTTAGGAGAGTTCGGAAGAAATCATTCAATTCTAGGTGAATTTGGGCCTAAAATCGAACAAGAAAATTCGTTGGAAAAATTTTGAGTAGGAGTTGGCGCGCCGTGCCAATAAAGCACCAGGAAATATGGTATGTAGTTAGGGGATGCACCCCGCTCCACTCAGTGCACTAGGATTGTCTGCCCACCTATTTTTCTGTCAGTTGTCCCGTCAAAGTTCTTTGAAAGTATATCTTTACTGTTTTCTGATTCGAACTACTCTAAACTACATCTAAACATCAAGAGATTCTTCATAACATGAATAAGAACCATTGAATTCATAATTTAAATTCAAGGTAGAGTTAAGAGTAAAGTCTTGAGAGTTCTTGTCAGTCAATTTGAGAAGTCTTTTACAATCTTTTAAAACTTTTTTAAGACTTAAGTACTTGAGTACGAGGATGGTGAGAGTATAGTTTCATTTTTTCAAAATGAATCTATGCGAACTAAGTATTCCCAAGAGAAAATGTTGTTACATTTAAAATGAGGAGGAAACCTTGATTTCCAAATGAGTTCATGAGGAGTTTTGAGTATAATCTCTTTTAAGAGAATATTTTGAGTAATAATCTCAATGTTGAGGATGAGAAAGTATTTTTAAACATACGAGTTGTGTATATTTCGGGAGTAGTATTGAGTTCCGATATGGGGACGAGTTCAAACAACTTAAAGTTCTCATAAATCATGTAGCCAATATGGATAAAAAAGGGTCATACTTTTTAGATGATACCTTATTACTTTTTGAGCATAGCTTAGTGGATCCACTTAGATGAGGATGTCTTGCACTTCGGCAAGGAATAAGACAGTTCTGACAGCGTAGACAAACGTTGTATCATAACATAGCTTATAGTGATCGTTGTCGGTTAGAGCCTCTCCCAAATTGAGTTATATTGTTGTAGACATTGAAATTTTGTGGGACTCTACAAGATGCGTTCTATTCTAGTTGGATTCTACAAATTGTGTTCAACTCTAATTAGGATTCTTGGAAACTACTCAACTCTAAACCCTAGTTTATGTTTATATATATAAAGGGTACTAAATTCTCTTAAAAGGCATCTCGGAAATTTCATAAAGAGATCAAGATCTCGAATACTCCACAAATTGATGGATTATTCATATAGAGAGGTCAAATCTAAATCATCCTAGTTCGAGAAATACGCCATTAACGGCCTCGAATCACGGATAATTCTCTAAATCTTAGGAGAGTAGAATCAAGGGATCGACCAAGAATTTTAACAAGAAGCTAGAGAAGCTCGTGGATCAAAAGCCGCAGATTTCTCTACAAGTTAAAGATTCAAGCATTCAAGTTTCAAGAACGATCAAGAATGATCAAGATCAAGACCACCAGATTCAAGATCAAGCTCGAAGCCCTTGGATTCAATTAGAAGTCAAAGTAAGATAAAGTTCAAGTTCAAGTTCGTTAGAGATTCAAGAATAAGCTTTAAAGCCCTTGAATTTACATTTGAAAAGGCGAATTCAGAGGAATCATAGAGATTGTAACACTCGCACTTGAAATAATAAAACGATTGTTGCTATAATTTTCCGTTCTTGATTATTGTTTTCTCGACGTGAATTTTATTGTCTACAATTGTATCTTGACGTACAAACTAAGTTATTATTATATTTTAAAGGAAAAATACATAAAAGAAACCCTGGAGTTGGATGGACAACTTACATAAGTACTTAAACTACACGGGCATTTAAATACCCCCCTTAACATCTTTGAAATGAATTCAAAACCACAGTGATATTATTATATATACCACTATCATTCGCCACATCATAGTCATGTAAGTACCAAAACATAGTCATGTCAGCACCACGACATAGACATGTCAGCACTACAGCATAGCCATGTTAGAACCAGGTCATTGACTAACTTTATTAATTATTTTCACAAATTTTTGTTTAACACTTCTTAAAGTTAATTTACACTAAGTAATTAATTACATATGCATTTTCTAAAATTCAAATGAGGATCCATTTTTATTCGCCCAGACCCAACCCCACCCACCCTCCTTTTACTTTCCCTCATACCCAGTCCCCACCCACCCCTTTCACTTATTTCATCTTCCTTCTTTGTCACCATCTCTATCTCTTAGGTACAGAGGTACGAGAAACTGTCTTTGTTCGGTTCATAGGTTGGGCGGAGCTTAAAAAAGCAAGCCCCTATTAGAGAAAGCCATTGCGCTCCTTCGTAGAGCCCGTGTATTGTAAGTTGAATGAATGAAGCTATGATCGTACCCGGATAGAGATGGTGGTCTTCCTCTGATGTCGCGGACACAGGTGGTGCATGGCTGTCGTCAGCTCAGGAAAAATGATTCATTCGCCTTTCTTGTTCTCTTTTTCTCCTTGAGTCGGATGAATCGAGGGTAATATATCCTAACACCCGGGATGGTGCTACCCTTCTTCCTAACTATTCATTTTTTTCCTCTTCATATTTTCAGTGATCTCCACCACATATCATGTTTCTCTTCATTTATTCATATTATTCGGTGAATCAACAAGTTTATTTAGCTCCGATGAAAATCGACAAATTTTATAGGTGTGAAATCTACATCATAAAGAATGCAACACAAGGAATTTTGATGATATAGATTTTGACGCCCGTTTTCTTATTTATGGAGCCAGTGGGTCACCACGTCCAAAACAACCCATTTTCAAGGTCAAACGAGCCCCAGAGAAGGTAAACCCCCTATTTTGTTGATTTTTGTGTATTATAGTTCACCATCTTTTTTGGTGATCCAGAATTCCGAGATAGTTTTTGTCAAAAATTTACACGGACATCCGTTCAGACCTTCTCTATGGAGTTAGTTGGTCACCACGATAAAAACGACCCTTTTTAAAGGTTAAACGAACCTCAGAGCAGATAAATCCCCCATTTTGCTGATTTTTGTGTGATATAGTCCACCATCTTTTTTGGTGATACGGAATTTCGAGATCATCTTTCCAAAAATTTACACGGACGTCCGAAAATACCTTATCTATGGAGCCAGTTTGTCACCATGGCCAAAATGACCCATTTTCAAGGTCAAACAAGTCCTAAAACAGGTAAACCCCCCATTTTACCAATTTTCGTTTGCCAAGTGCACCATCATTTTTGGTGATTCAGAATTTCGAGATCATTTTTGCCAAAAATGTATAGTGACGTGTGCTAAGACATTATCTATGGAACCGATTGGTCACCATAGCCAAACCAGCCCATTTTGAAGGTCAACGAACACAGATCAGGTAAACCCCTCATTTTGCCGATTTTCGTGTGCTATAGTCCATTATTATTTTTAGTGATCCGGAATTCTGAGATCATTTTTGGCAATAATTTACATGGATGTCCGTTAAGACCTTATCTATTGTACCGGTTGGTCACCATAGCCAAAAAGGCCCATTTTTAAAGTCAAACGAGCCCCATAGCAGGTAAACCCCCCATTTTGCCGATTTTCTTGTGTAATAGTCCACCTTCTTTTTTGGTGATCCAGAATTCCGAGATTATTTTTGTCAACAATTTACACTAAAGTCCGTTAAGACCTTATCTATGGATCCGGTTGTTCACCAAAACCAAAATGACCCATTTTCAAGGTCAAACGTGCCCAGAGTAGATAAACCCCTCATTTTTGCCGATTTTCTTGTGTTATAGTCCACCATCTTTTTTTATGATCCAAATTCAGAGAGCATTTTTGCCAAAAATTTACACCGACGTCCGTTAAGACCTTAATTTTTGAGTCTGTTAGTCACCACAACCAAAACAACCCATTTTCAAGGTCAAACGAGCTCCTGAGCAGGTAAACCCCCTATTTTGCCGATTTGCGTGTGCTATAATCCACCATCTTTTTTGATAATCCAGAATTTTCAAAATCATTTTTGCCAACAATTTACTCGGACGTCTGGTAAGACCTTATATATTGAGTCGGTTGGTCACCAGGGCAAAAACAACTCATTTTCAAGGTCAAACAAGCCCAAGAGCAGGTAACCTCCCCCCCCCCCCCCATTTTACTTATTTTCGTGTGATATAGTCCACCATCTTTTTTGGTGATCCGGAATTCTGAGATCATTATTGCCAAAACTTTACATAGATGTCCGTTAAGACCTTATCTATGGAGCTGGTTGGTCATCACGGCAAAAACGACCAATATTCAAGGTAAAACGGGTCCCAGAGAAGGTAAACCCCATATTTTGCCAATTTTCGTGTGCTATACTCCACCATCCTTTTCAATGATCAAGAACTTCGAGATCATTTTTGCCAAAAATTTACATGTACGTCCATTAAGACCTTATCTATGGAGTCGGTTGGTCACCATAGCCAAAACAACCCATTTTCATGGTCAAAAGAGCTCCAGAGTAGGTTAACCCCCAATTTTTCCTATTTTCATGTGATATAGTCAACCATCTTTTTTGGTGATCTTGAATTCCGAGATCATTTTTGCTAAAAATTTACATGGACTTCCTTAAGACCTTATCTATGGAGTCGATTGGTCATCACGACGAAAACGACTCATTTTCAAGGTCAAACGAGCCTAGAGCAGGTAAACCGCTCATTTTGCTGATTTTTATATGCTATAGTCCACCATATCTTTTGGTGATCCGAAATTCCGAGATTATTTTTGCCAAATATTTTCACGGACGTCCGTTAAAACCTTATCTATGGATCCAGTTGGTTACCACAGCCAAAATGATCCATTTTCAAGGTCAAACGAACTCCAGAGCAGGTAAACCCCCCATTTTGTCGACTTTTATGTGTTATAGTCAACCATCTTTTATTGTGATCCAGAATTCCAACATCATTTTTGCCAAAAATTTATACGAACATCTATTAAGACCTTATCTATGGATTCGGTTGGTCACCACAGATAAAACGACCCATTTTCAAGGTCAAACGATCCCCAGAGCAGGTAAACCCCCATTTTGCAAATTTTCATGTGCTATAGTCAACCATCTTTTTTGGTGATCCAAAATTCTGAGATCATTTTTGCCAAAATTTTATACGGACGTCCGTTAACACCTTATATATGGATCCGGTTAGTCATCACGGCCAAAAACGACCTATTTTCAAGGTCAAACAAGCCGCAGAGCAGGTAAACCCCCTATTTTGCCAATTTTCGTGTGCTATAGTCCACCATCTTTTTTGGTGATCAAGAATTCTGATATCATTTTTGCCAAAATTTACAAAGACGCACGTTAAAACCTTATTTATGGAGCTGGTTGGTCGCCATTGCTAAAACGACCCATTTTCAAGGTCAAACGAGCCGCATAGCAGGTAAACCCCCTATTTTACCGATTTTCGTGTACTATTGTCCACCATCTTTTTTGGTGATCCAAAATTTCGAGATCAATTGTAAAAGACTTTTGAAAGACCCTAAGAACTATCTAGACTTGACTCTTTGCTCGACCTTGAATTTAAATTGTGAATTAAAGGGTTATGATCTCATGTTTTGGATTATCTCCCAATGTTTAAACGTACCTTAGAGTGTAAAAAAACAACTAGAAAACATAGGTACGATTCGAGGGAAGTCGGAAAGGGTAGAGTACTGGCGAACCTAGCGTAGTGAGTGGCGTAGGGCACCAAACCATGAACTACAGAAGACTGGTTAGAGCTCACTGAGTGGTGTGGTGCCCCAGGGGAAAAACTACAGTTTCCTTCCTGTGGTGCACTGAGTGGCGCAACGCTAGCCCTTGCCCCAAAAACCCATGAATTTTCTTATCCATTTTTCGACCCTGATTTGTCTAGATTCGATTTGTTTCTTCCCCAAACACTTATATTCGAATACCCAACCATAATACACAAAAATCTACTCCAAAAACGACCTTAATACGATTATTTGAAGAACACATCAAATCTCAACAGTCAAGATAATGAAGGAAACTTCAACATAACTCATCAACACTCTAATCTTTTACTTTCAAGAATGTAATTTCACTGAATTAAATCATGTTTGGCAATTGGTGAACGAACCTAACGCTATGTGAACTCACATACTTCTTACGGATAAAACCCTTGGCAAAATCCGCAATGAAATCTTCAAGAACTTGACGAACTATAGACTTTTCTCTTTTTTTTCTCCTCTTCTTGAACATCTCTCAAAACCCTAGCATATTTTAGGATTTTTAAAAATGAACCAAATCAATTTAGACCCCTAAATATTACCAATTTTTTTATTTAAGCTTAATTGGGTATGGAAAACGACCAAATTACCTCTCGTAAATCTGGGTAGCTTTCCATAACTAGACAACCTGATTTCAAATGGTCATATTTCCCTCATACGAGCTTGAAAATTAGCTAACTCGATGGTGTTAAAAAGGTAATTCAAAGACCTTTCATTTGATATCTTATGACACACCTAACTCATCCTGTATTGAAAGTTGTGGTTGTTTGAAGTTGATCCAAAACTCATATACTTAATATAACTTGCTAAAATTTCCTAATTGAATCTTTCCAAAACTACTTTCTTTTTAATTCTAATTCTTTCAAATAGTGAGATGTTACACAAATACTAGTTAATTATTTAATATAACTATAGTTTGAAGAAATTACTTTTCGTCGCTAATATATAACCTTATTCATGTGGGCCACGTCCAAGTTTTGTATAATTCGACTCCTAATTGTATAAATTCAGAATTTGTATAATTTAGTTCATAATTGTATAAATCTAAAACTTGTATATGCTTACCCTAACTTGTATATGATATCATGTTGATACATTTGATTTGTATAAGTTTTGAAAAATTTCTAACCATATTAATATATAATTAATTTGTATATAGTTACCTTTTTGCGTATTGACAAGCAAATTATACTGACCGACTTACTCTATTTGTATATTGACATGCGAATTATACATACAAAAATACCCATAGGAAATGAAACTATAGTTATGGAGCAAAATTAGGTAAATTGTAGATAATGAGGCTTATCAATTTTAATCTCTTTGTTGTTTATGATATTTCCTTTTAAATAGCGTTATGTGGTTATTGGGCCAAGTGGAAAATGTTAGACTTCTTATTATTTTATATGTGGCCCAATTAATGTAAAGTACATCATTAATAACTTATGAAGAATCTCAATCTATCATTAGATGGCTTAGTTGATGGACGTTCCAGATTAAATCTAAAACTCTAATAAATTTATCTTTTTCACCCATTAGGGTTTACACATTTTCTTGCACATTTCTCTTACTGCTGTTGGTGGTAACATAAAGCTAGAGGAAAGAGATAGAAACATTTTTTGAATCAACGTTTTTTCTTTGTGATAATGTCTTCAGGTAGATTCCCTTAAACTCTTCCTTTAAGTTTTTTATACTCAAGATCTTAGAATTTAATAAGTGAAGTTTATAATAGATATCAAATATTTTTTTGCTTTATTTAAATTTATAAAGTGGAAGTTGAATGAACTTGTTCTTGATTGTACTTTTTGCAAAGGAGATAAAATGACACTTTATTTGATTTATGAAGATGGAGATAAAAAAAATACGTTAAGAACAATTTTCTCAAATTTGAGATTCAACTTCAAATTAAATTTTGAAGTTCTATAACCAAACCCTTGACAAGAATCTATACTATTATCCTTTGAGGTTAATTGTCATTTTTAGTTGATGTTTCCTCTTTAAAAACACATGCAACATTCATTATTTGTGCACTTAGCTTGATGGAGGGTCCTCCACTCAACTTAACATTGTTGGTGTCAGTCCTAATTTAAGCCCCGTTTGGGTGTGGAAACACAAAGTCAAGGTAAGGAGAAATTCTCAATGGCGAGGAGAAACTTTCAACTTAGACTCTTGGAGAAGCGAAAAAAGAGGTTAATATTCTTTTTTTTTTCAAATTAAATGCATATCAATAGCAAAAGGGCAATTTTAAATAAAAAATTAAATAATTTGAAGATTAAACGAATAATTTTTGAAGGTATACGATGTAATCTTTATCAAAGAGAATCAAAAGAAGTTGAATTGTTTAATTAAATTACATTTATGATTAAAAATTAACTTAGCATTTAACTGTCAGAGTAAACCTTGGAATCAAATTTCTGCACAGCCAAACCGCCCCCCCCCCCCCCCCACAAAAAAATAATAATCTTATGAGTAAAAATAAAATTTTATCGCTAAAAGAATATATATATATATATATATATATATATTTAAAAATTATAAAAAGATAGAGATTTTCTTGAGTAAATAGAACGTTTGTATTTCAGACAATGAAAAAAACCATTGATTGATCTTTGTGTTGATTTGTTAATTAGGATTTTTGATGGTTTGGAAAATGGCATGAAAATCGTGCTTCTGACTATTGCGTGCAATGGAAAGGTTGCAAATTTCAATGTCTCCGGTGATAAGGTTTTTATCAATCAAATAACATTAATCTCTAATCTATTTTCTTTCACTTTTAGTTGGTTTCAAGTAATTGTATTTCTAAATAATTCGTTGTGTATGTAGGCGAAGGAAATTCTAATGTTTGCAGAAATGTCAAAAGTTAAGAATGTCATTCCATAAAAAAAAACAATCATATGTGGAAACATTAAGTGGAGGTAGATTTTCGGAGAAGCAAAATTCGAGGTAAATTTTTTCCACTCAAAATTTTTTATTCAAGTTAATTAAATGCATATTCAAACCCAATTTTAGAAAATCAGGAAGCCAAGAAATGAATTATTATTTTCAAATTAATCTCAACTGCAATAAATGATCAATTAGTTTGACGAGAAGATAAAAAAGATAAATTTAGGAGATAAACATATAATCTTTTTAATAACGAAAGTTCTGCAACTTCTTCAACACAGATCTGCAAATATCAATTAAAACGAAAGTTATCATCATCGATCTAATACTGTACTTCTTTGAGTACTCTCCCTATAAGTCTGAGAAAAGAGATATCTTCCCTTTTATAATTATATTTTTAGTTATAGCTTTCTTATAATTTGAATAGAAAAAATGTTCTTTTATATATATATATATATATATATATATATATATATTTATATATATGGTTAATGCTTTAGATAATAAACACATCGATTAATCTTCGTGTTGATCGTCTTAATCAAGCTTGACTCTGGCTTGGAAAATTGCATAATAATAGCGCCTTTGACTATTTGCTATGATGGAACGAGTGTGAGTTTCAATACCTTCAGTGATAAGGTTTGTCTTAATAAAATGTCATTATTCTGTAATCGATTTTGTTTCACTATTTAATTGATTACACATAATTGTGATTTTTAAATAATTTATTATCTATATAGGTGACAAATATGTTAGAGTTTGCCGAAAGATTAAAATTTAGAAATGTAGTTTCGTCTGAAAAACAATTGTTCGTGAAAATACTAAGTGGAGGTTAATATTTGAAAATTAAATTTGATTAATATTTTGCTCATCTTAAAATTATTTTGACAATGTATTGGTTTTTGTTACATATAGCACAACATTTGGCTTGGAGAAACTCTATGCTTGGATTCTCGGAGAAAGGAAAAGAGAGGTGAATTTTTTTTACACTTTCAAAAATTTCTATGTTTTCTAATATCCCTACTATCATTTTTTTTTCCAACGTAACCTTTTTTTTTTATGTCCGAACACCTACTTAACCTCCGAATTACTTTACTATCCAGCGATTGATCTTTATGTTGATTTTATTAACCAGGGTTTGTGGTAGCTCAGAAAATAACATGAAAATTGCACTTTTGACTATTTGCTTCAATGGAATGGCTGCATCTTTCAGTGTGTATCAATAAAATATCATTGATTTTAAATTTATTTTCTCACTTTTTAATTGGGTTTGTATAATTGTAATTTCTTAATATTTGTTGTGAATGATATTCTAAAATTTGTTGAAACGTCAAAAATCATGAATGACTTTTCATCAAACTACGGAGGTTAAACATTTTTCTTTCCTTATCCTATGAAAAATAAATTTATATAATATATTGTTCGTTTTCAAATTATTTCAATAACGTGTTGTTTTTTATTGCACGTACATGTTCCATTGCCAAGGAGCATCTCCTTGCCTAGATCGAGAAGCCGAAAACAAGGTAAATTTGTTTTCACACCCACACACCCACGCACACACCCACAGGCACGCACGCACGCACGCGCACGCGTAGACACACGCACGGACTCATGCATGTGTGTATATGTGTATATATATATATATATCACTCATGCATGTATATATATATATATATATATATATATATATATATATATATATATATATATATATATATATATATATATATATATATATATGGTTAATGCTTTAGACAATGAACACATCGATTAATCTTCGTGTTGATTGTCTTAATCAGGCTGGACTCTGGCTTGGAAAATTGCATAATAATTGCGCCTTTGATTATTTGCTACGATGGAACGAGTGTGAGTTTCAATACCTTTAGTGATAAGGTTTGTATTAATCAAATGTCATTATTCTCTAATCGATTTTGTTTCACTATTTAATTGATTACACATAATTGTGATTTTTGAATTATTTATTATGTATATAGGTGACAAATATTTTAGAGTTTGCGGAAAGATTAATATTTAGAGATGTAGTTTCATTTGAAAAATAATTATTCGTGCAAACACTAAGTGGAGGCAAAAATTTGAAAATTAAACATGAATAATATTTTGCTCATCTTGAAATTATTTAGACAATGTGTTGGTTTTTGTTACATATAGCTCAACATTTGGCTTGGAGAAACTCTATGCTTGGATTCTCGGAGAAGGGAAAAGAGAGGTAAAATTTCTTTTCCACTTTCAAAAATTCTATGTTTTCTAATATCCCTACTAACATTTTTTTGTCCAACGTAACCTTTTCTTTTTATGTCCGAAAATCTACTTAACCTCTCAATTACTTTACTATCCATCGATTGATCTTTATATTTTATTTTATTAAACAGTGTTTGTGGTGGCTCAGAAAATAACATGAAAATTGCACTTTTGACTATTTGCTACAATGGAATGGCTGCATCTTTCAATGTGTCTAGTGACAAGGTTTTTATCAATCAAATATCATCGAGTTTAAATTTATTTTCTCACGTTTTAATTGGGTTCCTATAATAGAAATTTCTTAATATTGTTGTGAATGTAGGCGAATGATATTCTCAAATTTGTTGAAAGGTCAAAAATCAAGAATGAATTTTCATCAATCTACGGAGGTTAAACATTTTTCTTTTCCTTATCCTATGAAAAATAAATTTATATAATATATTGTTTGTTTCAAATTATTTCAGTAATGTGTTGTTTTTTATTGCACGTAGATTTACCATTGCCAAGGAGCATCTCCTTGCTTAGATGGAGAAGCCGAAAACACGGTAAATTTGTTTTCACACACACACACACACACGCAACACGCACAAACGCACGCACACACACGCATGCACGCACACATGTATAATAATTGCGCCTTTGACTATTTGCTATGATGGAACGAGTGTGAGTTTCAATACGTTCAGTGATAAGGTTTGTATTAATCAAATGTCATTATTCTCTAATCGATTTTGTTTCACTATTTCATTGATTACACATAATTGTGATTTTTGAATTATATTTTATGTATATAGGTGACAAATATTTTAGAGTTTGCGGAAAGATTAATATTTAGAGATGTAGTTTCGTCTGAAAAATTTTTGTTCGTGAAAACACTAAGTGGAGGTTAAAATTTGAAAATTAATTTTGATTAATATTTTGCTCATCTTGAAATTATTTTGACAATGTCTTGGTTTTTGTTACATGTAGCTCAATTTTGGCTTGGAGAAACTCTATGCTTGGATTCTTGGAGAAGGGAAATGAGAGTAAATTTTCTTTTCCACTTTCAAAATTTCTATGTTTTCTAATATTCCTACTAACATTTTTCTGTCCAACGTTACCTTTTTTCTTATGTCCGAACACCTACTTAACCTCTCAATTACTTTACTATCCATCGATTGATCTTTATGTTGATTTTATTAACCAGGATTTGTGGTGGCTCAGAAAATAACATAAATATTGCACTTTTTACTATTTGCTACAATGGAATGGCTGCATCTTTCAATATGTCTAGTGAAAAGGTTTTTATCAATCAAATATCATCGTGTTTAAATTTATTTTCTCACTTTTAAATTGGGTTCCTATAATTGTAATTTTTTAATATTTGTTGTGAATGTAGGCGAATGATATTCTAAAATTTGATGATAGGTCAAAAATCAAGAATGAATTTTCATCAAACTACGGAGGTTAAATATTTTTCTTTTCCTTATCCTATAAAAATAAATTTATATAATATATTGTTCGTTTTCAAATTATTCCAGTAATATGTTATTTTTTATTGCACGTAGATTTACCATTGCCAAGGAGCATCTCTTTGCCTAGATGGAGAAGCCGAAAACAAGCTAAATTTGTTTTCACACACCCACGCTCACACGCACACCCACGCGCGCAACACGCGCACATGCGTGCATGCACGCACGCATGTGTGTATATATATATATATATATAAATGGTTAATGCTTTAGACAATGAGAACATCGATTAATCTTCGTGTTGATTGTCTTAATCAGGCTTGACTCTGGCTTGGAAAATTGCATAATAATTGCGCTTTTGACTATTTGCTATGATGGAACGACTGTGAGTTTCAATATGTTCAGTGATAAGGTTTGTATTAATCAAATGTCATTATTCTCTAATCGATTGTGTTTCACTATTTAATTGATTACACATAATTGTGATTTTTGAATTATCTATTATGTATATAGGTGACAAATATTTTAGAGTTTGCCGAAAGATTAAAATTTAGAGATGTAGTTTCGTCTGAAAAACAATTATTCGTGAAAATACTAAGTGGATGTTAAAATATGAAAATTAAACATGAATAATATTTTGCTCATCTTGAAATTATTTAGACAATGTGTTGGTTTTTGTTACATATAGCTCAACATTTGGCTTGGAGAAACTCTATGCTTGGATTCTCTGAGAAGGGAAAAGAGAGGTAAAATTTCTTTTCCACTTTCAAAATTTCTATGTTTTCTAATATCCCTCCAAACATTTTTTTGTCCAACGTAACCTTTTCTTTTTATGTTCGAACACCTACTTAACCTCTCAATTACTTTACTATCCATCGATTGATCGTTATTTTGATTTTATTAAACAGGGTTTGTGGTGGCTCAGAAAATAACATGAAAATTGCACTTTTGAATATTTGCTACAATGGAATGGCTGCATCTTTCAATGTGTCTAGTGACAAGGTTTTTATCAATCAAATATCATCGAGTTTAAATTTATTTTCTCACTTTTTAATTGGGTTCCTATAATTGTAATTTTTTAATATTTGTTATGAATGTAGGCGAATGATATTCTAAAATCTGTTGAAGGTCAAAAATCAAGAAAGAATTTTCATCAATCTACGGAGGTTAAACATTTTTCTTTTCCTTATCCTATGCAAAATAAATTTATATAATATATTGTTCGTTTTCAAATTATTTCAGTAATGTGTTGTTTTTTATTGCACGTAGATTTACCATTGCCAAGAATCATCTCCTTGCCTAGATGGAGAAGCCGAAAACAAGGTAAATTTGTTTTCACCCACACCCACACGCTCACACCCACACCCACGCACGCAACACGCACACATGTGCGCATTCACGCACGCATTTGTGTGTGGGTATATATGTATATATATATATATATATGTATGTATGTATGTATGTATATATATAAATGGTTAATACTTTAGACAATGAGCACATCGATTAAGCTTCGTGTTGATTGTCTTAATCAGGCTTGGCTCTGTCTTGAAAAATTGCATAATAATTGTGCCTTTGACTATTTGCTATGATGGAACGACTGTGAGTTTCAATACCTTTAGTGATAAGGTTTATATTAATCAAATGTCATTATTCTCTAATCGATTTTGTTTCACTATTTAATTGATAACACATAATTGTGATTTTTGAATTATTTATTATGTATATAGGTGACAAATATTTTAGAGTTTGCGGAAAGATTAAAATTTAGAGATGTAGTTTCGTCTGAAAAATAATTGTTCGTGAAAACACTAAGTGGAGGTTAAAATTTGAAAATTAAATGTGATTAATATTTTGCTCATCTTAAAATTGTTTTGACTATGTGTTGGTTTTGGTTACATATAGCTCAACATTTGGCTTGGAGAAACTCTATGCTTGGATTCTCGGAGAAGGGAAAAGAGAGGTGAATTTTCTTTTCCACTTTCAAAATTTCTATGCTTTCTAATATCCCTACTAACATTTTTTTGTCCAACGTAACCTTTTTTTTATGTCCGAACACCTACTTAACCTCTCAATTACTTTACTATCTATCGATTGATCTTTATGTTGATTTTATTAACCATGGTTTGTGGTGGCTCAGAAAATAAAATAAAAATTGCACTTTTGACTATTTGCTACAATGGAATGGCTGCATCTTTCAATATGTCAAGTGACAAGGTTTTTATCAATCAAATATCATCGATTTTAAATTTATTTTCTCACTTTTTAATTGGGTTCGTATAATTGTAGTTTCTTAATATTTGTTGTGAATGTAGGCGAATGATATTGTAAAATTTGTTGAAAGGTCAAAAATCAAGAATGAATTTTCATCAAACTACGGAGGTTAAACATTTTTCTTTTCCTTATCCTATGAAAAATAAATTTATATAATATATTGTTCGTTTTGAAATTATTTCAGTAATGTGTTGTTTTTTATTGCACGTAGATTTACATTGCCAAGGAGCATCTCCTTGCCTAGATGGAGAAGCCGAAAACAAGGTAAATTTGTTTTCACACACACACACGCTCACACCCACACCCACGCGCGCAACACTCGCACACGCACGCACACACAGCATGCACGCACGCATGTGTAAATGAGCACATCGGTTAATCTTCGTGTTGATTGTCTTAATCTGGCTTGACTCTGGCTTGGAAAATTGCATAATAATTGTGCCTTTGACTATTTGCTATGATGGAACGAGTGTGAGTTTCAATACCTTCAGTTATAAGGTTTGTATTAATCAAATGTCATTATTCTCTAATCGATTTGGTTTCACTATTTAATTGATTACACATAATTGTGCTTTTTGAATTATTTATTATGTATATAAGTGACAAATATTTTAGAGTTTGCCGAAAGATTAAAATTTAGAGATGTAGTTTCGTCTTAAAAACAATTGCTCGTGAAAACACTAAGTGGACGTTAAAATTTGAAAATTAAATTTGATTAATATTTTGCTCATCTTGAAATTATTTTGAAAATGTGTTGGTTTTTGTTGCATATTGCTCAACATATGGCTTGGAGAAATTGTATGCTTGGATTCTCGGAGAAGGGAAAAGAGAGGTAAATTTTCTTTTCCACTTTTAAAAATTTCTATGTTTTCTAATATCACTACTACCATTTTTTTGTCCAATGTAACCTTTTTTTTTGTGTCCGAACACCAACTTAACCTCTCAATTACTTTACTATCCATCGATTGATCTTGATGTTGATTTTATTAACCAGGGTTTGTGGTTGCTCAGAAAATAACATGAAAATATCTCTTTTGAGTATTTGCTACAATGGAATGGCTGCATCTTTCAATATGTCTAGTGACAAGGTTTTTATCAATCAAATATCATTGAGTTTAAATTTATTTTCTCAATTTTTAATTGGGTACGTATAATTGTAATTTCTTAATATTTGTTGTGAATGTAGGCGAATGATATTCTAAAATTTGTTGAAAGGTCAAAAATCAAGAATGACTTTTCATCAAACTACGAAAGTTAAATATTTTTCTTTTCCTTATCCTATGAAAAATAAATTTATATAATATATTGTTCGTTTTCAAATTATTTCAGTAATGTGTTGTTTTTTATTGCACATACATTTACCATTGCCAAGGAGCATCTCCTTGCCTAGATGGAAAAACCGAAAACAAGGTAAATTTGTTTTCACACACATAAACACCCACGCACACACACACATACACACTTACGCACGCGCATGCACGCACGCACACGCGCACACACACGCATGCACTCATGCATGTGTGTGTGTATATATATATATATATATATATATATGTATATATGGTTAATGTTTTAGACAATGAACACATCTATTAATCTTCGTGTTGATTGTCTTAATCAGGCTTGACTCTAGCTTGGAAAATTGCATAATAATTGCGCCTTTGACTATTTGCTATGATGGAACGAGTGTGAGTTTCAATTCCTTCAGTGATAAGGTTTGTATTAATCAAATGTCATTATTCTCTAATCGATTGTGTTTCACTATTTAATTGATTACACATAATTGTGATTTTTGAATTATCTATTATGTATATAGGTGACAAATATTTTAGAGTTTGCCGAAAGATTAAAATTTAGAGATGTAGTTTCGTCTGAAAAACAATTATTCGTGAAAACACTAAGTGGATGTTAAAATATGAAAATTAAACATGAATAATATTTTGCTCATCTTGAAATTATTTAGACAATGTGTTGGTTTTTGTTACATATAGCTCAACATTTGGCTTGGAGAAACTCTATGCTTGGATTCTCTGAGAAGGGAAAAGAGAGGTAAAATTTCTTTTCCACTTTCAAAATTTCTATGTTTTCTAATATCCCTCCAAACATTTTTTGTCCAACGTAACCTTTTCTTTTTATGTTCGAACACCTACTTAACCTCTCAATTACTTTACTATCCATCGATTGATCGCTATTTTGATTTTATTAAACAGGGTTTGTGGTGGCTCAGAAAATAACATGAAAATTGCACTTTTGAATATTTGCTACAATGGAATGGCTGCATCTTTCAATGTGTCTAGTGACAAGGTTTTTATCAATCAAATATCATCGAGTTTAAATTTATTTTCTCACTTTTTAATTGGGTTCCTATAATTGTAATTTTTTAATATTTGTTATGAATGTAGGCGAATGATATTCTAAAATATGTTAAAGGTCAAAAATCAAGAAAGAATTTTCATCAATCTACGGAGGTTAAACATTTTTCTTTTCCTTATCCTATGAAAAATAAATTTATATAATATATTGTTCGTTTTCAAATTATTTCAGTAATGTGTTCTTTTTTATTGCACGTAGATTTACCATTGTCAAGGAGCATCTCCTTGCCTAGATGGAGAAGCCGAAAACAAGGTTACTTTGTTTTCACACATACACACATCCACGCTCACACCCACACCCACGCGCTCAACACGCACACACGCACGCACACACATGCATGCACGCACGCATGTGTGTGTGTGTATATATATATATATATATATATATATATATATGGTTAATACTTTAGACAATGAGCACATCGGTTAATCTTCGTGTTGATTGTCTTAATCTGGCTTGACTCTGGCTTGAAAAATTGCATAATAATTGCGCCTTTGACTATTTGCTATGATGGAATGAGTGTGAGTTTCAATACCTTTAGTGATAAGGTTTATATTAATCAAATGTCATTATTATCTAATCGATTTTGTTTCACTATTAAATTAATTACACGTAATTGTGATTTTTGAATTATTTATTATGTATATAGGTGACAAATATTTTAGAGTTTGCCGAAAGGTTAAAATTTAGAGATGTAGTTTCGTCTGAAAAATAATTGTTCGTGAAAACACTAAGTGGAGGTTAAAATTTGAAAATTAAATTTGATTAATATTTTTCTCATCTTGAAATTATTTAGACAATGTGTTGGTTTTTGTTAAACATAGCTCAACATTTGGCTTTGAGAAACTCTATGGTTGGATTCTCGGAGAAGGGAAAAGAGAGGTGACTTTTCTTTTTCACTTTCAAAATTTCTATGTTTTCTAATATCCCTACTAACATTTTTTTGTCCAACGTAACCTTTTTTTTATGTCCGAACACCTACTTAACCTCTCAATTACTTTACTATCCATCGATTGATCTTTATGTTGATTTTATTAACCAGGTTTTGTGGTGGCTCAGAAAATAAAATAAAAATTGCACTTTTAACTATTTGCTACAATGGAATGGCTGCATCTTTCAATGTGTCAAGTGACAAGGTTTTTATCAATCAAATATCATCGATTTTAAATTTATTTTCTCACTTTTTAATTGGGTTCGTATAATTATAATTTCTTAATATTTGTTGTGAATGTAGGCCAATGATATTCTAAAATTTGTTGAAAGGTCAAAAATCAAGAATGAATTTTTATCAAACTACGGAGGTTAAACATTTTTCTTTTCCTTATGCTATGAAAAATAAATTTATATAATATATTGTTCGTTTTCAAATTATTTCAGTAATGTGTTGTTTTTTATTGCACATAGATTTACATTGCCAAGGAGCATCTCCTTGCCTAGATGGAGAAGCCGAAAACAAGGTAAATTTGTTTTCACACACCCACACCCACGCTCACACCCACGCGCGTAACATGCACACATGCACGCACACACACGCATGCACGCACGCATGTGTAAATGAGCACATCGGTTAATCTTCGTGTTGATTGTCTTAATCTGGCTTGACTATGGCTTGGAAAATTGCATAATAATTGTGCCTTTGACTATTTGATTAGATGGAACGAGTGTGAGTTTCAATACCTTCAGTGATAAGGTTTGTATTAATCAAATGTCATTATTCTCTAATCGATTTGGTTTAACTATTTAATTGATTACACATAATTGTGATTTTTGAATTATTTATTATGTATATAGGTGACAAATATTTTAGAGTTTGCCGAAAGATTAAAATTTAGAGATGTAGTTTCGTCTAAAAAACAATTGCTCGTGAAAACACTAAGTGGAGGTTAAAATTTGAAAATTAAATTTGATTAATATTTTGCTCATCTTGAAATTATTTTGAAAGTGTGTTGGTTTTTGTTACATATAATTCAACATTTGGCTTGGAGAAACTCTATGCTTGGATTCTCGGAGAAGGGAAAAGAGAGGTGAATT
The DNA here is from genome assembly GCA_016801875.1 of Solanum sitiens. Taxonomy (NCBI): domain Eukaryota; kingdom Viridiplantae; phylum Streptophyta; class Magnoliopsida; order Solanales; family Solanaceae; genus Solanum; species Solanum sitiens. The sequence goes on along the minus strand of JABWTJ010000416.1, from coordinate 715,840 downwards.
TTCTTTTCTACTTTCAAAATTTCTATGTTTTCTAATATCCTTACTAACTTTTTTTTGTCCAACGTAACCTTTTTTTTTTTATGTCCGAACACCTACTTAACCTCTCAATTACTTTACTATCCATGGATTGATCTTTATGTTGATTTTATTAACCAGGGTTATCCATGGATTGATCTTTATGTTGAATTTATTAACCAGGGTTTGTGGTGGCTCAGAAAATAACATGAAAATTGCACTTTTAACTATTTGCTACAATGGAATGGCTGCATCTTTCAATGTGTCTAGTGACAAGGTTTTTCTCAACCAAATATCATCGAGTTTAAATTTATTTTCTCACTTTTTGATTGGGTTCGTATAATTGTAATTTCTTAATATTTTTTGTGAATGTAGGCGAATGATATTCTAAAATTTGTTGAAAGGTCAAAAATAGAGAATGAATTTTCATCAAACTACAGAGGTTAAACATTGTTATTTTCCTTATCCTATGAAAAATAAATTTATGTAATATATTGTTCGTTTTCAAATTATTTAGTAATGTGTTGTTTTTTATTGCACGTAGATTTACCATTGCCAAGGAGCATCTCCTTGCCTAGATGCAGAAGTCGAAAACAAGGTAAATTTGTTTTCACACCCACACCCACACGCTCACACCCACACCCACTCGCGCAACACGCACACACGCACACACGCACGCACTTGCACGCACGCATGCACGCATGTGTTTGTGTGTGTGTATATATATATATGTATATAATATATGGTTAATACTTTAGACAATGAGCACATCGATTAATCTTCGTGTTGATTGTCTTAATCACGTTTGACTCTGGCTTGGATAAATGCCTAATAATTGCGCCTTTGACTATTTGCTATGATTGAACGACTGTGAGTTTCAATACCTTCTGTGGTAAGATTTGTATTAATCAAATTTCATTAATCTCTAATCGAATTTGTTTCACTATTTAGTTGATTACACATAATTGTGATTTTTGAATTATTTATTATGTATATAGGTGAAAATATTTTAGAGTTTGCCGAAAGATTAAAATTTAGAGATGTAGTTTCGTCTAAAAAACAATTGCTCGTGAAACACTATGTGGAGGTTAAAATTTCAAAATTAAATTTGATTAATATGTTGCTCATCTTGAAATTATTTTGACAATGTTTTGGTTTTTGTTACATATAGCTCAACATTTGGCTTGGAGAAACTCTGTGCTTGGATTCTCGGAGAAGGGAAAAGCGAGGTAAAATTTCTTTTTCACTTCCAAAGTTTTTATGTTTTCTAATATCCCTACTAACATTTGTTTGTCCAACGTAACCTTTTCTTTTTATGTCCGAACACCTACTTAACCTCTCAATTACTTTACTATCCATCGATTGATCTTTATTTTGATTTTATTGAGCAGGGTTTGTGGTGGCTCAGAAAATAACATGAAAATTGCAGTTTTTACTATTTGCTACAATGGAATGGCTGCATCTTTCAATGTGTCTATTGACAAGGTTTTTATCAATCAAATATCATCGAGTTTAAATTTATTTTCTCACTTTTTAATTGGGTTCCTATAATTGTAATTTCTTAATATTTGTTGTGAATGTAGGCGAATGATATTCTAAAATTTGTTGAAAGGTCAAAAATCAAGAATGAATTTTCATCAAACTACGGAGGTTAAACATTTTTCTTTTCCTTATCCTATGAAAAATAAATTTATATAATATATTGTTCGTTTTCAAATTATTTCAGTAATTTGTTATTTTTTATTGCACGTAGATTTACCATTGCCAAGGAGCATCTCCTTGCCTAGATGGAGAAGCCGAAAACATGGTAACTTTGTTTTCACACACACACACATCCACACTCACACCCACACCCACGCGCGCAACACGCGCACACGCACGCACACACACGCATGCACGCACGCATGTGTAAATGAGCACATCGGTTAATCTTCGTGTTGATTGTCTTAATCTGGCTTGACTCTGGCTTGGAAAATTGCATAATTATTGCGCCTTTGACTATTTGCTATGATGGAACGAGTGTGAGTTTCAATACTTTCAGTGATAAGGTTTGTATTAATCAAATGTCATTATTCTCTAATCGATTTGGTTTCACTATTTAATTGATTACACATAATTGTGACTTTTGAATTATTTATTATGTATATAGGTGACAAATATTTTAGAGTTTGCCGAAAGATTAAAATTTAGAGATGTAGTTTCGTCTAAAAAACAATTGCTCGTGAAAACACTAAGTGGAGGTTAAAATTTCAAAATTAAATTTGATTAATATGTTGCTCATCTTGAAATTATTTTGAAAATGTGTTAGTTTTTGTTACATATAGCTCAACATTTGGCTTGGAGAAACTCTATGCTTGGATTCTCGGAGAAGGGAAAAGAGAGGTAAATTTTATTTTCCACTTTCAAAATTTTCTATGTTTTCTAATATCCCTACTAAATTTTTTTTTCCCAACGTAACCTTTTTTTTATGTCCGAACATCTACTTAACCTCTCAATTACTTTACTATCCACCGATTACTCTTTATGTTGATTTTATTAAGCAGGGTTTGTGGTGGCTCAGAAAATAACATGAAAATTGCTCTTTTGACTATTTGATACAATGGAATGGCTTCATCTTTCAATGTGTCTAGTGACAAGGTTTTTATTAATTAAATATCATCGAGTTTGAATTTATTTTCTCAATTTTTAATTGGGTTCGTATAATTGTAATTTCTTAATATTTGTTGTGAATGTAGGCGAATGATATTCTAAAATTTGTTGAAGGTCAAAAATCAAGAATGACTTTTCATCAAACTACGGAGGTTAAACATTTTTCTTTTCCTTATCCTATGAAAAATAAATTTATATAATATATTGTTCTTTTTCTAATTATTTCAGTAATGTGTTGTTTTTTATTGCACGAACATTTACCATTGCCAAGGAGCATCTCCTAGCCTAGATGGAAAAGCCGAAAACAAGGTAAATTTGTTTTCACACACATACACACCCACGCGCGCGCACACACACACGCACGCACACGCGCACACACACGCATGCACTCATGCAAGTGTGTGTGTGTGTGTGTGTGTACATATATATGTATATATGGTTAATGTTTTAGACAATGAACACATCTATTAATCTTCGTGTTGATTGTCCTAATCAGGCTTGACTCTGGCTTGGAAAATTGCATAATAATTGCGCCTTTGACTCTTTGCTATGATGGAACGAGTGTGAGTTTCAATACCTTCAGTGATAAGGTTTGTATTAATCAAATGTCATTATTATCTAATCGATTTTTTTTGACTATTTAATTGATTACACATAATTGTGATTTTTGAATGATTTATTATGTATACAGGTGAAAAATATTTTAGAGTTTGCCGAAGATTAAAATTTAGAGATTTAGTTTCGTTCGAAAAACAATTATTCGTGAAAACACTAAGTGGAGGTTAAAATTTGAAAATTAAACATTTTTAATATTTTGCTCATTTTGAAATTATTTTGACTATGTGTTGGTTTTTGTTACATATAGCTCAACGTTTGGCTTTGAGAAACTCTATGCTTGGATTCTCGGAGAAGGAAAAAGAGAGGTGAATTTTCTTTTCCACTTTCAAAATTTTTACGTTTTCTAATATCCCTACTAACATTGTTTTGTCCAACGTAACCTTTTTATTTTATGTCCGAACACCTACTTAACCTCTCAATTACTTTACTATCCATCGATTGATCTTTATGTTGATTTTATTAACCAGGGTTTGTGGTGGCTCAGAAAATAAAATGAAAATTGCACTTTTGACTATTTGCTACAATGGAATGGCTGCATCTTTCATTGTGTCTAGTGACAAGGTTTTTATCAATCAAATATCATCGATTTTAAATTTATTTTCTCACTTTTTAATTGGGTTCGTATAATTGTAATTTCTTAATTTTTTTTGTGAATGTAGGCAAATGATATTCTAAAATTTGTTGAAAGGTCAAAAATCAAGAATGACTTTCTATCAAACAACGGAGGTTAAACATTTTTCTTTTCCTTATCCTATGAAAAATAAATTTATATAATATATTGTTCGTTTTCAAATTATTTCAGTAATGTGTTGTTTTTTATTGCACGTATATTTACCATTGCCAAGGAGCATCTCCTTGCCTAGATGGAGAAACCAAAAATAAGGTAAATTTGTTTTCACAAACCCACACCCACACCCACGCACACACCCACACCCACGCGCGCAACATGCATACACGAAGGCACGAACGCACGCATAAGCACACACACACGCATGCACGCATACACGCACGAATGAGTGTGTGTGTGTATATATATATATATATATATATATATATATATATATATATATATATATATATATATATATATATATATATATATATGGCTCATTCTTTAGACAATGAACACATCGATTAATCTTCATGTTGATTGTCTTAAAAAGGCTTGACTCTGGCTTGGAGAATTGCATAATAATTGCACCTTTCACTATTTGCTATGATGGAACGAGTGAGAGTTTCAATACCTTCAGTGATAAGGTTTGTATTAATCAAATGTCCTTATTCTCTAATCGATTTTTTTCACTAATTAATTGATTACACATAATTGTGATTTTTGAATGATTTATTATGTATATAGGTGACAAATATTTTAGAGTTTGACGAAAGATTAAAATTTATATATGTAGTTTCGTCTAAAAATCAATTGTTCGTGAAAACACTAAGTGGAGGTTAAAATTTGAAAATTAAATTTGACTAATATTTTGTTCATCTGGAAATTATTTTGACAATGTGTTGTTTTTTGTTACAAATAGCTCAACATTTGGCTTGGAGAAACTCTATGCTTGGATTCTCGGAGAAGGAAAAAGAGAGGTGATTTTTTTTTAACTTTCGAAATTTCTATTTTTCTAATATCCCTACTAACATTTTTTTGTCCAACGTAACCTTTTTTTTTTTATGTCCGAACACCTACTTAACCTCTCAATTACTTTACTATCCATGGATTGATATTTATGTTGATTTTATTAACCAGGGTTATCCATCGATTGATCTTTATGTTGATTTTATTAACCAGGGTTTGTGGTGGCTCAGAAAATAACATGAAAATTGCACTTTTGACTATTTGCTACAGTGGAATGGCTGCAACTTTTTATGTGTCTAGTGACAAGGTTTTTATCAATCAAATATCATCGATTTTAAATTTATTTTCTCATTTTTTAATTGGGTTCATATAATTGTAATTTCTTAATATTTGTTGTGACTGTAGGCGAATGGTATTCTAAAATTTGTTGAAAGATCAAAAATCAAGAATGACTTTTCATCAAACTATGGAGGTTAAACATTTTTCTTTTCCTTATCCTATGAAAAATAAATTTATATAATATATTGTTCGTTTTCAAGTTATTTCAGTAATGTGTTGTTTTTTATTGCACGTAGATTTACCATTGCCAAGGAGAATCTCCTTGCCTAGATGGATAAATCGAAAACAAGGTAAATTTGTTTTCACACCCACACCCACGCACACACCCACACTCACACACACAAAATGCACGCACACACGCGCAAGCACGCACGCATGTGTGTGTATATATATATATATATATATATATATATATATATACATGGTTAATGCTTTTGACAATAAACACATCGATTAATCTTCGTGTTTATTGTCATAATCAGGCTTGACTTTGGCTTGGAAAATTTCATAATAATTGCGCCTTTGACTATTTGCTATGATGGAACGAGTGTGAGTTTCAATACCTTCAGTGATAAGGTTTGTATTAATCAAATGTCATTATTGTCTAATCGAATTTGTTTCACTATTTAATTGATTACACATAATTTTGATTTTTGAATTATTTATTATGTATATACGAGACAAATATTTTAGAGTTTGCCGAAAGATTAAAATTTAGAGATGTAATTTCGTCTGAAAAACAATTGTTCGTGAAAACACCAAGTGGAGGTTAAAATTTGAAAATTAAATTTGATTAATATTTTGCTAATCTTGAAATTATTTTGACTATGTGTTGGTTTTTGTTACATATAGCTCAACATTTGGCTTGGAGAAACTCTATGCTTGGATTCTCGGAGAAGGGAAATAAGAGGTGAATTTTTTTTCCACTTTCAAAATTTCTATGTTTTCCAATATCCCTACTAACATTTTTTCGTCCAACGTAACCTACTTAACCTCTCAATTACTTTACTATCCATCGATTGATCTTTATGTTGATTTTATTAACCAGGTTTTGTGATGTCTCAGAAAATAACATGAAAATTGAACTTTTGACTATTTGCTACAATGGAATGGCTGCATCTTTTAATGTGTCTAGTTACAAGGTTTTTATCAATCAAATATCATCAATATTAAATTTATTTTCTCACTTTTTAATTGGGTTCGTATAATTATAATTTCTTAATATTTGTCGTGATTGTAGGCGAATGATATTCTAAAATTTGTTGAAAGGTAAAAATCAAGAATGACTGTTCATCAAACTTCGGAGGTTAAAAAGTTTTCTTTTCCTTATCCTATGAAAAATAAATTTATATAATAGATTTTTCGTTTTCAAATTATTTCAGTAATGTGTTGTTTTTTATTGTACGTAGATTTACCATTGCCAAGGACCATCTACTCGCTTAGATGGAGAAGCCGAAAACAAGGTAAATTTGTTTTCACACCCACACCCACACCCACGCGCACCCACGCACCCACGCGAGCAACACGCATGCAGGCACACACACACACGCGTGCACGCACGCATGTGTGTGTGTATACACACACACGCACACACACACACACACACACACATACACACACATATATATATATATATATGGTTAATACATTATACAATGAGCACATCGGTTAATCTTCGTGTTGATTGTCTTAATCTGGCTTGACTCTTCTGGCTTGACACTGGCTTGGAAAATTGCATAATAATTGCGCCTTTGACTATTTGCTATGATGGAACGAGTGTGAGTTTCAATACCTTCAGTGATAAGGTTTGTATTAATCAAATGTCATTATTCTCTAATCGATTTGGTTTCACTATTTAATTCATTACACAAAATTGTGATTTTTGAATTATCTATTATGTATGTACGTGACAAATAATTTAGAGTTTGCTGAAAGATTAAAATTTAGAGATGTAGTTTCGTCTGAAAAATAATTGCTCATGAAAACACCAAGTGCAGGTTAAAATTTAAAAATTAAATTTGATTAATATTTTGCTCATCTTGAAATTATTTTGACAATGAGTTGTTTTTTGTTACATATATCTCAACATTTGGCTTGGAGAAACTCTATGCTTGGATTCTCGGTGAAGGGAAAAGAGAGATAAATTTTCTTTTCCACTTTCAAAAATTTCTACGTTTTCTAATATCCCTACTAACATTTTTTTGTCCAACGTAACCTTTTTCTTTATAACCAAACACCTACTTAACCTCTCAATTACTTTACTATCCATCAATTGATCTTTATGTTGATTTTATTAACCACGTTTTGTGGTGGCTCAGAAAATAAAATGAAAATTGCACTTTTGACTATTTGCTACAATGGAATGGTTGCATCTTTCAATGTGTCTAGTGACAAGGTTTTTATCAATCAAATATCATCGATTTTAAATTTATTCTCACTTTTTGATTGGATTCGTATAATTGTAATTTCTTAATATTTGTTGTGTATGTAGGCGAATGATATTCTAAAATTTGTTGAAAGGTCAGAAATCAAGAATGAATTTTCATCAAACTACGGAGGTTAAACATTTTTCTTTTCCTTATCCTATGAAAAATAAATTTATATAATATATTGTTCGTTTTCAAATAATTTCAGTAATGTGTAGTTTTTTATTGCACGTAGATTTACCATTGCCAAGGAGCATAGCCAAAAATAAGGTAAATTTGTTTTCACACACCCACACCCACACCCACGCGCGCAAGACCGTCACACACACGCATGCACGCACGCATGTGTGTATGTGTGTGTGTGTATATATATATATATATATATATATATATATATATATATGGTTAATACTTTAGACAATGAGCACATCGATTAATCTTCGTGTTGATTGTCTTAATCAGGCTTGACTCTTGCTTGGAAAATTGCATAATAATTGTGCCTTTGACTATTTGCTATGATGGAACGAGTAATAGTTTCAATACCTTCAGTGATAAGGTTTGTATTAATCAAATGTCATTACTCTCTAATCGATTTTGTTTGACTATTTAATTGATTACACATTGAATTATTTATTATGTATATAGGTGAAAAATATTTTAGAGTTTGCCAAAAGATTTAAATTTAGAGATATAGTTTCTTCTGAAAAACAATTGTTCGTCAAAACACTAAGTGGAGGTTAAAATTTGAAAATTAAATTTGATTAATATTTTGCTCATCTTGAAATTATTTTGACTGTGTGTTGGTTTTTGTTACATATAGCTCAACATTTGGCTTGGAGAAACTCTATGCTTGGATTCTCGGAGAAGGGAAAAGAGAGGTGAATTTTCTTTTCCAATTTCAAAATTTCTATGTTTTCTAGTATCCCTACTAACAATTTTTTGTCCAACGTAACCTTTTTTTTTCATGTCCGAACACCTACTTAACCTCTCAATTACTTTACTATCCATCGATTGATCTTTATGTTGATTTTATTAACCCGGGTTTGTGGTGGCTCAGAAAATAAAATGAAAATTGCACTTTTGACTATTTGCTACAATGGAATGGCTGCATCTTTCAATGTGTCTAGTGACAAGGTTTTTATCAATCAAATATCATCTATTTTAAATTTATTTTCTCACTTTTTAATTGGATTCGTATAATTGTAATTTCTTAATATTTGTTGTGAATATAGGAGAATGATATTCTAAAATTTGTTGAAAGGTCAAAAATCAAGAATGAATTTTCATCAAACTACGGAGGTTAAACATTTTTCTTTTCCTTATCCTATGAAAAATAAATTTATATAATATACTGTTCGTTTTCAAATTATTTCAGTAATGTGTTGTTTTTTGTTGCACGTAGATTTACCATTGCCAAGGACCATAGACGAAAACAAGGTAAATTTGTTTTCACACACCCACACCCACGCGCGCAACACGCTCTCACGCATGCACACACACGCATGCAGGCACGCATGTGTGTGTGTATAAATATATATATGGTTAATACTTTAGACAATGAGCACATCGATTAATCTTCGTGCTGATTGTCTTAATCAGGCTTGACTATGGCTTGGAAAATTGCATAATAATTGCGCCTTTGACTATTTGCTATGATGGAACGAGTGTGAGTTTCAATACCTTCAGTGATAAGGTTTGTATTAATCAAATGTCATTATTCTCTAATTGAATTTGTTCCACTATTTAAATGATTACACATAATTGTGATTTTTGAATTATTTATTATGTATGTAGGTGAAAATATTTTAAAGTTTGCCGAAAGATTAAAATTTAGAGATGTAGTTTCGTCTGAAAAACAATTATTTGTGAAAACACTAAGTGGAGGTTAAAATTTGAAAATTAAACATGATTAATATTTTGATGATCTTGAAATTATTTTGACTATGTGTTGGTTTTTGTTACATATAGCGCAACATTTGGCTTGGAGAAACTCTATGCTTGGATTCTCGGAGAAGGGAAAAGAGAGGTGAATATTCTTTTCCACTTTCAAAATTTCTATGTTTTCTAATATCCCTATTAACATTTTTTGTCCAACGTAACCTTTTTTTTTATGTCCGAACACCTACTTAACCTCTCAATTACTTTACTATCCATCGTTTGATGTTTATGTTGATTTTATTAACTAGGGTTTGTGATGGCTCTGAAAATAAAATGAAAATTGCACTTTTGACAATTTGCTACAATGGAATGGCTGCATCTTTCATTGTGTCTAGTGACAAGGTTATTATCAATCAAATATCATCGTTTTTAAATTTATTTCTCACTTTTCAATTGGGTTCGTATAATTGTAATTTCTTAATATTTGTTGTGAATGTAGGCGAATGATATTGTAAAATTTGTTGAAAGGTCAAAAATAAAGAATGAATTTTCATCGATCTACGGAAGTTAAACATTTTTCTTTTCCTTATCCTATGAAAAATAAATTTATATAATATATTGTTCGTTTTCAAATTATTTCAGTAATGTGTTGTTTTTTATTGCACGTAGATTTACCAAAGGATCATCTCCTTACCTAGATGGAGAAGCCAAAAACAAGGTAAACTTGTTTTCACACAAACACACCCATGCTCACACCCACACCCACTCGCGCAACACGCACACACTCACGCACACGCATGCACGCACGCACGCACGCACGCACGCATGTGTTTGTGTATGTATATATATATATTTATATATATATATATGGTTAATACTTTAGACAATGAGCACATCGATTAATCTTCGTGTTGGTTGTCTTAATCAGGCTTGACTCTAGCTTGGAAAATTGCATAATAATTGCGCTTTTGACTATTTGCTATGATGGAACGACTGTGAGTTTCAATACCTTCTGTGATAAGGTTTGTATTAATCAAATGTCATTATTTTCTAATCGAATTTGTTTCACTATTTAATTGATTAGACATAATTGTGATTTTTGAATTATTTATTAGGTATATAGGTGACAAATATTTTAGAGTTTGCCAAAAGATTAAAATTTAGAGATGTAGTTTCGTCTGAAAAACAATTATTTGTGAAAACACTAAGTGGAGGTTAAAATTTGAAAATTAAACATGATTAATATTTTGCTGATCTTGAAATTATTTTGACTATGTGTTGGTTTTTGTTACATATAGCGCAACATTTGACTTGGAGAAACTCTATGCTTGGATTCTCGGAGAAGGGAAAAGAGAGGTGAATTTTCTTTTCCACTTTCAAAATTTCTATGTTTTCTAATATCCCTACTAACATTATTTTGTCCAATGTCACCTTTACTTTTTATGTCCGAACACCTACTTAACCTCTCAATTACTTTATTATCTATTGATTGATCTTTATGTTGATTTTATTAACCAGGGTTTTTGGTGGCTCAGAAAATAACATGAAAATTGCACTTTTGACTATTTGCTACAATACAATGGCTGCATCTTTCAATGTGTCTAGTGACAAGCTTTTTATCAATCAAATATCATCGATTTTAAATTTATTTTCTCACTTTTTAGTGGGTTCGTATAATTGTAATTTCTTAATATTTGTTGTGAATGTAGGCGAATGATATTCTAAAATTTGTTGAAAGGTCAAAAATCAAGAATGAATTTTCATCAAACTACGGAGGTTAAACATTTTTCTTTTCCTTATCCTATGAAAAATAAATTTATATAATATATTGTTTGTTTTCAAATTATTTCAGTAATGTGTTGTTTTTTATTGCACGTAGATTTATCATTCCCAAGGAGCATTTCCTTGCCTAGATGCAGAAGCCGAAAACAAGGTAAATTTATTTTCACACACACACACACACACGCTCACACACACACGCGCGCCTAACACGCACACACGCACGCACACACACGCATGCACGCACGCATGTGTATATATATATATATATATATATATATATTATATATATGGTTAATACTTTAGACAATGAGCACATCGGTTAATCTTCGTGTTGATTGTCCTAATCAGGCTTGACTCTGGCTTGGAAAATTGCATAATAATTGCTCCTTTGACTATTTGCTATGATGGAACGAGTGTGAGTTTCAATTCCTTTAGTGATAAGGTTTGTATTAATCAAATGTGATTAATCTCTAATCGAATTTATTTCACTATCTAATTGATTACACATAATTGTGATTTTTGAATTACTTATTATGTATATAGGTGACAAATATTTTAGAGTTTGCCGAAAGATTAAAATTTAGAGATGTAGTTTCGTCTGAAAAACAATTGTTCGTGAAAACACAAAGTGGAGGTTAAAATTTGAAAATTAAATTTGATTAATATTTTTGCTCATCTTGAAATTATTAGTACTATGTGTTGGTTTTTGTTACATATAGCTCAATATTTGGCTTGGAGAAACTCTATGCTTGGATTCTCGGAGAAGGGAAAAGAGAGGTGAATTTTCTTTTCCACTTTCAAAATTTCTATGTTTTCTAATATCCCTACTAACATTTTTTTATCCAACGTAACCTTTTTTTTTAATGTCCGAACACCTATTTAACCTCTCAATTACTTTACTATCCATCGATTGATCTTTATGTTGATTTTATTACTACAAACAAACTGGTAAATTGTAGTAGATTTTTTTGACAATTTGTGGCGGTTTCTAATTGCGACAAAAAAAATTGCGACAGTTTTTGAATGCCGTAATTACTGTTGCCACGAGCATAATTGTGGCGTTTTTATGAAACCTCCACGACGATCGCCATAAAATGAATTGTGCATTTGTGGGTTTTTTTTAAAGATGATGAGTGGCAGTTTATGACCTCAACAAATTGATATCAATATTTCAAAAAAATACATCTGTGGGAGTTTATAAACCTCCACAATATGATATCAGTGTTTCCAAAAAAAATATTGCGGAAATTTATAAACCCCCGCAATATAATCATAATGCTCCAAAATAATATATTGTTGGGGTCTATTGTACCCCACAATATAAATCCAAAATTCTTTAATGTGGGGATTTACAACCGCTGCAATATGAATTGAATATTTTTTTTAGAAAATAGTAGCAGCAGTTTAGTTCCGCCACAATATTTTTGTTGCTGAATTTTTTTATTTGCAATTTAATCATATAAACAAATAAATTTAAAAAGCAATTAGTGGCAGCTTATATCCACCAAATATCAGAATGTTTTTACTGGAAAAGAAAATTCTATTTAATATCAAATTATAGAATTAATAAAATAATAACATGAATTAAATTTAATAAAAAATAACTAGAGTGACAAACATTACAAATAACAAATGAAGTGCATCATGTCAGCAGCCTCCCAAACATCACTTCTTCAAGTCTAACTACATCAACAATAAATACATAAGAAAGGAGGAGAATCATAGTCTAGATACTTTAAAAATAAGATAATAACATAAGCAAAAGAACCTCCAAAGAGTAGGGGAAATGGAGATTTAAATCAATATACTAATTGACATTCCTTCCTTTTATTTTTACTCCATTGAGTTTTGGTCCAAGGTTTATCAGAATAGATATTGTAAGTTATGTTGATAAAAAAGTAGTACGATAAGAAATCACAGATCACTCAGTTTATATTATAACCAAAGAAACTCCTGGGTTGCTTTGAACAATCATTTCTTTTGTCACATCCAAAAGAACTTTTATATCGTGCCTGGTTTACATCATGCTCTGCTCAACACTTCATATGTATATACTAGTTAGAATAGCCAAAGCCCAACATGAATAAAGTTATATATGATAAAAGTTGATAGAATATGTTATACCAAGTAGTGAAATAGAGAAACTTGTATCTCCTTTGATTTTTAAATTTCAATTTCCAGAGAATGAATAAGTAATACAAAAAGTAGTGATCGGCCTGAGTTGTGTCTCCATTGATGTGCAAAAGGTAGAAGACATAGATTACAAGATTCTGTACTATGTATTTCAATAGTGAGTTGACAAAGTTTTGCATCCATCCAAAGCAAGCCAAGAACTAAGGTGTGGTAGAAAACTTATCAATAAATTTGTAACAGTAATATGAACCAAAAGAAAAAATTTATTACCTCCCTTTGTTGCAACTTCTGTCAATAAATTCTCCATAGAGTTCAAACAATTGCAGGCTTCACATATGCCTTTTATCTTGTCTTTTGCATATATGTCAAAGCTTAGAACAAGAAATATTAATACACTGAAAATAATAACTTGTTCAATAAATTTATAAATTAAATGAAAACAGACAGATTACCAAATATTTATCCCTTTTTCTTTTCATTTAACCTTCCCTTTCACTACTTTGCTTGTCTGCAATAAGTTTCTTATGTGTTGATAAAAGATTCATTAAATCCACACATTTGTCATTCTCCTAGCACTTCCTATCTGCAGCTGAACTATGTTTGTTTTTGCTAAACTATGGTTGTTTTTTGGAATAATGAGAGAGAAAAAAATAAATTCAATTGATAACCATATAATACACAATCAGACTTTTCAACAAGAAGTGAATCTTTATATCAATAAATTAAAGGGAAAAACACTAAGATTAATACCCTTTTCTTTAATTGAACTGTTATTGAAAGATAAAAGTTAAAAGAAAAAAGAATAAAAATGCAACTATCCAATTATCTACTACAAGTGTCATCACATTCAAATCGAAGACGATCATGTCAACCCCAAGAAAGTAGTACAAGAATCCAGTAATTTTAATGCACTACAGGAATATAGCACTCATGAAAAAGGGCTTCAAGAAGCAAAACATACGAATTACCAGAACCATGAAGAGAAATCAATCATCATATTCCCAGATATCAAAGATCTCCCTACTATCAATTGAATTGTCGACATAATAAGATCCTTGTAAGCGATTCGAACACCACCGTGAAGCCCACAAATGTTCGCAAGAATACAGGGGAAGGAAACAACAAGATAGAATCATCAGCACAGAATCACTAACAAAAGATTGTGCATCAACCTGTTGATGTTACCTCTAAACAGATTAACTATTACTATTCCTAAAGATTAAACTTCAATATAAGGCCTTTCATAATGGGAACAATGATGGTTTCTCCCATGCCAAGAAAAATAAATATAAACAGGGGAAAGACAACCAAAAAAACAATGAAAAATCTACTCTCCCTACAATGAAGGGAAATACAAACTGATCTATCTCCTTGTTATCAATGATTAGTTCCTTTTTTTTTTTTGGAATATATATTAAGGGTGTTAAGTCCCAAAAAGTCACTCGAAGGCTTAAAACACGTATTCAAATCAGTAAGGTTGATCTTAATGTTATCATGGAATCCTTTGTAAACATGATAAAGATCAACAATTGCATGAAATTCTTGGGATATCAACACTACATGCATCTCCAATACAAATGGCCAAATTTGGCTCTCTAATTTGGAATGGGAATCACCAAGACGATGATTGTTGCTAACACAGACTAGCAAATTACCATGAAAACGTTTTACAGCCCCTCCAATTGTGACTTGTATGTTAGAGATATCTATGAAAAATGCACCTCAGGTGAAAGACATGACCTCTTTGTAGATCTTAATAATGTCCTGAATATGATTCAAGGTCCTAGGTGCATTGGGGGTGACTTTAATGTCATTCTGGATCCCGTGGAGAAATTTGGGTGGTTGGGCTCGAATTTTCCACAACAATCAAGTTAATCACCTCGGAGGAACAGGTTTCGATCACATGCCTCTTATTATCAAATTTCACAATGACCAGCAAGTAAATATCAAAATATTTCAAGTTTATAGATTTGTGTAGCTAGTTGAACAGTCCTGGAACACCAATGTCATTGGTAACCCTATGTAGGCTTCAATCTAAACTCAAAATGCTTAGCAAAAATCTTAGTACGTGGTCTAGAGAAGTTGTTGGAAATGCAATTGATCAGACTAAGATTTGGGAAGAAGCTTTTCTACTTAGAAGAACAAGACCTCTTACATAATAGAGAGGTTTGTTAGGAAGAGCTTCATAAAGCAAAAGCCGAGTAAATTAGATGGATGACTACTAAAAAAACAGTGAATATCGACTTTCGGAGATCAATTTTATAACCAATTTTGATCAGTCTAACTAATTTTGACTTAATTTCAACAACTAAATTCACCAACTAAACCACATTATTTATTTGAACTTATTTAAATAACTAACAACTTTTTAATTCAAACTAGGTTTGACTTAATTTCAACAACTAAATCCACCAATTAAACCTAACTTATTTAAATAACTTAATAACTTTTTAACTTTAAATAGTTTAATTTTGACTTAATTCTAAACACTAATTCCACAAACTAAACCACATTATTTATTTGAATTTATTTAAACAACCTAACAACTTTTTAAGTCCAACTAATTTTGACTTAATTACAACAATTAAATTCACCAAATAAACCACATTATTTATTTGAATTTATTTAAGCAATTTAACAGTTTTTTAATTTTAGCTAGTTTAATTTTGACTTAATTCCAACAACTAAATCCACCAACTAAACCACATTATTTATTTGAACTTATTTAAACAACTTAACAACTTTTTATGTCTAACTAGTTTTGACTTAATTTCAACAACTAATTCCATCAACTACACCACATTATTTATTTGAATTTATTTAACCAACTTAACAACTTTTTAACTTTAACTAGTTTAATTTTGACTTAAATCCACCAACTAAACCACATTATTTATTTGAACTTATTATACAACTTAAAAACTTTTTTAATCTAACTATTATGACTTAATTCCAACAACTAAATCCACCAACTAAACCACATTTTTTTTTTACTAATTTAAACAACCTACAACTTTTTAACTTTAATTAGTTTAATTTTGACTTAATTCCAACAAACTAAACCACATTATTTGTTTGAACTTATTTAAATAACTTTTTAAGTCTAACTAGTTTTGACTTAATTCCAACAACTAAATCCACCAACTAAAACACATTATTTATTTTAACTTATTAAAACAACATAACAACTTTTAACTTTAACTAGTTTAATTTTAACTTAATTTCCAACAACAAAATCTACCAAGTAAACCAGTCAAAACTAAATTTTAAGCCAAGTGTCAGCACTAGATGGACACAAATTTATCTTGCAAGAAAATTAATTTTGTCATCAATAGGACCAACTAGTGTTGGTACTTATGCTTAACAAACACATTATTCCTAAATTAAAGTTTAATATCCCCACTAGATGGGCACAAATTGATCATGCAACAATATCAATTTTGTCATCAATAGGATCAACTAGTGTTGGTACTTATGTTTAACAAATATATTATTTCTAAATTTAAAGCTAAATGTCAACACTAGATAGACACAAATCGATCTTACAAGAAAATCAATTTTCTCATCAATAGGATCAACTAGTGTTGGTACTTATGCTTAACAAACACATTATTCATAAATTAAAGCTTAATATCAACACTAGATGGACACAAATCAATCTTGCAAGAAAATCAATTTTGTCATCAATAGGATCAACTAGTGTTTGTACTTATGCTTAAGAAACACATTATTTCTAAAGCTTAGTATTAACACTAGATGGACACAAATCAATTTTGCAAGAAAATCAATTTTGTCATCAATAAGATCAACTAGTGTTGGTACTTATGCTTATAACAAATATATTATTTGTAAATTAAAGCTAGGTGTCAACACTAGATGGACACAAATTGATCTTGCAAGAAAATCAATTTTGTCATCAATAGGATCAACTAGTGTTGATACTTATGCTAAACAAACACTCGATGGACACAAACAAATTATCATAAAATTAAAGCTAAGTATCAATACTAGATGGATACAAACACATTATTGAAAACAATTGTACTTGAACTTTAGAAATTTAGAAGAACCAAACCTTATCTCCTACTTTGGTGAAAGAAGTATTATAGTCTTGTATCAGCTTTTTTAGATGTTGAGCTTCCTCAGTTGCCTAGCACGAAAGAAACAATTTAAAATTTCTTTAGTGGTCATTATAGAGTGATTTTAGTCATTATTAAAAGTCGACAATTAGTAAACACCTAATTCCTTCATCTATTCAAGATTTCCGACTTTTGAAAGCATCACTTGAAAATTAGAATGCAACTCATTTATGTTTGACGATCTCTTGTTAGAGAAGTTATCGATTCTACCAGATTTTCTTGTTTATGAGCTACATAATGTGTATTTTATCTTCTCAAATAGTGTTTAAAGGAGTATTATCAAATCTAGAACCATATCATTTTAAGTTATTTCTAAAAAGAAATCAAAGCTTTATTTTTACATAGGCAAGGATTTTTCAATAAATGAATAAAAACACCATGAAAAAAAATAAACTTACCTTATAAATCAACTTATGCGCTGAGAGCTGTGCGACGACAAGCTTGTGCGACTGAGAGCTGCGACGCCCTTTGGTTTCTGCTGCTGCCGAACTCTGTGCGCTGCTGCTGCAGCCTTCTGCTGCTAAGGCTGCGCCGGTAGTGGATGATCATGCAAGAGAACTTATTGAAACAAAAAGCTCAAATAGATCGGTTTAAAGACGGGGATAAAAACTCTAAATATTTTCAGTGTTATAAGGGAAAGAAGGAGGAAGCTTCATATTCACAATATTATAGGTCACCATGAATATTCCAAATTACATAATTTTGAGGGAATGACTTGCAAACCAAATGATCCTGCACTTCGTCTCTAGTTTTCCACTTGCCAAAACAACACATGGGACATGGAATCTGATTGTATCATCCACTGCCGCATTTTTAAATGCAAAATCAAGAAATTTATCCAAACCAAGCAAGTATTCATTTGAGGTCTGTGGCTTTCCAATCCATGATTTATCCATTGATAAGTAACAAAAAGAAATTTAAAGGGATAAGTTAGAGTATACCTCCAAAAGAAATCCCCCTAATGTAGGAATACCTTTAAATTTTGTTGTACTTGCAATCTACTCCAAGAATCCCAAATTAGTCGTTCAAACTTCGAGAAATTGACAGAGCATAGAAAGAATCTGCTAGGAATTCCACAAAGGACTTCTTGTATACATATATAGTAAAGAATGGAAAAAGTAGTAGATAAAGGAGGGGAAACTTCAAACCAAGAAAACCTAATCAGACAGAAAAGATTTGGATAGTTCTACGGTTGTGCTATGGAGAAGGTTTTTCTTCATGCCTAAATTTGCTCAAGTGTGGATGCAGTAAACCTAAATGGACTAGGATTCTTTTTTATTTACAGTTTTGAAATTGAAAAATAAGGTTTAGGAATAAAAATTATTCTTTGTGTAGTAAATAACTTTTTTATCTATATATTAATTTATCTTTGAAAAAACTTACTCCTTACTAATTTAGAATACAGGCTTTTTCACTATATTTATATAAAATATATATATATATAACTAAAAATCAAATCATATTATTGAGTTATACATTTGAGTTATAAGATAAAAATTAAAAGAAAATATTATTATGTTCTTCAAAATGATTATTTTGATATTGTTTAGCTCGAGTGGCGAAAGAAGAATATCGTCATATAAAAATCCTCGAGTTAATATCTCAAAAGATCACTCAACTTTGAAAAATTATCTAGTAAAGTCATTAAATATTATTTTGTATCACTAAAATCTCTCAACTTAGACTTTTAATTTATATCAATAAAATTACTCAACTAAATTTATTATTTAAAAAAGTTAACATGGCAATATAATTTGTTTTTATGCTATGAATATGAACTGTACAAATAAAAAAGATTAAAAAAAACTCATCAAAAAAAATTCAAAGGATAAACTTAATTAGTGAAAATTATATGATGGTGTTACTATATATTCAAAAAAAAAATATATCATAATGGATGTTTTTCTACCAAAAAAAAGGACCTGTAAAAAATGTCCTTACAAATAATTGGCTTATATATAAAAAAAATGACGTCTTATGAAAATATTGTTACAGTCACTAAGTAGATAAGTTACTAATCAAAGTAAAAAAAAAAAAACAGAAATAAACTAGCAAAAATAATCTCTAATTATGCTTATTTTTCCCACTTTTATCATCTTCATTATTTGCAATTAGATCCGCCACCATATTTTGCTCTATATGTGTCAAACTCTTCATAATATGCAATCAACTGAATAAAAAATAAATAAATAAAATATCATATACTAATTTAATATAATTATATCAAAAGAAACAAAAACAATTATATGTAATATATTTGTATATTATTTTTTCATTAGTACTAACAATACTAAATAATAATCATTTCTTGAAACCTAACAAATATTATTATCAAACTATATTATATTCGGAAAACTGACTATTATAATGAATAATTGCATACTTATAATACATTGTTAAGAATTTCAAAGTCATTTTCTAAAATCATACTTGCTTGATGAATGATAATATTAAATAAAATAAATATTTTATGTCGATTTTATATCGCCGTAATACAAATTATATAAATCATTATCAATAGCAAAAAATATTTGATTGTTAATTATAAACCCGTCGTTATACGTGAAAATAAATCGTCAGGACCGTTCTGTTCATTTGTGGTGGCTCAGAAAATAACATAAAAATTGCACTTTTGACTATTCGCTATAATGGAATGGCTGCATCTTTCAATGTGTCTAGTGACAAGTTTTTTATCATTCAAATATCATCGATTTGAACTTTTTTTCACTTTTTAATTGGGTTCGTATGATTGTAATTTCTTAATATTTGTTGTGAATGTAGGCGAATGATATTCTAAAATTTGTTGAAAGGTCAAAAATCAAGAATAAATTTTCATCAAACTACGGAGGTTAAACATTTTTTCTTTTCCTTATCCTATGAAAAATAATTTATATAATATATTGTTCGTTTTCAAATTATTTCAGTAATGTGTTATTTTTTATTGCATGTAGATTTACCATTGCCAAGGAGCATCTCCTTGCCTAGATGGAGAAGCCGAAAACAAGGTAAATTTGTTTTCACACACCCACCCACACCCACGCGCGCAAGACGCACACACCCACGCACACACACGCATGCACGCACGCATGTGTGTATATATATATATATATATATATATATATATATATATATATATATATATATATATATATATATATATATATATATATATATGGTTAATACTTTAGACAATGAGCACATCGATTAATCTTCGTGTTGATTGTCTTAATCAGGCTTGACTCTGGCTTGGAAAATTGCATAATAATTGCGCCTTTGACTATTTGCTATGATGGAACGAGTGTGAGTTTCAATACCTTCAGTGATAAGGTTTGTATTAATCAAATTTCATTAATCTCTAATCGAATTTGTTTCACTATTTAGTTGATTACACATAATTGTTATTTTTGAATTATTTATTATGCATATAGGTGACAAATATTTTAGAGTTTGCCGAAAGATTAAAATTTAGATATGTAGTTTCGTCTGAAAAACAATTGTTCGTGAAAACACTAAGTGGAGGTTAAAATTTGAAAATTAAATTTGATTAATATTTTGCTCATCTTGAAATTATTTTGACTATGTGTTGGTTTTTGTTACATATAGCTCAACATTTGACTTGGAGAAACTCTATGCTTGGATTCTCAGAGAAGGGAAAAGAGAGGTGAATTTTCTTTTCCACTTTCTAAATTTCTATGTTTTATAATATCCCTACTACCATTTTTTTGTCCAACGTAACCTTTTTTTTTATGTCCGAACACCTATTTAACCTCTCAATTATTTTACTATCCATCATTTCATCTTTATGTTAATTTTATTAACCAGGGTTTGTGGTGGCTCAGAAAATAACATGAAAATCGCACTTTTGACTATTTGCTACAATGGAATGGCTGCATCTTTTAATGTGTCTAGTGACAAGGTTTTTATCAATCAAATATCATCGATTTTAAATTTTTTTTCACTTTTTAATTGGGTTCGTATAATTGTAATTTCATAGTATTTGTTGTGAATGTAGGCGAATGATATTCTAAAAATTTTTGAAAGGTCAAAAATCATGAATGAATTTTCATCAAACTACGGAGGTTAAACATTTTTTCTTTTCCTTATCCTATGAAAAATAAATTTATATAATATATTGTTCGTTTTCAAATTATTTCAGTAATGTGTTATTTTTTATTTCACGTAGATTTACCATTGCCAAGGAGCATCTCCTTGCCTAGATGGAGATGTCGAAAACAAGGTAAATTTGTTTTCACACCCACACCCACACCCACGTGTGCAACACGCACACACACGCATGCACGCACGCATGTATATATATATATATATATATATATAATATGTATATATGGTTAATACTTTAGACAATGAGCACATCGATTAATCTTCGTGTTGATTGTCTTAATCAGGCTTGACTCTGGCTTGGAAAATTGCATAATAATTGCGCCTTTGACTATTTGCTATGATGGAACGAGTGTGAGTTTCAATACCTTTAGTGATAAGGTTTGTATTAATCAAATGTCATTAATCTCTAATCGAATTTGTTTCACTATTTAATTGATTACACATAATTGTGATTTTTGAATTATTTATTATGCATATAGGTGACAAATATTTTAGAGTTTGCCGAAAGATTAAAATTTAGAGATGTAGTTTCGTCTAAAAAACAATTGTTCGTGAAAACACTAAGTGGAGGTTAAAATTTGAAAATTAAATTTCAATAATATTTTGCTCATCTTGAAATTATTTTGACTATGTGTTGGTTTTTGTTACATATAGCTCAACATTTGGCTTGGAGAAACTCTATGCTTGGATTCTCGGAGAAGGGAAAAGAGAGGTGAATTTTCTTTTCCATTTACGAAATTTCTATGTTTTCTAATATCCCTACTAACATTTTTTTGATCAACGTAACCATTTTTTTTATGTCCGAACACCTATTTAACCTCTCAATTACTTTACTATCCATCGTTTGATCTTTATGTTGATTTTATTAACTAGGGTTTGTGGTGGCTCAGAAAATAACATGAAAATTGCACTTTTGACTATTTGCTACAATGGAATGGTTGCATCTTTCAATGTGTCTAGTGACAAGGTTTTTATCAATCAAATATCATCGATTTTAAAAAAAAAATCACTTTTTAATTGGGTTTGTGTAATTGTAATTTCTTAATATTTGTTGTGAATGTAGGCGAATGATATTCTAAAATTTGTTGAAAGGTCAAAAATCAAGATTGACTTTTCATCAAACTACGGAGGTTAAACATTTTTCTTTTCCTTATCCTATGAAAAAATAAATTTATATAATATATTGTTCGTTTTCAAATTATTTCAGTACTGTATTATTTTTTATTGCACGTAGATGTACCATTGCCAAGGAGCATCTCCTTGCCTAGATGGAGAAGCCGAAAACAAGGTAAATTTATTTTCACACACACACACACGCGCGCACACACACACACGCACACACACACACGCGCGCGCACACGTGTATATATATATATATATATATATATATATATATATATATATATATATATGGTTAATGCTTTAGACAATGAACACATAGATTAATCTTCGTGTTGATTGTCTTAATTAGGCTTGACTCTGGCTTGGAAAATTTCATAATAATTGTGCCTTTGAGTATTTGCTATGATGGAACTAGTGTGAGTTTCAATACATTCAGTGATAAGGTTTGTATTAATCAAATGTCATTATTCTCTAATCGATTTTGTTTCACTATTTAATTGATTACACATAATTGTAATCAATTAAATATTTGACACCACTTTCTTTTTGGTTAGTACAAAAAAGAATGTCACATTTCCTTATATGGTAAGTATTAAAGATACAATTCCTCTTTTACTCTTGTTGGTCTTACTTAATTTTAAAAGGAATAGGGCAAAGGACAGAAATCACATACTTTTAAAGAAAAATTATCATTTGTCCATTATAAGTTTATAATTACAAAAATCCTTCAAATGATACAATAATATAAGCGCTGATACATTATTCTGATGCGTGAGATACATTAATCGTTAAGTAAGATACATTATATTTTATCCATGATACACTAATCGGATGTACATTTTATATATAATACATTAATCTGATGTGCGAGATACATTAATTTGATGCGCGAGATACATTAATTTGATGCGCTGATACATTAATCTAATGTGTGAAAATGATGGATTTTGGATATTTGTAAAACTAATAGGGGATAATAGTAATAAGAGAACTTAAATGTGGGATTTCTGTTATTTGTCCTTTTTAATGGCAGAAATCTCACTTTTAAGTTTTTTTATTACCATTATCCCCTATTAGTTTTATAAATTTAAAAAATCCCTCATTTTCACGCATCAGATTAATGTATGACTGCATCAAATTAATGTATTCTGCGCATCAGATTAATGTATCTTGCGTATCAGATTAGTGTATCATGTATAAAATGTACATCATATTAGTGTATCATGTATAAAATGTAATGTATCTTACTTAACGATTATTGTATCTCGCGCATCAGATTAATGTATCAACGGTTATATTATTGTATCAGTTTGAGGGATTTCTGTAATTATAAACTTATAAAGGATAAATGGTAAATTTTCCTTAAAAATATGTGATTTTTGTCATTTGCCCATTTTAAAAATAGTACTCTAATACATTTATGAAGAGAGAGAAAAGTGAGTATACTTTTGAAGGCAATTTGGTAAACATTTCAAGGTCTTCATTTATTTCTTAAACTCCGTGTCCGATCAAATATTATCACATAAAATTATACGAAAGGAGTATTATTTTTATAACTCTTTCTCGACAACTTTCTAAGGTATAGTAATATATTTTAATTCTTCTTTTCATACGTATTTGTATTATCCTTCTACGTTGTTGAACATTTCAGGATTGATTGTTAATTCTCAAATAACCCTTATCAACCAGGTGAAAAATAAAAATAACCAACTAATCAAACTACTAAGAATCCTCAAATTGTTAATTCGTATATTGCTACTATATACATATATATTCCATTTCTTCACATTACGAAGAGTACCAATATAAGTAATCACTACATTACTAATTCTGCATAACTTGTTTCTAAACTGAAAAGTTATTTATGTTTTGCAGGATGACTATGGTGTCACCTAATGGTTTTCCCCATGCTGCCCCTGGAAACAAGAAATAGAAGAAGATGTTAGTGGTATACATATATCATATATGTATGTCATATATGGATGTTAATGGAAAATATTTATTTTGAGGATTTGGTTGTTATTTTACTAGACTTTATTAGGTTGCTAAGCTGTTGACTTCACCAGTCAAAACTAGAATATAAAACTTGCATTTTCTATTATTTTGTGTGAAAGATTTGTTTGGTTTTGTATGTTTGTTTTAAAAGGATGTGTGACTTTTTAGTCTCAAAAGGATTGGTGGTGCAGTTGTCTAGCGCGTAGGTCTCATAGCGCATAAGGGAATGCATGACTCCTTCTCTGGATCCGCTAAAGCGGGATGCTTTAGTTACTAGTGTTTGCATTGGAAATTACACCCTTTGAGGTGTGGCCCCTTCTCCCAACTCTGTTAATGCGGAAAACTTTAATTACTAATGCTTACATTAGGGCAAACTGTTCACACTACATCTTTTGAAGCGTGACCCTTCTTGAACTTTGCTAGTGCGAGATGTTTCTATTTTTCCATTTTCCTTGTTTTAGGCATAATCTCTCGCAGTAATGCTTGAATTAGGGTGACTGTCCAAATTACATATTTTGGGGTGTGGTCCTTTCTCATGCAGGATGTTTTGGTTAATAATGCTTGTATTAGGGTAGACTATCTGGAGTATGTCCTTTGAGGTGCGACTCTTTTCCAAACTTTGCTAACGCAGGATGCTTTGAGCAACAAGCTAACTATTATCATTTGCATTTATAAGCCTGATCATGATTCTAATCCATTAATCACATCCCTTATTGATGCCTATTTTATTTGTGGGGTTGCTAATGTTAGTGCTAGGATTTCATTGTATGTCTTGATGCTATTAGTTTTTCTAGTGTGTTGCAAGCATGTAAATCATTGGAGACTTTGGGCCTTGGGAAGAAAATTAATACATTATTATGTCTATGTCACGAAGGTTGATCTTGAATAAGATGTGTTTGTTCAGAATTATGTAATGATTAGGTAAAATCACAGTGAAGTTATTATTAAATTATATATATAATGTGTGTATTCTTCAACGTCCATGTCATTTGGTTGTTCCTCCTTTATAAATTTGTTTACAAAAAATAGTGTTTAGGCATATTTTGGTTATTCCACCAAGTATATGTTATTTCTTATTTATCACGCAGCAACACAAGTATTGAGAAACTTTGTCAAATAAAGGGTTATGTAGATGGAAGACATAACAACGTTTTTGTGCTTTGTTGGGATTTGAATCCCAATTTTCATAAATGGGTAAAAGGACAAATATACCCTCAGAGTGTGTTTGGTATGAAGGAAAACATTTTCTGGAAAATGTTTTCCAATTTTCTCACGTTTGGTTGGGACAAAAGTTTTGGAAAATGTTTTCCAAATCAACTCATTTTCCTCAAAATTAAGGAAAATGACTTCCCTTAAAAATTTAAGGAAAACATTTTCCAAAACTCTCCTTCAATTTCAAACTACATTTTTTTTGAGAAAAACATCAATTTTTTTTTAAAAAATTCAATTTCAAAATTTTATTTTTTCATCCGATCCCTGACACCCCCACCCCCCACCCATCCCAACCCCAACCCCTCCCCAAAAAATTGATTTTGGCTTTTAAAAATATTTTCAACTTTAAATTTTTATTTTAAAACTCCTATCCCCCCCCCCCCCCGCCAACCTCCCTACCCACCCACCCCCAAACTCCAAAAAATTAATTTTGTTTTTAAAAATACAATCAACTTCAAATTTTTATTTTACCCCTCCCCCCTGCCCCCACCCACTACCCCCCCCACCCACTACCCCCACCCACCACCACCCCAAAAAATAATAAATTTGTTTTTTAAAAATATTTTCAATTTCATAAATTATTTTTTACTCTAGAAAAAATAAAGATGTCTCTCAACAACATTTTTCATTGATAAATCAAACACTAAAAAGCATTTCTGGAAAATATTTTCTACGCACCAACCAAACATGAGAAAATAAGTTCAAAATCTACTTATTTTCCAGGAAAACATTTTTTAGGAAAACATTTTCCTCCATACCAAACACACCCTCAACCTTTCGAAAATGATTTGTCAATGCCCTCTGTCATACTTTTTTCGTCCATCAGAGCCCTTGCCTTCCAATAATCAGTGCACATTTGCCCCTTCCACTAACCGAACACTCATTATGTACACGTGGCGCAATCCTACGCCACAATCCGGGTTGACAAATTTTTTAAACCAAATTTCAAAACCCACACATAACCCATTTAACACACCCGATTTACCCATAAATAAACTCCCTAAAATCCTAAAGAAAAAGCCCTTATACTCGTTACTTTCGTTCATTTCACAAACAAAAATCCTAGTTCGTCAGACGTAAACTACTCGCTCGTCTCCGTTATTCTTGGTGGATTCACTCAGATCCGGTCATAGGTACTCACACTTTTACTATGTTCATCTACGAGATCTTATTTTGTGTTCGAGTTTTTCTTGTATTGTGGCTTGTTGAATTCTTTAAGTCTGACTCATGTGACTTAATAACTAACTAATGTAACTTACTTATATGCCTTAATAACTATGTGACTGACTTATGCTTGCTAATATGTCCGACTGAGTTACTTGTTAAATTTTTTAAGACTTAAATTGTAACATCCCGTCTTAGAAATAGTTAGACTTATTAGAAAGGAACTAATTTGGAAAATCTAAATTGACAATTTTGCAAGTTATGCTTAAATTGTGAGTTTAAGGTTAACTTCAAACGACCATAACTTTCAGTACATGATGAGTTAGGTGGCCAGTAGATATAAAATGAAATGTATTTAAATCCTCTTTCCAACGCCACCGAGATGAATGAGGGAGATATGCCTGTTTAAAGTTAGTCTGTTCAGTTAAGGAAAGTTACCCAAGTTTATGAGGGGTATCTTGGTCTTTTTCTTACCCCTTCAACTTATAACGTTTTTAGTTATTAATTAGGGGGTATAAACTGATTTTCTTCAATTTACACAATCTTAAATTACGCTGGGATTTTAGAGTAAGGAGTTCAATAGGAGAAAAGTCAAGGGGTTCTTGGATATTTCTTGCGGAATTAAAGGTCGTTTCGCCAAGGGTTGATCTCTAAAGAGGTATGTGAGTTCACATAACGTTGGATTCGTTTACCCACACACCAATCATGATTGTTTCAGCTTAATTTGTTTCACCCACGTGCAAAAGATTTGAGTACTTGATGAGTTTCATTGAAGTTTTTTTCATAATCTTGATTGTTGAGGTTTTGATAAGTTATTGAGATAACCGTATGAGTTTTGAGGTTATTTTTAGTATATTATTCTGTACAATTGTTGGGTATTCGATTCTAAGTGATTGGGGAAGAAATCATTCGATTCTATGCTAATTGGGGTTAAAAACGAGGAAGGAAAAAGTCGCGCAGAATGTGGCACGCAAGTCCGTGTTGCGAACTTACTCCCCCGGTGAACAAATTTTCGTAGAGGACTCGGACTCCACTTTTTAAAAATTATTTCACAACCAAATATTTAAATTCATCTCCACGTCGTAAGACTTGCTCCCCTAGCTGTCACGCCCGGAGCCTACACTCTGGACGTGGTCGGCACCCAACGGCCATTGCTGGCCTTGAGGGAACCCTTGGACTGACTTACTTAACATCAGCGGAATGCTCAACTCAACTTAATCAAGAAATAGAGCATAGTTAAAATAAATACTTAATATGATAATCTGGCCAAAATGGCAAGTCTCAACACTTGAACATATGAAATTTCAAAGTAAATGAAACTCCAAAATTGAACTACTAAATGTCTATGAAACCTCTAAACTGAGTGAGATGGACGTTGGGACAGACCCCACAACATCCTAATGAGCTAAGCTGGAAAAGCAATAAAAAGAGATGTCCTCCGAAATGCAAGGAGGCTAACCAAGTGACTGTGGAGTGCTCAACTGGATCAACGGTGCGCTGCGTGCTGATCCTGGTTACCTGCGTCTACATCATAAAAAGATGCAGGCTAACTGGCATCAGTACATTGAATGTACGAGTATGCGAGTTGGAATGCTAAACAATGACTTAAGCTTGAGGGGATTAAGATGAACTTACCCAGGCTCTGCTCAACTCAAGAATATGCTTAACTAAAAGTATGTATATAAAGAAATTTAAAACACGTTCGATATATATAAAACTTATGAAACAATAAAATAACTTAGTTCGTTAAAGAAATGCAATAACAAACTCAACTTTACTTATATATGAAAGTAATATAACTTTTGTGGGAGATTCTCTAACCGACAATAATTACTTGAGCCTAAGTGATGATACAACGTTTTACCTCACGCTGTCGAGGACCATCCTATACCTTGCCATCGGTATAGGACCTTACTTAACTTAGTGGATACACTAGTTTAACTTACGTGATCATCTAAAAAGTATGACCCATTAATACCCATGATGGTTACATGGTTTACATGGAGACTTGAGTTAATATGAACTCTCATCCCCACATCGGTACTCAATAATACTCCTAAAATATACTTTAGCTCATGCTTTTAACAAAACTTCCTTCCTTTGGGTTGAGATAATTTATTGAACCATTTAGCTTTATAAAGCTACTTTTGGAATCAATGTTCCCCTTTTTGTTCAAAGCTCTATTGGAACTCTTAGTTTCCTTTTAACTTAAATGTGAAAACATTTATAAACCTTTAGGTAATACTTAGTTCCCTTATAGCTGTTGAGAAATGAACTCAGCTCTTACTCTTTGCTTAACTTGAAACTTAACTCTTAGCTTTAATTTTGAGAATTTAACTCAACTCTTTACTCTTTTCTCAACTTGTACTTGGGCCTTAAAACAAAGTTAAAATGTTTTTTTAAGACTCTTTGAATACTTGACTTGCTTCTTAACTTTTAAACTTGAATCTTAACTTCTTGGACTTTGACCTTAACTTTCCTTGAATTGGATTATGGATTCAACGATCATGATCTCATGTTTATGATGATTTCATGATGTTTAGATGTACTTTATAGTGTTGGGATCAAATAAGAATGATAGGTACATTACTTAGGAACTAGTACGAAAAGATAGGGGAAGAACAAGGTCTCCAGGTGACCTTGACACTCTGAGAGGCGCGGAGCGCCAGAGCTTGACGGACATAGGCTATCCTTAGGCGCTCTGGATGGCGCGGCGTGCGCGCCATAGACTATCAGACAAAGTCTGTTCTGAGGGGCTCTGGTAGGCGCGGCGCCCCAGGTCCTATCAGACGGTCTTCTCCGATTTTCAACTCTAAACCTCCCAAACTTCCATGGATTTTCCCCCAAACACTTAGAGTCATTAATAAACTCAATACCCAATAGTTTAGACTCGTAAAACAGCCCGGAAACATGAATCAAATCTACTAGAGATCAACTACAATTCAACCAACAAGGATTTCATAATTTTTTATCAAGAACTTTCATATTCACCATTCAAATAACTCTAACTTGATGAATTGAATCAAATTGGGGTGTGGGTGAAAGGACCCAACACAGAATGATCTCACATACCTCTATAGGGATCACCCCCGATTAAATCCACGCAACGATCTTGGTGTTCTTGGGTAATTCTTGATCTTCTTTTTCTTTTCTCTAATCTCCCAAGCCCTAAGCGTTCTTAATTTTTCTAAAACTGATTTGGGACTTGGTTTTTACCCCTAATAAACCCTTAAAATTAATTAGGAAATACTAGGATTAAAATACAACTTTAACCTTACTAAAATCCGGATTGAACTTTCCTCAGTCCAACAACCCAACTTCCGAAAGACATATCTCCCTCATACGACATCGGATTTGCGCAAACTCCGCGGCGTTAGAAATATATTCCCAAGGGTTTTCCAACCATATAAAGAACTTATCCAAACTTCTTCTGATCTGGAAGTTATGGCCCTTTGAAAATGACCAAAACTCACTTTTGAAAGCTGGAAATTTCCCAAATTTCCTATTTATTTCCAAAAATGATTATTCTTGGTTTCTTAGCTTATTCTTAGATATTTCAAGTTACGAGATGTTACACTAGCAATGTTTTTTGAACATTTCTGATGATTAACTACCTAAAAACACTTTTAATCATCATGATATCCTTCTTATCGCAAATCATAACCTTGAATTTATAATTCAAATTCAGCGAGAGTTAAAAGTCAAGTTCTGAGAGTTATTTGGATCATTTTAAGAAGCCGTTTACAAATCTTCTAAACTTGTTTAAGACTTAAGCATTGAGTTTAAGAAAGAGTAGAGCTGAGTTCATTTTTAAAAAATGATATATGGGACCCAAGTATTTCAAAAGAGTAAATGTTTTCACATTCAAGATGAGAGGAAACACGACTTCCAAAAGAGTTCTCATGAGCAGTTCTGAGTACCATCTCTTTTAAGATATAGATTTTTGAGTAATAATCTCAAACCATAGAGAAAGTCATGTTCTTAAAAATACACTACATCAAAAATGATCATTAGCGGCAATTTAACACTTCTTGTATATGTCTCTAAAGCCTTTAACGACATTGGTTCTAATGGCACTTAATTAATGCCGATAAATATGTTAGCACTCTTTATTAGTGTCAATATTTATTGATGCTAAAGTTGTTTTTATTGTAGTTATATGAACTAGTTACATTTTGAGAGTAGTATTGAGCATCAATATGGAGACGAGTTCAGATAACTCAAAGTATCCATAAACTATGTAACCAACGTGGGTAGAAAGGGTCATACATTTTAGATAATTCGTTAATGATTTTTAGCATAGACTAGTGGATTTACATAGTGAGTAGTCCTATACCCCGGCAAAGTAGAGGACAGTTCTACCAGGTATAGAACAAGTAACCAGGATCAACATGTAGCGCTTCGTTGATCCTGTTGAGCTTCAAAGTTATTGGTGAACCTCCTTGCTTTCCTGAGGATTCCTATTTGTTATATTTCAGTTATTACAGTTTCTAGGATGATCGTGAGTCTTGTCCTGACATCTCTCATATTATTAGGGGCTTTATAGATAGATAGACAGTAGTTCATGAGTCTTTTCAGTTTCAGTTGTTAATGCCTTAAAGACTTGAGTTGCCTCATTGGCTAGTAAATGTCTCTTTTAAGACATTCTGAGTTTATTGCCTGAATTTATCTTCTAAGACTATTTTATGTTAGTTAAGTCTTCTACTGAGTAGTAAGTCAGGCTAAGCGTTCGCTTGGGGCCAACAATGGTTCTAGAGTGTCAGTTGCGTTCAGGGTGTAGGCTCGGGGCGTGACAAGTTAGGTTGACTATAAGATATCAAATGAAAGTTAGTTGCATCCACTTTCCAACACCACCTAGTTTGGTACGTTTTGAGTGCAGATTAGGGATATATGCTCGTTTGAAGTCAGCCAGTTCAGTTAAGGAAATTTACCTTAATTAATGAGGGGTATTTTGATCTTTTCCTTACCCCATCAGCTTTAAACATTATTAGTAATATTTTAGGGATATAAAATGATTTGGTTCAGTTTTCACATTCTTGAAATACTCTTAGGTTTTTAAGAGGAGTTCAAGAAGAGAAATGAGGGAAGGTTTTAGGCGTTCGTCAAGATTATTGAGATTTATCAAGGAATTTCGCCAAGGGTTTGATCCCTAAGAGGTATGTAAGTTGTTCATAGTTATGGCTTCGTTCAACCACATGTCAATCACGAGTTTATTGAGCTAATTTCGTCCATAATAATCCATGTATTGAGATTCTTGATTAGTTCTTGAAATTTCATTCGTAAATCTTGATTATTGAGATTTTGATGAGTTTTTTTAGATGAATAGGAGTTTGAGGGTTGTTTATGAGTGGATTTTTGTTTACTAATGTTGGGTATTCGAATTTAGGAGAGTTTGGAAGAAATCATTCAATTCTAGGTGAATTAGGGCCTAAAATCAAAGAAGAAAATTTGTTGGAAAATTATGAGCAGGACCTGGCGCGTCGCGCTAGCACAGCACCAGGAAATAAGGTATGTAGTTTAGGGGCTGCACCCCGTTGTGCATTAGGATTGCCTGCACCGCCTATTTTTTTGTCAGTTATCCTGTCTGAGTTCTTTGAAGTATATCTTTACTCTTTTCTGATTCTAACTACTCTAAACTACATCTAAACATCAAGAGATTCTTCATAACATGAATCAGAACCATTGAATTCATATTTTAAATTCAAGGTAGAGTTAAGAGTAAAGTCTTGAGAGTTCTTTTCAGTCAATTCAAAAAGACTTTTACAATCTTTTAAAACTTGTTTGAAGACTTAAGTACTTGAGTATGAGGATGGTGAGAGTATTTTTTAAAATGAATATATGCAAACTAAGTATTCCCAAGAGAACATGTTGTTACATTTAAAATGAGGAGGAAACCTTGATTTCCAAATGAGTTCATGAGGAGTTTTGATTATAATCTCTTTTAAGAGAATATTTTGAGTAATAATCCCAAAGCTGAGGATGAGGAAATGTTTATAAACATATGATTTTTTTGTTTATAAACATATGATTTTTGTATATTTTGGGAGAAGTATTAAGCTCCAATATGGGGACGAGTTCAAACAACTCAAAATCCTAATAAATTATGTAGCCAATATGGGTAGAAAAGGGTCATACTTTTTAGATGATTCATTATTACTTTTTGAGCATCGCTTAGTGGAACCACTTAGTTGAGGATGTCTTGTACTCTAGCAAGGTATAGGACAACTTTGGCAGCATGGGCAAAACGTTGTATCATCACATAGCTCATAGTGATCGTTGTCGTTTAGAGAATCTCCCAAATTGAGTTTTATTGTATCTTCACATACAAACTGAGTTATTATTGTATTTTTAAGGGAAAATACATAAAAGAAACCCTGGACTTGATTGGATAACTTACTTAAGTACTTAAACTACACAGGCATTTAAATACCCCTTGGACATCTTTGAAGTGAATTCAAAACCACCGTGATATTATTATGTATACCACTATCATTCGCCATATCATATCCATATAAGTACCAGAACATAGCCATGTCAGTACCATGACATAGCCATGTCAACACCAAACCATTAATTAATTTTTTATAATTATTTTCACAAATTTTTGTTTCACACTTCTTAAAGTTAATTTACACTATGTAATTCATTACATAAGCATTTTCTAAAATTCAAATTTAAAATGTGGATCCATTTTTATTCGCCCATACCCAGCCCCACCCACCCATGTTTTGTTTTCCCTAATACCTAGCCCTCACCCACCCCTTTCACTTATTTCTTCTTCTTTCTTCATCACCATCTCTAGCTCGTAACTGTTCATTTTTTCCTCTTCATATTTTTCAATGAGATCACCCACATCTCATGTTTCTCTTCCTTTCTTCATCTTATTCGGTGAACCAACAAGTTTATTTAGCTCCGATGAAAATTGACAAAATTTATAGGTGAAATCTACATCATAAAAAAATGAAACACAGAGAATTCTGATGATATAGATTTTGACTCCCGTATTCTTATATATGGAGATAGTTGGTCAGCACGTCCAAAACACCACATTTTCAAGGTAAAATGAGCCCCAGAGCAGGTAAACCCCCATTTTGCCAATTTTCGGGTGCTATAGTCCACCATCTCTTTTGGTGATTCAGAATTCTGAGATTATTTTTTCCAAAATTTTACACAAATGTCCGTTAAGACCTTATCTATGGAGCAGGTTGGTCACCACAGCCAAAATGGCCCATTTTCAACGTCAAACAATCCCCAGAGCAGGTAAACCCCTAATTTTGCCAATTTTCGTGTGCTATAGTCCATTATCTTTTTAAGTGATCCGGAATTCTAAGATTATTTTTCAAAAAATTTACACGGATGTCCATTAAGACCTTATATATGGAGCCGATTGGTCACCACAGCCAAAACGACTCATTTTCAAGGTCAAACGAGCCCCAGAGAAGGTAACCCCCCATTTTGCCGATTTCCGTGTGCTATAGTCCACCATTTTTTTTGGAGATACAAAATTTAGATATCATTTTTGCCAAATATTTATACTGACATCCATTAAGACCTTATCTATAGAGTCGGTTGGTCAATATGGCCAAAAAGGCTTATTTTCAAGGTCAAACAAGTGCTAGAGTAGGTAAATCTCACATTTTGCCAATATTCGTGCGTTATAGTCCACCATCTTTTTTGGTGATCCAGAATTTTAAGATCATTTTTGCTAAATATTTACACGCACGTCTGTTAAGATTTTATCTATGAAGTCGGTTGGTTACCACAGCCAAAATCATTTTCAAGGTCAAACGAGCCTCAAAGTAGATAAACCCCCCACCCACCCATTTTGCCAATTTTTGTGTGTTATATAGTCCACCATCTTTTTTGGTGAACCAGAATTTCGAGATCGTTTTTACTACAAGTGTACACTGACGTACGTTAGACCTTATCTATGGAGACGGTTGTTCACCGCGGACTAAACGACTTGTTTTCAAGGTCAAACGAGTTCCAGAGCACGTAAAACCTCCATTTTGCCGATTTTCGTGTGCTATAGTCCACCATCTTTTTTGGTGATCTGTAATTTCGAGATCATTTTTGCCAAAATTTTATAGGGACTTCCGTGGAAACCTTATTTATCTAGCCGGTTTGTCACCACGGTCAAAACAATCATTTTCAAGGTCAAACAAGCCCATATATTGTAAACCCCTCATTTTGCCGATGTTTGTGTGTTATAGTCCACCATATTTCTTGGTGATCCGAAATTCCGAAATCGTTTTTGCTAAAAATTTACACGAACGTCTGTTATGACCTTATCTATGGATCTGGTTAGTCACCACGGCCAAAACGACCCATTTTCAAGGTTAAATGAGCCCTAGAGCACGTAAACCCTCCATTTCGCCAATTTTCATGTGCTATAGTCTACCATCTTTTTTGGTGATCCAAAAATCCTTTATCATTTTGGCCAAAAATTACACGTACGTCTGTTAAGACCTTATCTATGGAGTCAGTTGGTCACCACGGCCAAAGCGGGCCATTTTTTGATTTTTGTTAGTAATAGTCCACCATCTTTTTTGGTGATCTAGAAGTCTGAGATCGTTTTTGCCAATAATTTACACGGACGTCCGTCAAGACCTTATCCATAGAGCTGATTGTCACCACGGCCAAGACGGCCCATTTTCAAGGTCAAACGAGCTCCAAATTAGGTAGACCCCCCATTTTGCCGATTTTCTTACACTATAGTCCACTATCTTTTTTGTTGATCTGGGTTTCAAGATCATTTTTACCAAATATTTACAGGAATGTTCGTTATGAGCTTATCTATGGTTTCGGTCAGTCACCACAGCCAAACAACCTTTTTTCAAGGTCAAATGAACCTTAGAGCACGTAAACACTCAATTTGCTGATTTGCCTATGTTATAGTTCACCATCTTTTTTGGTGATATGGATTTCTTGATCATTTTTGCAAAAACATTTACATGGACGTCTGTTAAGACCTTATCTATGGATTCGGTTGGTCAGCACGGTAAAAAATGGCCAATTTCAAGGTCAAATGAGACCAGAGCAAGTAAACCCCCCATGTTGCCGATTTTCGTGTGCTATAGTCCATCATCTTTATTGGTTATGTGGAATTCCGAGATCATTTTTGCCAATAATTTACACAGACGTCCGTTAAGATCTTATCTATGGAGCAGGTTGGTCAACACTTCCAAAATGACTCATTTTCAAGGTAAAACGAGCGCTAGAGCAGGTAAACCCCCTTATTTTGCCCATTTTTGTGTGCTCTAGTCCACCATCTTTTTTGGTGATCCGGAATTCCGAGATTATTTTTGGCAACAATTTACATAGGCGTCCATCAAGACCTTATATATGGATCCGGTTGGTCAAAACGGCCAAAACGGTCCATTATCAAGGTCAAACGAGCCCAAAAGCAGATAAACTCCCTATTTTGTCAATTTCCGCGTGCTATTATCCACCATCTTTTTTGGAGATCCAGAATTTTGAGATCATTTTTGCCAACAATTTAAATGGACATTTGTTAAGACCTTATCTATGGATTCGGTTGGTCACACTCGCCAAAATGGCTTATTTTTAAGGTTAAACAAGCCCCAAAGCTGGTAAACCCCCCTATTTGGTCGATTTTCATGTGCTATAGTCCACCATCTTTTTTTGTGATCCGTAAGTAGAAGATTATTCTTATCAAATACTTACAAATTCTTGCGTTAATACCTTATATATGGAGCCGGTTGGTCATCACGCCCAAAACGAGTCATTTTCAAGGTCAAACTAGCTCTAGAGAAGGTAAACCCTCATTTTGCCGATTTTCATTTGCTATAGTCCACTATCTTTTTTGGTGATCCGAAATATCGGGATAATTTTTGCCAAAAATTTACAGAGACGTCCGTTAATACCTTATCAACGGAGCCGGTTGGTCACCACGACCAAAAAGGCCCATTTTTAAGGTCAAATGAGGCCCAGAGCAGGTAAACCTTCTCATTTTGCCGATTTTCGTGTGCTATAGTCTACCATCGTTTCTAATGATCCAGAATTCTGAGATCATTTTTGCCAATAATTTACACGGACGTTTGTTAAGACCTTATCCATAGACTCAATTGATTACCACATCCAAAATGGACTTTTTTCAGTGTCAAAACGAGCCCAGAGCAAGTAAACCCCCATTTTGCCAATTTTCGTATGCTATGTCCACTATCTTTTTGGTGATCCGGAATTTCTTGATAATTTTTGCCAAAAATTTATACGGACGTCCGTTAAGACCTTATTTATGGAGATGGTTGGTCACCATGGCAAAAACGTCTAATTTCAAGGTCAAACGAGCCTAGAGCAGGCAAACCCCCCATTTTGCCGATTTTCGTGTGCTATAGTCCACCATCTATTTTGGTGATGTGGAATTCCGAGATCATTTTGCCAAAAATTTACATAGACATCCGTTAATATCTTATCTATGGATGGTCACCATGACCAAAACAACTCATTTTCAAGGTAAAACGAGCCCTAGAGCAGGATTCCCCCCCCCCCCTCCCATTTTGCCAATTTTTTATGTGCTATAGTCCACCGTCTTTTTTGGTAATCCGTAATTTTGAGATAGTTTTTGGCAAAAACTTACACGTGCGTAAATTAAGACCTTATACATAGAGTTGGTTGGTCAACACGGCCAAAACGACCCATTATCAAGGTCAAACGAGCCCAAAAGCACATAAACCCCCTATTTTGCCAATTTTCGTGTGCTAGTGTCCACCATCTTTTTTGGTGATCCGGAATTCCTATATCATTTTTACCAAAAGTTTATACAGACGTGTATTAATACCTTATATATGGAGTCGGTTGGTCACAACAGCCAAAGCGAACCATTTTCAAGGTCAAACGAGCCTAGAGCACGTAAACCCTTATTTTTTCGATTTTCATGTAATATAGTCCACCATCTTTTTTAGTGATCTAGAATTTCGAGATCATTTTTACCAATAATTTACACATACGTTGGTTAAGACCTTATCCATGGAGCCGATTGGTCACCACGACCAAGACGGCCCATTTTTGAGGTCAAACGAGCCCAAATTAGGTAGACCCCCCATTTTGCCAATTTTCTTATGCTATAGTCTTCCATCTTTTTTTGGTGATCCGGAATTCCAAAATTATTATTGCCAAAAATTTACAGGAACGTCCGTTATGACATTATCTATGGAGCCGGTTGGTCACTAAAACCAAAATGACCCTTTTCCAAGGTCAAATGAACCATAAAGCAGGTAAACCCCCCATTTTGTTGATTTTCGTGTGCTATAGTCGACCATCATTTTTGGTGATCCGATATTCCGAGATCATTTTTGCCAAAAATTTACAGTGACATCAATTAAGATCTTATTTATAGAGCTGGTTGGTCACCACGGCAAAACCAATCCATTTTCAAGGTCAGATGAGCCCAAAGCAAGTAAATCTTCCATTTTCAAAGTCCACCATATTTTTGGTGATCCAGAATTCCAAAATCATTTTTGCTAAATATTTACATGGAAGTCCATTAAGATCTTATCTATGGAGTTGGTTGGTCAGCACAGCAAAAATCACCAATTTCAAGGTCAAACGAGCCCAGAGCATGTAAACCCTCATTTTACCAATTTTCGTGTGCTTTAGTCCACCATCTTTTTTGATGATGTCGAATTTCGAGATCATTTTTGCCAAAAATTTACACAAACGTCCATTATGATCTTATTTACGTAGCCAGTTGGTCACCATGGCCAAAACGACTCGGTTTCAAGATAACATAAGCCCTAGAGCAGGTAAATCCCCTTATTTTGCCAATTTTTGTGTGCTATAGTCCACCATCGTTCTTGGTGATCAAGAATTACGAGATCATTTTTTGCAAAAATTTACACGGGCGTCCGTTAAGACCTTATCTATGGAATTGGTTGGTCACACAGCCAAAACGACCCATTTTCAAGGTCAAACTAGCCCAAAAATAGGTAAACCCCCTATTTTAGCCGATGATTGTGTGCTATTGTCCACCATCTTTTTTGGTGATCCAAAATTCCGAGATTATTTTTGATTTACATGGACATTTTTTAAGACCTCATCTATGCAGTCGGTTGGTCACCATGGCCAAAACGACCCATTTTCAAGGTCAAACGATCCCCATAGCAGGTAAACCCCTCATTTTGCCGGTTTTTGTTTGCTATAATCCACCATCTTTTTTGGTGATCCGAAATTCCAAGATCATTTTTTCCAGAACTTTCGTTATGACCATATATATATAGCCGGTTGGTCACCACAGCCAAAACGGCCCATTTTTTAAGGTCAAACAACCCAGAGCAGGTAAGCCTCCCATTTTGCCAAATTTTTTGTGTTATATAGTCGACCATCTTTTTTGGTGATCTGGAATTCCAGATCATTTTTGCCAAAAATTTACACAAACATCCGTTAAGTCCTTATCTATGGAATCGGTTGGTCACCACGGCTAGAACGACCTATATTCAAGGTCAAATGAGCCAAGAGCAGGTAAACCCCCAATTTTGCCAATTTTCGTGTGCTATAATCCACTATCTTTTTTGGTGATCCCGAATTCCGAGATCATTTTATCCAAAAATTTACACGAATTTTCGTTAAGACCTTATCTATGGAGCAGGTTGGTCACCACAGCCAAAACGACTCATTTTCAAGGTCAATCGAGCCCAAAGCAGGTTAGCCCCCCACTTTGCCAATTTACGTGTGTTATATAGTCCACCATCTTTTTTGGTGATCCAGAATTCCGATATCATTTTTGAAAAAAATTTACATGAACGTCCGTTAAGACCTTATCTATGGATCCGGTTAGTCACCACTGCAAAAACGGCCCATTTTCAAGGTCAAAAGATCCTTGAGCAGGTAACTCCTCATTTTGCCGATTTTCGTGTGCTATAGTCCATCATCTTTTTTGGTGATCTGGAATTCTGAGATCATTTTTTGGCAAAAATTAACACGGACGTCCGTTGAGACCTTATCTTTGGAGTCGGTTGGTAATCAAGGCCAGAACGGCGAATTTTCAAAGTCAAACAAGCCCAGAGCATGTAAACCCCATTTTGCCAATTTTCGTGTGCTATAGTCCACCATCTTTTTTGGTGATCAAGAATTCCGAGATCATTTTGGCCAAAAATGCACACGAACGTCCGTTAAGACATTATCTATGGAGTCGGTTGGTCACCACGACCAAAACATCCCATTTTCAATGTCAAACGAGCCCCAAAGCAAGTAAATTTGCAGATTTTTGTATGCTATAGTCTACTATCTTTTTTGGTGATCCAGAATTCTAAGTTCATTTTTGCCTAAATTTTACACGGACGTCCGTTAAGACATTATCTATGGAGCCAGTTGGTTACCATGGCCAAAAGAGCCCATTTTCAGGATCAAACGAGCCCCAAAGCAGGTAAACCCCTTATTTTGCCGATTTTCTTGTGTTATATAGTCCACCATCTTTTTTGTTGAACCAGAATTTTAAGATCTTTTTTGCCAAAGCCTTACACGAACGTCCGTTATGACCTTATATACGGAGTTGATTGTTCCCCACGGCCAAAATGACCCATTTTCAAGGTTAAACGAGCCACAAAGCAGGTAACCCCCCCCCCCCAATTTGCCGATTTTCGTGTGCATAATCCACCACTTTTTTTGGTGATTCGGAATTTCGAGATCATTTTTGCCAAATATTTACACGGACGTCCGTTAAGACATTATATATGGAGTCGGTTAAACACCACGGCCAAACGGTCCATTTTCAATGTCAGTTGAGCCCCAAAGCAGGTAAAAACCCCAATTTGACAATTTTCGTAGGCTATGTCCATAATTTTTTTTGGTGATCCGGATTTCTGAGATTATGTTTTCTAAAATTTAAATGGGCGTCCGTTAAGACCTTATATATTGATCCGGTTGGTTACCACTGTCAATACGACCCACTTTCAAGGTAAAACGAGCCCAAAAGAAGGTAACCTTCCCCCCCCCTTTTTTTTCTAATTTTCGTGTGCTATAGTCCACTATCTTTTTTGGTGATCCAGATTTCCGAGATCATGTTTACCAAAAATTTATACGGACGTCCATTAAGAACTTATCTATGGAGCCGGTTGGTCACCACGGCCAAAACGACCGATCTTCAAGGTCAAATAATGCCAGATCAGGTAAAACCCTATTTTGCCTATTTTCGTGTGCTATAGTGCTCCATTTTTTTGGTAATCCAGATTTCCGAAATCAGTTTTACCAAAAATTTATACGGACATCCGTTAAGAACTTATCTATGGAGTCGGTTGGTCACCACGGCCAAAACAATCCAGTTCAAGGTCAAACGTTCCCAGAGTAGGTAAACCCCCATTTGTCCGATTTTTGTGTGCTATAGTCCACCATCTTTTTGATGATCTAGAATTCCGAGATCATTTTTGCCAAAAGTCTACACGAACGTCCGTTAAGACCTTATCGATGAAGAAGTTTGGTCACCACAGCAGAAAGGACCCATTTTCAAGGTCCAACGAGCCTAGAGACGGTAAGCCCCTCATTTTGTCGATTTTCGTGTGCTATAGTCCACCATCATTTTAGGTGATCCGGATTTATGAGATGATTTTTGCCAAAAATTTACACGGCGTCTGTTAAGACCTTATCAGTTGAGTCGGTTGGTCACCATGGACAAAACGGCCCACTTCAAGGTCAAACGAGCAAAGAGTAGGTAAACCCCCTATTTTGCCAATTTTCGTGTGCTATAGGGTGATCTTTTTTGGTGAATTGAAATTCCGAGATTATTTTTGCAAAGATTTACACGGACATCCGTTAAAACCTTATCAATGGAGTCGGTTGGTCACCATGTCTAAAACGACTTATTTTAAAGGTCAAAC
This sequence comes from Solanum sitiens, assembly GCA_016801875.1. Lineage (NCBI taxonomy): Eukaryota > Viridiplantae > Streptophyta > Magnoliopsida > Solanales > Solanaceae > Solanum > Solanum sitiens. The sequence continues at coordinate 673,836 of JABWTJ010000416.1, read as the reverse complement.
GATCCTAGAGCATGTAAACCCCCAATTTTGCCGATTTTTGTGTCATATAGTCCATAATTTCTTTTGGTGAAATGGAATTCCGATATCATTTTTGGCCAAAATTTAAATTGACGTATGTTAAGAACTTATGTATGGAGTTGGTTGGTCACCATGTCCAAAATGGTCCATTTTCATGGTCAAACGAGTCCAGAGCAGGTAAACCCCCCATTTTACCGATTTTTGTGTACTATAGTCCACCAACTTTTTTGGTGATCCAGAATTCCAGAATCTTTTATGCCAAATATTTACACGGACGTTCGTTAAGACCTTAGCTATGAATCTAATTGGTCACCATGACCGAAACGGCTTATTTTCAAGGTCAAATGAACCCTAGAGTAGGTAAAGACCCATTTTTCCGATTTTCGTGTGTTATAATCCACTATCTTTTTTAGTGATCCGGAATTCCGAGATTATTTTTCCCAAAAATTTACACGAACGTCTGTTAAGACTTCATCTATTGAGTCAGTTGATCACAGTGGCAAAAATGGCCTATTTTCATGGTCAAACGAACCCCAAAGAAGGTAAACCCATTATTTTACCGAATTTTGTGTGTTATAGTCCACCATCTTTTTTGGAGATCCAGAATTCTGAGATCGTTATTGCAAAAAATTTATTCGGAGGTCAGTTAAGAACTTATACATGGAGCAAGTTGGTCACCACGGCTAAAACAACTCATTTTCAAGGTCAAATGAGCCCTAGAGAAGGTAAACCCCCCATTTTGCCAATTTTCTTGTGCTATAATCCACTATTTTTTTGGTGATTCGGAATTCCGATATCATTTTAGCCAAAAATTTACACAGACGTCCGTTAAGACTTTAAATATGGAGTCACTTAAACACCACGGACAAAACGTCCCATTTTATAGGTTAGACGAGCCCAAGAGCAGGTAAACCCCCCGTTTTGCCATATTTTTGTGTGCTATAGTCCACAATCTTTTTTGGTGATCCAGAATTTCAAGATCATTTTTACCAAAAATCTACATGTAAGTTCGTTAAAACCTTATAGATGGAATCAGTTGGTCAGCAAGGCCAAAACGGCGAATATTTAAGGTCAAACAAGCCCTAGAGCAGGTAAACCCCCTATTTTACCGATTTTCATGTGCTATAGTCCGCCAACTTTTTTGGTGATTCGGAATTCCGAGATCGGTTTTGCTAAAATTTACTCGGACGTCCGTTAAGACCTTATCTATGGTGTCGATTGGTCACCGCGGCAAAAACGACCCATTTTCAAGGTCAAACGAGTCCCAAATCAGGTACACCCCCATTTTTCTGATTTTCTTATGCTATAGTCCACCATCTTATTTTGGTGATACAGATTTCCAAGATCATTTTTGCCAAAAATTTACAGGAACGTCCGTTATAATCTTATCTATGGATCCGGTTGGTCACCCTGGCCTAAACGGCTCATTTTCAAGGTCAAACGAGCCCCAGAGAAGGTAAACCCCAATTTTGCGGATTTCGTGTGCTATAGTCCACTGACCTTTTTGGTGATCTAGATTTTCGAGATCATTTTTACCAAAAGTTTTTACGCACGTCCGTTAATAACTTATCTATGGAGCCAGTTGGTCACCACGGCCAAAACGATCCATTTTCAAGGTCAAACGAGCTCCAGAGAAGGTAAACCTCCTATTTTATTGATTTTCGTGTGCTAAATCCGCCATCTTTTTTGGTGATCCAGACTTCCAAGATCAGTTTTACAAAAAATTTACACGCAAGTTTTTGAAAAACTTATCTATGGAGTCGGTTGGTCAGAACGGCCAAAATGGTCCATTTTCAATGTCAAACGAGCCCTAGAGCAGGTAAACTTCATATTTTGCCATTTTTCATGTGATAAAGTCTGCCATCTTTTTTGGTGATTCAGAATTCCGAGATAGTTTTTGCTAAAATTTACTCTGACATCCGTGAAGACCTTATCTATGAAGTCGATTGGTCACCACGACAAAAACGACTTATTTTCAAAGTCAAACGAGCCTTTGAGCTGGTAACAACCCCATTTTACTAATTACCGTGTGTTATAGTCCACCATCTTTTTTGGTGATCAAGATTTCCAAGATCATTTTTACCAAAAATTTACACGGACGTCTGTTAAGACCTTTCTATGGATCTGCCTGGTCACCATGACCAAATCTGCCCATTTTCAAAGTCAAATGAGCCTAGAGCAGGTAAACCCCCAATTTTGCCGAAATTCATTTGCATAGTCCAACATCTTTTTTGGTGATCCAAAATTCCGATATTATTTTTGCCAAAATTTACACGCATGAAACCTTATTAGGTAGTAGGTTGGTCACCACAGCCATAACAACTCATTTTCAAGGTCAAACAAGCCCTGAAGAAGGTAAACCCTCATTTTGCCGATTTTATAGTGTTATAGTCCATTATCTTTTTTGCTGACCAAGAATGCCAAAATCATTTTGCAAAAATTACATGGACATTCGTTAAGACATTTTCTACGGATTCGGTTGGTCAAATGAGGCCAGAGCAGGTAAACCCCCAATTTGCAGATTTTTGTGTGCTATAGTCCACCATCTTTTTTGGTGATCCCTAATTCCGAGATAATTTTTTCCAAAAATATAGATAGACGTCCGTTAAGACCTTATCTATAGAGTTGATTGGTCACCACGACCAAAATGACCCATTTTCAAGGACAAACGATCCCTAGACAGGTAAACTCGCTATTTTGCCGGTTTTTGTGTGCTATAGTCCACCATCTTTTTTGGTGATCCAATTTTGCCAAAAATTTACTGGGACGTCTGTTAAGATCTTATCTATGGATTCGGTAGGTCACCACAGCCAAAACGGCCCATTTTAAAGGTAAAACGAGCCCTTGAGCAGGTACACCCCCCTTTTTTGCCGATTTTCATGCGCTATAGTCCACTATCTTTTTTGGTGATTCAGATTTCCGAGATCATTTTTACCAAAAATTTATTCGGACATCCATAACTTATCTATGGATACGATTGGTCACCGCGGCCAAAATGACCCATTTTCAAAGTCAAACAAGCCCAAAGAAGGTGAACCTCCTATTTTTGCCGATTTTAATGTGCTAAAGTTCACCATCTTTTTTGGTGATCCAGAATTTCAAGATCATTTTTACCAAATATTTACACGCATGTTCGTTAGAACCTTATCTATGGATTCGATTGGTCATCATGGCCCAAATAACCCATTTTATAGGTCAAACGAGCCCTTGAGAAGGTAAACCCCCATTTTGCCGATTTTCATGTGCTATAGTCCACCATCTTTTTTGGTGAATTAGAATTCCAAGATCATTTTTGCCAAAATTTTTACATGAACGTCTATTAAGACCTTATATATGGATCCAGTTGGTTACCACTGCCAAAACGTCCCAATTGCAAGCTCAAACGAGCTCAGAGCAGGTAAAGCCCCATTTTTGTCGTTATTCGTGTGTGATAGTCCACCATCTTTTTTGGTGATTCCTAATTCCGAGATCATTTTTTCCATAAATATACATAAACGTCCATTAAGACCCTTATCTATAGTGTTGGTTGGTCACCACGGCCAAAATGACCCATTTTCAAGGTCAGACAAGCCCTAGAGCAGGTAAACCCGCCATTTTATCGATTTTCGTGTGCTATGGTCCACCATTTTTTTTATTGATCCGGATTCGGAGATCATTTTTGCCAAAACTTTACATGGACGTCCGCTAATACCTAACTATGGAGCCGGTTCGTCACCACGGAAAAAATGATTCATTTTTAAGGTCAAACAAGCCCTAGAGCCGGTAAACCCCCATCATCTTTTTTGGTGCTCCGGAATTCCGAGATCAATTTTTCTAAAACTTTATACGGACGTCCTTTAAGACCTTAACCATGGAGTCGATTTATTACCATGGCCAAACGTCCCATTTTCAAGGTCAACCGAGCCCAAAGTTGGTAAACCCCCCATTTTGCCAATTTTAGTATGTTATAGTCCACCATCAATTTTGGTGATCCGGAATTCCGATATCATTTTATCCAAAATTTGTACGGACGTTCGCTAGGACTATAAATGGAACTGGTTGGTCACCACGGCTAAAACGGCCCATTTTCAAGGTGAAATGAGCCCTAGCGCAGGTAAACCCTCCGTTTTGCCGATTTTCGTGTGCTACAGTCCACCATCTTTTTTGGTGATCCAGGTTCTAAGATCATTTTTGCCAAAAATTTACACGGACATCCATTAACACGTTATCAATGGAGCCGGTTGGTCATCACGGCCAAACGATCCATCTTAAAGTCAAACAAGCACCAGAGCAGGTAAATCCCCCATTTTGTCTGATTTTCATATGCTATAGTCCAACATCTTTTTTGGTGATCTAGAATTCCGAGATCGTTTTTCTAAAAATATACACAGACGTCCGTTAAGACTTTAACTATGGAATCGGGTGGTCACCACGGCCAAAATGACCCATTTTAAGGTCAAACGAGCCACAGAGTTGGTAAATCCCCCATTTTGTCGATTTTAGTATGCTATAGTCCACCATCTTTTTTGGTGATCGGGAATTTCGAGAGAATTTTTGCCAAAAATTTACACGGACGTTCTTTAAGACCTTATCTATGGAGACGATTGGTCACCACAGCCAAAACATCCCATTTTCAAGGTCAAATGAGCCCCAGAGCAGGTAAATCCCCCATTTTGCCGATTCTCGTGTGCTATAATAGTCCACCATCTTTTTTGGTGATCCAGAATTCCTAGAACATTTTTGCCAAAAATTTACACGGACTTCCGTTATGACTTTATTTATGGACTCGGTTTGTCATAACGTCCAAAACAGCCAATTTTCAAGGTCAAACAAGCCCCAAAGTAAGTAAACCTCCTATTTTGCCGATTGTCATGTGCTATACCACCATCTTTTTTTGTGATATGGAATTCCGAGATGATTTTTTCCAAAAATTTAAATGAACTTGCGTTAAGACCTTATCTATTGATTCAGTTCGTTACCATGACCAAAACGACACTTTGTCAAGGACAAAAGAGCCCTAACGCAGGTAAATCCCCCATTTTGCCGATTTTAGTCCATTATTTTTTTTGGTGATCCCAAATTCTGAGATCATTTTTGCCAATAATTTACATGGACGTCTTCTAAGACCATATCTATGGAGTCGGTTGGTCATTACGGCCAAAATAACTCATTTTTGAGGTCAAACGAGCCCCAAAGTAGGTAAATTCCCTATTTTGCCGATTTTCGTATGTTATAGTCCACCATTTTGGTAATCTGATATTTAGAGATCATTTTGCCAAAAATTTACATGAACGTCCGTTAAGACCTTATCTATGGAGCCTGTTGGTCACTCGGTCAAAATGGCCCATTTTAAATGTCAAACGAATCCAGACTCGGTAAACCCCCTATTTTATCGAAATTTGTGTGCTATAGTCAACCATCATTTTTGGTGATCCAAAATTCAGAGATCATTTTGCCAAAAAATTATACGGACATCTGCTACGACCTTACTTATAGAGCCAGTAGGTCACTACGTCCCAAACGGCCCATTTTCAAGGTCAAACGAGCCTAGATCAAGTAAACCTCCAATTTTGCTGATTTTCGTGTGCTATACTCCACCATCTTTTTTGGTGATCCGGAATTCAAAGATCATATTTTCCAAAAATTTATACTGACGTCTGTTAAGACCTTATCTTTGGAGTCGGTTGGTCACAACAACCAAAACGACCTTTTTTCAAGGTAAAATGAGCCATAGAGAAGCAAAATCTCCATTTTACCAATTTTCGTTTGCTATCCATCTTTTTTGTGATCCGGATACCGAGATCATTTTTACCAAAAATTTACATTGACGTTCATTAAGACCTTTTCTATGGATTCAATTGGTCACCACAGCCAAAACGGTCCATTTTCAAGGTCAAACGAGCCTCAAAGAAGGTAAACCCCCCATTTTGTCGATTTTTGTGTGCTATAGTCCACCATCTTTTTTGTTAATCCTGAATTCCGAGATCATTTTTGCCAAAATTTACACGGACGTCCGTTAAGACCTTATCTGTGGAGACTGTTGGTCATCACGGCCAAAACGGCCCATTTTCAAGGTCAAACGAGCCCTTGAGTAGGTAAACCCCCCATTTTGTCAATTTTCGTGTCCTATAGTCCACCATCTTTTTTGGTGATCCAAAATTTGGAGATCTTTGCCAAAAATATAAACTAACGTCCGTCTTATCTATAGAGCCGGTTGGTCACCACGTCCAAAACCACCCATTTTTAAGTCAAACGAGCCGCAGAGCTGGTAAACCCCCTATTTTGCCGATTTTCGTGTGCTATAGTCCACCATCATTTTTGGTGATCTAGAATTCCGAGATCATTTTTGCCAAAAATTTACATGGACATCCATTAAGACCTTATATATGGATCTATTTGGTCACTACGATCAAAACAACCCATTTTCTAGGTCAAATGAGCCCTAGAGAAGGTAAACCCCCATTTTACTAATTTTCGTGTGCTATAGTCCACCATCTTTTTTGGTGATCTAGAATTCCGAGATCATTTTGCCAAAAATTTACACGGACGTCCGTTAAGACCTTATCTATAGAGTCTGTTAGTCACCACGGCCAAAACGGCCCATTTTCAAGATCAAACGAACCTAGAGCAGGTAACCCCCCCAATTTTACCGATTTTCGTGTGATATATAGTCCACTATATTTTTTGGTGATCCAAAATTCCGAGATCATTTTTGCCAAAAATTTACATGGACAACCATTAAGACCTTATTTATGGAACTGGTTGGGCACCACGGCCAAAACGACCCATTTTCAAGGTTAAACGAGCCCAGAGTAGGTAAACCCCCATTTTGCTAATTTTCGTGTTCTATAGTCTACCATATTTTTTGGTGATCTGGAATCCGAGATTATTTTTGCCAAAAAATTATACGGACGTCTGTTACGACCTTATTTATGGATTCGGTTGGCCACCACGGCTAAAACGACCCATTTTCAAGGTCAAACAAGCCCCAAAGCATGTAAACCCCTCATTTTGCCGATTTTTGTGTGCTATAGTCCATCATCTTTTTTGGTAATTTGGAATTTCGTGATCGTTTTTGCCAAAAATTTATACGGACGTCTGTTAAGATCGTTTCTATGGAGCTGGTTGGTCACCATGGCCAAAATGACCCATTTTCAAGGTCAAATGAGCCCAGAGCAGGTAAACCCCCCATTTTGCCGTTTTTCGTTTGCTATAGTCAACCATCTTTTGGTGACCCGGGATTACGAGACCAGTTTTGCTAAAAATTTACTTGGACGTACGTTAAGACCATTGGTGAGTCCTCCTCACCAGTTGGTGACTCCATGAATTTAGAATTCTAAACTTCTATGATGTTATCTTTTATTTTGAGATAGTTGCGGGTCATGTCCCGACATACTTATATTTTCATTTTAAGTGGTAGAGACTTTATTCAAACATTAGTAATGTAGTCTTTGGATTTGTTGAGTTGCACTATTCAGTCTTATATCAAGAATATGTTTAAGTTTCCGCCTTAGTTTTATATGTTATATCTGATATGTTAAGCCAGGAATTAGTCTGGAATCCCTCGTGGTTGTAGGTGTCATGTCTCAGTCAGAGTGTAGACTCAGATCATGACAGATGTATACATTATTGTATTGAGATTCTACTGAAAAAGTCTCAATGAAATATTATTGTTGTTAATATTTATGTTTTATGAAATTGATATGATTAATTAGTAGTTTTGTAGTATAAGAAAGGGAGTATGTAACATAATATTATTATGTATAACCGGCATAATTCCCATTAGCGGCTTGTCATATTATGATATGTATGATGAATATTAATGTAGAACAAATTTGTTTTATGCGTAATTAATGAATGTATCATTAAATATTGAGAAAATTATGCAATTAAGCAAACAAATAATAGTTAATAATCTAACATATCTATAGGTTGAAGAAATTACTTTTCCCCACTAATGTATAACCATATTCACGCGTGCCTCATCTAAATTTTGTATAATTCGACTCCTAATTGTATAAACTCTATTTGTATATTTGATTCATAATTGCACAAATTCAAAATTTGTATATGCTTACTCTAGCTTGTTTATAATTATCATGTTGATATCATTGATTTGTATACGTTTTGAAAAATTTCCTAAACGTATCAATACACAATTTGTATATACTTACCTTTTTTATATATTGACAAGCGAATTATCTAACCGACTTATTTTATTTGTATATTGACAAGCAAATTATACAAACAGAAATACTCATAGAAAATGAAACTATAGCTATGGAGCGAAATTAGGTAAATTATAGCTAATGGGGCTTATTAATTTTAATCTCTGTGTTATTTATGAAATTTCCTCTCAAATGTTAGCATTATGTGGTTAATGGGCCAAGTGGGAGAATGTGTCCATTATTTTATGTGTGGCCCAATTAATGTAAAGTACATCATTAATATTTGATGAAGACATATTTGATGGACGTACCAGATTAAGTCAAGATCTCTATAAATTTATCTTTTTCACAAATTAGGTTAACACATTTTCCTTGCACATTTCCATCACTGCCGTTGGTGGAAACATTAGGCTAGAGAAAGGAGGTAGAAACATTTTTTGGATCAACGCTTTTGCTTTGTGATAATGTCTTCAGGTATATTCCCTTACCATCTTTCTTTAAGATCTTGGAATGTATAACTGAAGTTTACAATAGATTTCAAATATTTTTTAGATTTATTTATATTTACGAAGTTGAATTTGAAGATAAACTTTCCTCGATTATATCTTTTGCAAAGAAGAGAAGATGACACTTTGATTTATGAAAATGTAGTTTACAAACACGTTAAGAACACTTCTTTTTCCAATTCTGAGATTCAAATTCAAATTGAATTTTGAAGTTTTATAATCAAACACTTGACAAAAATCTATATTATTATCCCTTAAAGTTAATCGTCGTGTTTAGTTGATGTTCCCCATTTAAGAACACACTCAAAATTCATTGTTTATGTAATTTCCGTGATGGAGGGTCCTTTCCACTCAATAACATCATTGGTGTCAATCCTAGTTCTAGCCCCATTTGGCTATATTTTTTAAATCTGAAATTTGAAAAAATTAAAAATTTATCTAGTATTTTCTTATTTGGAAATTGTACTTGAATATGTATTTATTTGGGGAAAAAATTAAAGTGTGATTTGAAGTTCCAAATAATATTTAAAAGTCAGATTTACATATCAAATTTAATGGTCAAACAAATAGTTAAAGATAAATTGTCAAAATATACTTTCAGAACCTTTGACTAAACGCTAGCTTAATAATTATAATTTAGAATTTAATTTATTTTTTGTGTTATATTAAGTTAGAATTTAGTTTAAATACAGTATATATCTATTGTTGTAGCCTTTTAGGACATATCAATATCAATTAACATTAAATTCTAAAAAAAAAAATCCTTGTGAAACTTTCTTGTAGATACTGATAATGTGATTAGGAAGAACCATCCCAATGAAGTTCTGAAAAGTGCAATTTCTAGTGGAGCAACAACAAAAATTGTGACGCTGAGTATTATCTTCGAGGAAACAGTTGAGATTTTTAATGTCTCGAGTGATAAGGTTAATTTTTATTTATCAAATGTCATTAATCATTAAACCTTTTCCTTTCACTATTGAATTGATTACATGTAATTGGGATTTTTGAATATGTTGTGTATCTAGGCAACGGAAATTATAGAGTTTGCACATAACTCAAAAGTTGTGAATGTCGTTTTATCAAAAAATCCGTTGCTTGTGGAAACACAAAGTCGAGGTAATTAAACATTTTTCTTTACATTCTCTTTTGAGAATTTGACGCTTGCTTCTTGCGAAGCTTCTAGCTCTAAATAATAGGAATTCAGGTATGAGTGTTTTAATAATCTTTATTTTCATCTTCAAACTATTTATTAAAAGTGGTGTTGGTTTGTTCGATTAGATATCTCCGCGGCGAGAAGAAACTCTTTACTTAGATTCTTGGAGAAGCGAAAAGAGAGGTTGGTATTATTATTTTTTTCAAATTAAATGCATTTGATAGTAAAAGGGTGCTTCTAAATAAATAATGAGAGCACTTAATTAAATGACATTTATGATTGGGAATTAACTTACCAATTAACTGTCATATTAAACCTAGGAATGAAATTTCTGCACAGCCAAGTTTGCCAAAAAAAAAAAATTCCCTCCCCCCAAGAAATATCTTATGCGTAAAAATAAAGATTTATCACTATATATATATATATAAAGGGATTGCGATTTTCTTGAGCAAATATATTATCTGCAGTGACTCGATTAGTATTTCAAACAATGAAAAAAAATATTCATTGAGTTTTGTGTGGTTTAATTAATTAGGCTTTGTGGTGGCTTGGAAATTGACATGAAAATTGTGCTTTTGACTATTGGGTGCAATGGAAAGGCAGAGAATTTCAATGTGTCCAGCGGCAAGGTTTTTATTAATCAAATGTCATTTTCTTTCACTTTTTAATTGGTTTCATGTAATTGTATTTCTAAATTATTCGTTGTGTATGTAGGCGAAAGCTATTCTAAAGTTTGCAGAAAGTTTAAAAATTAAGAATGTCATTCCGCCAAAAAAGGAATTATACGTGGAAACATTAAGTGGAGGTTAAACATTTTTCTTTTCCTTCTCCTACGCAACTTAATTTGTATAATGTTTTATTCATTTTTAAATTATTTTAGTAATGTGTTGATTTTTGTTGCATGTAGATCTACCATTGACGAGGAGTAACTCGTTGCTTAGATTCTCTGAAAATCAAAAAACTAGGTGATTCTTTCCTCACTAACAATTTTTTTCAAATTAATTAAATGCTTATCCCAACACAATTTTATACTTCCTAATTCCCCTTCTAACTTTTATTTTGTCAAATATCACTTTTTTTTGTATCTGAACTTCTTCAACACGGATATTCAAATATCAATTATAACATGATAAATAGGATGACTATTATAATACCTCAATGTAATTTGTTTAAATTTCAATATGGACAACATTCTGAAATATCTCACATGTTTTTATAGTGTAATATATAGTGTACATTGTTTTTAATAGTAGCTCTCTTACAATTTGAATAGAAATTGTATTCTTTTCTCAAATCTATTAGGAAGATCTATCCTAAAAAGAATATAGTATTTTAAAAAATAAAAATTAAGCAAACGCAACGCCTACATTGACTTGGTTAATGCTTTAGATAATGAACCCATTAATTAATATTTGTGTTGATTGTAATAATCAGGCTTGACTGTGGCTCAAAAAATCGCAAAATAATTGTGCCTTTAACTATTTCCTATGATGGAACGATTGTGAGTTTTGATTTCTTCAGTGACGAGGTTTGTATTAATCAAATGTCATTATTCTCTAATCAATTTTGTTTCACTATTTAATTAATTACACATAATTGTGATTTTTTAATTATTTATTATTTATATAGGTGGCAAATATTTTAGAGTTTGCAGAAAGATTAAAGTCAGTTTCATTTGAAAAACAATTGTTCGTGGAAACATTAAGTGGAGGTTAATATTTGAAAATTAAATTTGATTAATAATTTGCTCATCTTGAAATTAGTTTAATAATGTGTTGATTTTTGTTACATATAGCTCAACATTTGGATAGGAGAAACTCTATGTTTGGATTCTCGGAGAAGGGAAAAGAGAGGTGAATTTTTTTTCACTTTCGAAATTTCTATGTTTTCTAATATCCCTTTCTAATATTTTTTTGTCCAACATAACATTTTCTTTTATGTCTGAACGCTTATTTAACCTCTCAATTACTTTATATCCATCGATTGATCTTTATGTTAATTTTATTGAGCAGGGTTTGTAGTGGCTCAGAAAATAACATGAAAATTGCACTTTTGACTATTTGCTACAATGGAATGGCTGCATCTTTCCATGTCTCTAGTGACAAGGTTTTATCAATCAAATGTCATTGATTTTTGATTTGTTTTTTTTTCACTTTTTAATTGAGTTCATATATATAATTATGATTTCTTAAATATTTGTTGTGGATGTAGGCAAATGATATTCTAAAATACGCAGAAAGGTCAAAAATAAAGAATGTCTTTTCATCAAACTATGGAGGTTAAATATTTTTCTTTTCCTTATCCTATGAAAATTAAATTTATACAATGTTTTGTTTGTTTTCAAATTATTTCACTAATGTGTTTTTTTTTGTTGCATGTAGATTTACCATTAGCAAGGAGCATCTCCTTGCCTAGATTTTCCGAGAAGCCGAAAACAAAGTAAATTCATTTTCACTCACAATTTTATTTTGAATTTTTCAAGTCCAAATACAATTTCATACTTCATTATACCCCTTAAAACTATTGTTTTGTCAAATATCACCTTCTTTTTTATAACGTGGAAACATCTATTTAGCTTTTCAAATCTAGTTTAACATAAGCTTCATTTTAGAAAATCAAGAAAATATTAATTATAATTTTAATTTTAACCTCAATAAATGATAAATTAGTCTGTTATGTAAAAATAATATAAAATTAAAAGATATATTTTTAAGGAAAAGAAATACATTGACTTGGTTAATGCTTGTAGACAATGAAAATACCCATCAACTAATTATCTTTGTATTGATTACATTAATCAGGCTTGACTATGGCTTGAAAAATGGCGAAAAAAAATTTCCCATGAATTTTTCCTATGGAGGAAAGACAGCTAGTCTCAATGTCTCTATGGATAAGGTTTGTATAATCAAATGTTATTCATTCCTAATTAAATTAATTAAACATAATGTGAGTTTCAAATTATTTATCATATACGTAGGCAGCAAATATTCTAGCATTTGCAGAAAGGAAAAAACTCTACGTGGAAACATTAAGTGAAGGTTAAACAATTTTCTTTTATTTTTTATTTACAAAATTAAATTTGATTAATATTTTGCTCATCTTGAAATTATTTTGATAATGTGTTGGTTTTTATTACATATAGATCAACATTTGGCTACGAGAAACTCTATGTTTGGAGTCTCAGAGAAGCAAAAAGAGAGGTGAACTTTTTTGCGCTTTCAAAATTTCTCTGTTTTCAAGTTATTTAAATACATTTTCGAATACCCCTTTTGGCCTTTTCTAACATTTTTTGTCCAATATTACAATTTTTATATATGTTTGAACACCTACTTAACCTCTCAAATTTAGTTTACCATAACATTAAAAAAAATCCAAAATTAATCTGAACTTCAATAAATGATATTTAAAAGTATAACGGGCAATCTTTACCAAAAAGAATTAGGAGAAGTTGGATTGTTCCTTAAAAGAGAATACTTAATTAAATTATATGTCTGCAAAGCCAAGAAGAATAAATAAAAGAATGAAATAAAGAATTTAATATGATTGTATATATGTGTTTTTTAGGGTCTAAAACGTTGGTTAAGTTTCCTCTCCTTTTAGGTGAGCTACTTCGTTTCAAACTTAATCCTTTAGATCTTTGAAAAAATGTAATCTTTTTGCCCTTTTATAATTTTTTTTGACAATATATCTCTTATTATTTAAAAGAAAATATTTTTTTAAAATTTCTTATGTGAAAAAAATGAAAATATTTTTTTATGTTAAAAATGAAGATTTCTAGTAATAAGAACATCAAAATTTAAAATGTATAAAAACAAATTGACAAACATATATAACGTCTATATTGATTCGAGTAATGCTTTAGATAATGAAAATATCTATCAGTTGATATTTTTTTATTGATTTTATTTATTAGGCTTTGTGGTGGCTCGGAAAATGGCTTGAGAATTGCACCTTTAACTATTTGTTACAATGGATCGGTTTCAAAATTCAATGTCTCCAATGAAAAGGTTTTTATTAATCAAATGTCACTGGATCTATTTTTTCTCAATTATTATTTGGCTTCATGTGATTTTTGAATATTTATTGTGAATGTAGGCAAATGAAATTCTAGAGTTTGCAAAAATGTCAATAACTAATGATGTCTTTTCGTCAAATAATGGAGGTTAAACATTTTTACTTTTCTTTTTCTTTTCCTATGAAAATTAAATTTGTATAATATTTTGCTCATTTTCAAATTATTTCAATGTGTTGGTTTTTGTTGCATGTAGATCTACCATTGCCGAAGATAAACTCCGCGCTTAGGTAAAAATGTCCCACTCTCATTTTTCTATTCTAAATACAATTTAGTACTTTCTAATAGCCCTTATAAGTATTGTTTTGTCAAATATCACCCTTATTTTTTAATGGGGGAACACTTACTTAGCCTTTCAATTCATTTTATCATAAGCTTCCCTTTTAAAAAATTAAAAAAATCTTAATCATTTTTCTCCAAATTAATCTTAATTTCAATAAATGATCAATTAGTTTGACAAGAAGATATAGAAGATAATTTTAAGATATTTAAAGATAATCTTTATGACAAACAAAATTCATTTTTAGTTAAAATAGATAATATTATTTTATATTAAACTATGTATATAGTTATAACATTAGTCTTCATTACACAAACATTACAAAGTAACAGGGATAAGTAAATGTCAATTATAACATGATAAATTGGATAATTATCATAATACTTCAATGGAATTTGTTTCAATTTCAACATGAACAAGGTTCAGATAAATAGGATAATTATCATAATAATGTCTTTTTTTAGTACTCTCCCTGGATATATGAGGAAAAGTGATTTCTTGCCTTTTTATAATTATTTTTTTTTGGTGAAATTCTTTTATAATTTGAAATAGAAGATTTTTTTTTTACCAGATCTATTATGTGTAAGAAAATTGAATATCTCTTATTTGTTAAAAAATATAAATGAAAATCTCTCGTAAAAAATAATAACAGTAATTTTTAATATTTGTGTTGATCAGGCTTGACCGTGAGTCGAAAAATGGCATTAAAGTTGCACCCTTGAGTATTTTCTACGATGGAAAGATTGCGGTTTATGATGTCACTAGTGAGAAGGTTTTGATTAATCAAATGACATTTTGATTAGTTTTGTTTCACTGACGAATTAATTACACATAATTGTGATTTTTGAATTATTTGTTGCAAATGTAGGCAGTAAATATTCTAAAGTTTGTAGAAAGGGATGCATGTTCATCTAAAAAAGAATTTTCCGTGGAACCATTAAGTGGAGGTTAAACAATTTTCTTTTCCTTTTCATTTGTAAATTAAATTTGATTAATATTTTGTTTATCTTCAAATTATTTTAAGAATGTGTTGGTTTTTGTGGCATACAGATCTAGATTTGGCAAGGAGAAACTTTATGCTTGGTGTTTTGGTGAATCGAAAAGAGAGGTGAATTTTTTTTCACTCCCAAAGTTTCTATATTTTCAAGTTATTTAAAAGATATTCAAATTCAATTGCTATTTCCTAATACCCTTTTCTAACATTTTCTTTGTCCAACATCACATTTTTTTTATGTCAAAATGGCTATTTAACCTCTCAAATCTAGTTTACCATGACCTTCAATTTTTTCTCCAAATTTATCCCAACTCCAATAAATGAGTAAATAGTTTGAAAAGATATAGAGTAATTTGTATGAAATATAAAGGGTAATGTTTACCAAAAAAGAATTAAGATCCTTCATGAGAATACTTAATTAATTTAATTTTAATTAGGAATTAACTTCTCCCTCTAGAAGAACAAATAGAGGAAAAAAACAAATAATTTATCGTGATCAGTGCATTAGCATTTTTCTTAAGTTCTCCCCGTAGAAGTTCGAGGAAATGAAATCTCTTGCTCTTTTATAAAATAAAAAAAATGACAGTAGTTGTCTTATAATTTATATGAAAAAGATATTTTCTTAGATTTCTTATGTTTGAAAAAAGAAGACCTCCTATGTGTTACATATGAGGATCTCTCGTAAAAAAAAATCAAGAAAATTAAAATATACAAGAAAGTTGGCAAACACATATAAGGCTTGCATTAACTCGGTTAATGCTTTCGATAATGAAAATACTCATTGGTTGATCTTTGTGTTGATTTTATTAATTAGGGTTTGCCCTTCAAGATATGGCGCCATAAAACTTGCGCCTCTGTGTATTTTCTACAATGAAAAAGTTGCAATTTTCGATGTCCGAAGTGACAAGGTTTTTATCATTGATCTGTTTTCCTTACTTTTGAATTAGTTATATATAATTGTGATTTCTAAACAAAATATTGTATACATAGGTGGATGGAATTCTAAAGTTCGCAGAATCGTCAAAACAACAAACCTTAAGCCAAGGTTAAACATTTTCTTTCCCTCTCCTTTGAAATTAAAATTTGATTAATGTTTTGTTCATCTTTGAATTATTTTAATATGTTGGTTTTTGTTACATGTTGATGAACCATTGGCAACGAGCTCAGTTAGATCCTTGGAGAAGCGACAAGAGAGGTTGGTGTTCATCTATTTTTTTTATTTTTAAGAAAATTAAATGCATATCTAAACGTAATCTCATACATTCAAATATTCCTGTTGATTTTTTTTATTTTTTTCAAATATCAATTTTGTTCTATGTATGTACCCCTAATTAAGATTTTAAGTTATAAACTTCATTTTAGAAAATCAAGAAGGTGAATTATTAGCTTTTGTTCTCAATTAATCTTTAAGTTCAACAAATGAATTGCAAGAAATGTTGTTCTTTAAAGAGAGTCTTTATTAAATTACGTTCCTAATTATGAACCAAATTAGTAATTGACATTGTCATATTAAACCTAAAAATCATATACCTTCACAATCAAGTTTTGTATTAATAATGTGTTTTTTTAGTAGTCTCTCTAGAAGTAGTGAGAAAATGAAGTTTCTTGTCCTTTTATAGTATTTTTTTTTTTTTTGCAATAGCTTTTTAATAATTTGATTCAAAGAGAATTATCCGTCCTTTTAGTTTTCTTATATATAAAAAATAATGAAAATATGTATCCTAGATGTAAAAATAAAGATTTCTCGTAAAAATATATAAAATTTAGAAATAAATTTGCAAAGAACTTTTTTTAAAGAGCTAGAAAACGATTCCTATCCTCTAGTATATTATGACAGTCTTTTTATCAATTAGCTTTTAAAGTTTGAGTGCTCTTTCGATTATATGTCAATTTGAAAAATCCATACAACATTAATTTTTATTTTTTAAAAATTCTTTCTCTTACAACTATCTAAAATATAGTAATATATTTTAATTCTTCTTTCCATATTATTATCCTTCTACACTGTTAATCCTCGCATAATCCTTATCAAACAGGTGAAATGTTAAAATAATCAACTAATTGAACTATTGAGAATCCTCAAATCCAACATTGTTAATTCATATATTACTACTATATTACATTTCTTCACATTACGAAAAGTATCAATATAATTAATATCTACATTACTAATTCTACGTAACTTGTTTCTTAACCAAAAAGTTATTTATGTTTTGCAGGATGACTATTGTGTCACCTTATGGTTTTCCCCATGCTGCCCCTGAAAACAAGAAATAGAAGAAGATGTTAGTGGTATACATATATCATATATGGATGTTAATGGAAAATATTTATTTTGAGGATTTGGTTGTTATTTTACTAGACTTTATTATATTGCTAAGATGTTAAAACTTTACCAGTCAAAACTAGAAATTAAACTTGCATTTTTCTATTTTTGTGTGAAAGATTTGTTTGGTTTTGTATGTTGGTTTTAAATTAATGTGTGGGCTTTACGTCTCAATAGGGGTGGTGGCGCAGTTGGCTAGCGCGTAGGTCTCATAGCTTCTGAGTAATCCTGAGGTCGAGAGTTCGAGCCTCTCTCACCCCATCCTGTTTTTCCATTTTTCGCATTTACTAATGTTGAATGCTTTAGTTATGCTTGTGTTAGGATAGAGTGTTCACATTACACTCTTTCGGGGTGGCCCTTATTTGAACTCAACCCTTCTACTTTTTTCATTTGCCTTGTTTTACGTATACTAAAGCTTGTATTAGGGTAGATTGTCCAAATTACACTCTTTGGGGGTGTATCCTTTCTTCGGAGTCAGCTAATGCGCGATGCTTTGGTTACTAATGCTTGCTTTAGGGTAGAGTAGAGTGTCCACATTATACCTTTCGGGGTGTGGCAATTCTTCGAACACTGCTAATATGGAATGCTTCTATTTTCTTTGTTTAGGTATAATCTCTCTCCGTAATGCTTATATTAGGGTAGACTGTCCAAATTACACCCTTTGGGTGTGGCTCCTTCCCCAGATTCTTCTAATGCGGGATGTTTTGGTTACTAATGCTTGTATTAGGGTAGACTATCCACATTATACCCTTTGGGATGCGACTCTTTTCTGAACTCTATTAATGTGGGATGCTTTGTGCGTCAGACTACCTATTATCATTTGCATTTATAAGCTTGATCATGATTCTAATCAATGAATCACATCCTTACTGATGCCTATTTTATTTGCGGGGTTGCTAATGTTAGTGCTAGGGTTTCATTGCATGTCTTGATGCTAAACCTGTGTTTAAAAGAGATTCCTAAGATGATGTGAGGCTGATGTACTTGTGATTCAAAGAGTTTCATTGGAGACATTAGGCCTTGGGAAGCAAATTAATATTGGCATGTCTATGTCACGAAGGTTGACCTTGTAATTATTGTCTAAGCCATTTGATTGTTCCTCTTGTATATATTTGTTTACAAAAATAGTGTCCGAGAGTTAGGTTAGGCTTATTTCGGTTATTTGACTGAGTATTTGTACGTTATTTCTCATTATCAGGGAGAAACACGAGTACTGAGAAACTTTGTCAACTAAGGGTTAGGTAGATATGAAGAAATAACAATGTTTTTGTGCTTTGTTGGGATTTGAATCCTAGGGTGTGTTTGGTATGGAAGAAAATGTTTTTCATGGAAAATATTTTCTTGGAAAATAAGTATATTTTGGACTTATTTTCTCATGTTTGGTTGGTGAGTAAAAAATATTTTTCGGAAATGATTTTGTGTTTGATTTATGAATGAAAAATGTTTTTAAGAGACATCTTTTATTTTTACAAGAGTAAAAAATAATTTATGAAATTGAAAATATTTTTTAAAAACAAAATTATTATTTTTGGGGTGGGGGGGGGTGGGGGTGGGGTGGGGGTGGGGTGGAGTGGGGGGGGTAGTGGATGGGGCAGGGGGAGGGGGGTTGAAAAATAAATTTTGAAGTTGATAGTATTTTTAAAAACCAAAATTAATTTTTTGGGGGGTTGGGGGGGGGGGGGGCGGTAGGGTAGGAGTTTAAAAATAAAAATTTGAAGTTGAAAATATTTTTAAAAAGCAAAATTAATTTTTTGAGGAGGGGGTGGGGGTTGGGGAGGGGCTGGCCGGGTGGGGGGGTCAAGGATCGGATGAAAAAATAAATTTTGAAATTGAAAATATTTTTTTAAAAAATTGATGTTTTTCCCAAAAAAAAAATGTAATTTGAAATTGAATGAGAGTTTTGGAAAATGTTTTTCTTAATTTTTGAAGGGAAGTCATTTTTCTTAATTTTGAGGAAAATGAGTTGATTTGGAAAATATTTTCCAAGATTTTGTTCCAACCAAACATGAGAAAATTGAAACACATTTTCCAGAAAATGTTTTTCCTTCATATCAAACACACTCTTGATCTTTAAAGTTTTCACGCACTTTATTGACGCTAGGACACACTTTCCTGTTTTAAAACGAGCATTAACAAAATGTTAGACTAGTTTTCAAATGATATTTGATGATGTGAACGACTAGATGACAAGGTTTTCATTTTAAGGTCTTTGGATCTCTAAGAGTCAATTTGAATGGACTTATAACTTGTGACATATAAGCATACTCTAATTTTAACTTGCGACTTTTTTAACTTATTTATGAAATTTTCATAAAATTATCGTTTTACCCATTTCAATATTGGGTCCTAGTCATTTTTGAATGAGTTTTAAAATTGGTTTTGAGTTTTGAATTAAAAATTGAAGTTATGAATTATGGAAATTTTGGATGTTTGAAAGACTAAAGTTGTTAAAGGTGATTTTTGGTATCTTCTAAAGTTTTGAGTCTCAGAATGAAATTTCGTCAATTCTATCAGTTCAGAAATGTGGAAATTAGTCTTAGGTCTTTTTGTGGATTTGCGGTTCTAAGTTAAAAATTGACAAGATTTTAAATTTTGGATTGACATTGATCAACATTCCGAGTTCGAATGCTCGGATCAGAATTTTGATAGTTCTGTTGGATTCATGAGATGATTTTAGGCCTAGAGGAGGTCTTGGTTGAATTTTTAGAAGTCCTGAGCTTGATTTGACCTTTTTAGGCATTATGTTCGTTTCTTGTGATTTTATGGATTTTGATCAAGGAGACATCAGCTTCATATTTTGATAGTTCCATCAATTCCAATACTTTGAGTTTAGTCAAGTAGCATGTCTGATTTGTGTGTACGGATTTCAAATGAATCCCGATGATTCTTTTTATGAATTGAGAGTTGGCTGAATTTTCTAATATCACATGTGCTCGCATTAGCAATAGGTTGTTTGCTTTCGTGAACCTCACTTTCGTGAACACCTAGCAGCTTTTGCAACCTTCGCTTCAGCAAAGGCCGGGTCGTGACAGCGATAGGCCACATCTTTTGCGGGATCACATTAGCGTTAGGTGGTCGCTTTGCGATACCTGAGAGGGTTTTGGCATGTAATTTCAGGGTTTTATCGCATTTTCTCTCATTTTGAATTTCGGAAGATCTTTGGAGGCAATTTTAAATAAATTTATTGTGCTAAATCACGCGTCTTTGTGACCCTTTAATCCCTTACGAAATTTATTATTTTAACATCAAAATTGAGATTTTTGTTTGGCAATTGACAAGATTTTCAAGAACTTGAGTTCTAAGGTAAAATGGTGATTGTGAAGTGATTTAACTCCTTTTTCGAAATGATTTTAACCAAGTCTTGGTAACATTTTCAAGTAAAGATTTTCGAATTCAAACCTCATTTTTCATAATTGAATTTTTGAGTTAATTTGATCCATTTTTCAAAGAGTATGATATAAGTGCTATTATTTCTGAAATCATATTATGATTAATTGTTTGATTAGATTGTGTGGCTTTGGATATTGTTCCGAAAGAAAAAAACTCAAGTTTCAGATTGATTTTTGATTGAATTAAGGCAAGTAACTTCTAAACCTTGTAAAACTTGTAAAATATTGTATCTTCCTTCATTATATGTGTTGGGGAGTAATGGAATGAGGTGATGGATTCAATTACTACATTGATTGATCGTAACGAATAAAAAGAGGATCAAATAAAAAAGGTAACGTGTTGATAGTTTTGTATTAGAAATATATTGATGTTGATCATAATTTGTTGATTGATGGAATGCTTTGATGGCATTATTGAACTTGAATCAAACACAATATTCAGATCAAACACTGCTATAGGGAAGCCAACAGAGTGACAGACAAACTTGTTTCTTATAGTCATCTAACCAACACCGCCATAATTCTTACCGACACATTCGAGCTGCCAGGACATGTTAAGGGACTCCTCAACTTAGATAAATGACAATTTCCATTCTTCAGGATTAGAAAAAAGGAGTCTTCACTGATTTACTATGACCCTCCTTGAGAAGTCGTCTTTATGTTAGTTGCTTTTTTTGTGCAATTTTTTTTGCCCATTGTTATTGTAACTTTCAAGAAAGCAAGTTCTTGTCCTCCTTCTCCGATTATAATTGTTTCTCAGTGGCAATGATAGCTATAAAATTTCAAGAAAAAAAAAATTGAATAGCTTGAGTTATTGTCTCTTCCTTATGGTGTGAAATTGTCACATTTGAAAGAGGACAAGTTATTTATCTCCTTATAGGGTTTGAAGAGACTATTTTACATGTCATATTGTCTGTTTATACATTCATAAGAAATTATATGTCTTAACTATCATATTCTTAGTTATTATCTTTAAATTGTTTAAATTTTTAGTTTCTCTTTAATAAATTTTCTTTTAATCTCATCTTCAATAATTAAAGGGGGATTAATTTAAACAAAAAAGAATATTGGAGTCATTGTGTGTACTCTTCAGCTAGATTTTCTTTGCTAATTAGTTAATGTTTATTACTATAAAAAAGAAAATTATTACTAAGAAAATAAGGGAGAAAATGTATCCAATCATTGTATCTTGATTATTTAAAATTGATAACTATTTGAATAATTTATTTTTAATAAGAATGTCAAGTGTAATAGCCCCGATGAAGTTTAACAAGTACAAAAGTTGAGACTTGTTGTATCTAAAGTTCATAGTTTTTATTCAAATCACAATATTAACTTTGCTAGACTAGTTAAATCCATCAAAATGGACTTGACCTTGAGGTCAGCCCAAATCAACTCACCATTGAAATAGTGAGTTGGAGGAACCACGCATAGACTCCCTCCGAACTACTTTACTTGTCACACTTAAGAAACTATGTTTAATTATCATACTCTTATTTATTATCTTTATTTATTTAAAATGTTAATTTCTCCACAATAAATATTCTCTTTTTAATATCTCTTCAATAAATGAATGAGGATTAACGTAAACAGTCGCAATATTAGAGTATGTGTAGTAGTGTAGGTACTTTTTACTTAACCTTGTATGCTTATTGGTCAATGTTTATTACTTTTAAGAACAATTATTACTAAGACAAAAAAGAGAAGAGTGTACTCGATTATAATATCTTGACTTTTTTTTAAAGTGACAACTATTTAAATAATCTATTTTTAATAAGAATATCAAGTATAGTAATCCAAAGAAACATGTATAGTATCTATTTTTTAGAAAAAATTACATAAATTGTTATATTTTAATAAATAATTACTGATTTTAGCAATATTTTTTATTTATTACCATTTATAGCTATACTATGTTAAATCTGCAATATGTATTAAAAGTAAATTATGTATGCAATATATATGAATTATATATGAATTATAATTGTTTTTAAAGTATATTATGTTTGTTTGATAAAAATTTGACATATTGAATTATAAGTGTATTAAAATGTGTGATAAATGAATTATTTATCATTAAAATCTGTATTATATGTGAATAAAAAATTGTTCTTTGTAATATGAATTAAACTTGTATTATAAATGAATTAAAAGTGATCAAGTGAAAAAAAAATATTATTGCTATAAATGATAAATATTTTTTTATTATAGTATATTTATATAAGTTTTCCATTTTTTAATAGAGTATAGTAATCTGAAGAAACAAGTATAGTTGGAATCATCAAAACAGGCTTGAGAGATCAGCCCAAACCAACTCACTATATTAGAGTAGACTTGAGTATAAATTCTTTAAGCCCATTTAAAATTGAGGCTTATAAGCCCAACTCAAGTTAACCCATTGGCATTTGAGGTGGTTTGACAGAGGTTGGGCCATTGGCAAAAGACGATTTAATTTGAATTAAAATTGAACAACTTTTTCATGTAGCAAACATAAAATTTATATTTGTATCTTATAGTTATAGTTTGTATAATTGTGCTTCATAACAAAATTTGTGTTTGCTATGAAACTTTTGGTTTGTAGAAGTTCGCTACAATATTCAGTTTTATACATTGTTCAGTTTTGTATAAATTTATCTATACATGTAATTTGTATAATAAGATTTGTATTTCTATAATTATAAGGTATAGGACGAAAATATATGTATTTGTATATACATTTTCCTCTCGCTTTATACATACACATACGCCTTTTATACCTTTTATACCGAACTATATAAAATGACTAATTATATACTGAATCATATGACCAAAAAAAAAAATGTTTCCAGCGAATTACAATTAAAATAAACCATACTTATAACATTTGATTTGAATTTATAGTTTGTTATTTCATACAATTTATCCTTAAAAATTTGAAAAAAGAAGAAAAACTAGAAAAGTGACTATTGAATAAGTATTGTGGGAAAATTACATGATTAAGTAAACTTATACTATTTAATTACTCATCATAGTTATAGTTTGCTATAATTATCACTCGCGACTAACATTAACCATTAATTATGTGGGTTGACTTCAAATTTGTATACTTAGCCATGTTTGTATAATTCGCAACTAACAATGATTTGTAATTGTATACGATGGTTTGATATGTATATGGCGATGACTTCCTTTGATTTTCAGCTTTGTCACCATATACATTCAATCTTTTTGTGTATAACTTTTTAACATTTATATAAACGTGTAGCTTCGGATTTATGTAATATAATTTATATAATGTAATTTGAATAATATATTTTGTATAACTATTTAAAGTCCATAAGTTTTATGCGAGTATCAATTTGTTATTTCGAATCTCATCATATTTGTATAAGGTTTTGTCTGAATCTTCGTGGAAGATGGAGAGGTCATTCATCCATAGCAGAAAAAGCGCGGAGTTGCAGACCATTTCTTTAAAGACGGGATGGAATTTCAGACTTTATATTACTCAATTATACAAAACACACGAACTATAGAAACGAGATGTGAATTATACAAATTATTTTCCTCTCTCGCTCGCCTCTCTCCTCTCTCTCCCAATATCGCTCCCCTCTCTCTCCTCTCTTCCAATCTCGCTCGACTCTCTCCTCCCTCTCTCAATCTCGCTTGTCATATATACAAATACATATGTATAACATACAATTATCTAACTGATATACATATACATTTCACCTCTCTCCCGCTCTCTGCCTTTTCTCGCTTGCCTCTCTCCTCCCTCTCCTGATCTCGCTCGCCAGTCTCCTTCCCGTAACATGTAGCTACAAATCATAATTAACAAATTATAACTATGCAGCGTACTTAAGCTATTTTTGAGGTGACCATGACCCTTTAAAACGAAGGATCAATTTGTTCTAACCCATTAAATTCTTAGGTCACGAGTCTTTGATTGGACTGATCTATTTTGACTAACTCTATCGTTTGTACATAAAATAAAAAATAATTCTCCTTTGGACAATAAAAAGAACACGTCATCATACGGTGTAGCTGCACTTTTTTTTTTTAAAAAAATAAAAATAAAATACTAATGACTTGAAAGTCTGCTAGTGCTAAGTTGGACCTTTTAAATAGAGATAATCGTATTATTAATTGATAGGCACTATAAAGGGCTATGATTAAAGTATTGATCCTCACGATTACTGGTAAAAGAAATCAATTATGACAGATTGACAATAATAAAAGCACAACTATGATCGATTAAAATAATTTGATATTCTTGTATTCATATTCACTGTTTATACAAATTTAACTATTAAATTTACAAATACAAACTTTCACATATTATTTTATTTCTGCATTTTTAAAATTTCGAAAGTTAATTAAATATTTTTTATGCAATTTTTCATGTTTTTTATAATATTTTAAATTATTATTATTATAATTTATAATATTATTTTCATAATTTTTAAATATACAAATTTTATTGAATGTACTTAAAAAATTTAAATTTTTAAATCAAAATTTAAAAGTTTTACTCTCAATATACGAATAATACCACATAATTTTTGACAAAGGAGTACATAATTATGATTGCATAATGCGTTCAGAGTGTGACTATTTAGTAGTTTTCAGTCTCTTTCATTTTACTTTTGCCTATACTGAGTTTGATATTTTCTTTTAAAAAATAGAGATTTATTTTATTAAACTACTCTTATTAATTATGCTTTAAAAATCTAAATTTAACTACTAATATTTTTATATTCATTTAATATAGGGTCGTTTGAAAGAATTCTCATGATTCTCTAAATTTGACAAATAAAACAAAACATTTATTTTTAATATAGTTAATGAAAAATTATGATTTTCACTAAAAAATAAAAATAAAAAATATAATGCCTGAAATATGAATCCTTAGGATAAATTATATATATAGCATTAGTATATATTTTATTTTATTGAGGGGATTAGATAAACACATTTACCTCCTCCTAAATTCATTCATGAATATATAAAATTAGCTTTTAACCTAATACACACCTCAAAATCTAGCACAAACAAAGTAAAATTGTCCAAGTTTTATAAACAGTCTATCCATCTCATTAATCACCAAAGTGCGACTATTTACTTTAACACCCACCTCACTCTCAATGCGTGATATCTGGCGCGTAAACAATTTTTGATTTCATTTTAAATCTCAGTATTGAATGAAATGGGCTCACTCTGATACCATATGAAATTAGGTCATCAACCTAACTCATATCCGAAAAGCTAACTTTAAGATGTGAATTAGATCTTAGGTCTAAGACCTAATTTAACAGAATATAATGGCCAAATAATATCAAATGAAAGGAAGTATTTTTTAAATTTAAAAATCCTATTTTATCAATATAATAAAAACATAATATATAGTTTAAGATTTAAGAAAGTTGTTAATTAAGGGTTTAGTGGGCCCACAAGGTTAGCACGCTTAAGTCAGTAAAAGTGGGACCCACAGAAAGAAGGGCAAAAAGGGGAGGCCACGCACGTCAATGCAAAAAAATAGTTATAGCAACAAAGCGTGGAATTTCATGGACTGCGTTGTCGGGAATCTCGTTTATGTACGACGACCTTCATCTTCCCCATGCATTAATGCCCACGCCGTTATTATCCTCGTTTTTGTTTTATTTTAATTGTCGTTTTAAAAAAAAAAATAGTCAAATCTATTTTCTTTCTAATTTACTATTTTCGAATCATTTTTCAAGATCATTTAACGACTATAACTTAAGTAATGTGAACAATACGATCAAATATGTACTACTTTGTTTGTTTTTATATATATCGTCTCAGTTTTTTAAAAAATAATATAATTTGACTTGATACGGAGATTAAAAAATAAAAATGATAATTTTGTGATCCGAATTAAAAATTTGTCAAATGTGTTAAAAAAATTAATTTCGTGATTTTGAACATGTCATGTGGAAAGTTGAAATTAAAATCAAACAGATAATAATTGTGAAGATTATTACTCATCATGTTCCTAATTACTTGTTAGTTGTCCCTAATTACTTGTTAATTTTGAAAAATTAAGAAAGAATAATTTTTAAAACTTATTATATTCTCAATCAATTACTTTGAAAAAGGTAGAATTTCTTGAAAATATTAAGTTTTTAAGGGTGAAATGGTAAGCTGACTATGTTGATTATTTTTTTTTTAATAGATGTGTCAATTTAAATTTGGACAAGTAATTAAAGACGGAGGAAGTATAAACAAGTGAAAGAGAATAGAGTTGATGTGATTAATTTACTAATAGAGGTAGATTATATGTGTTTTTCTTGTAAATATTGTGCATAGTTTTTGGTGTTTAGAAATATAGGTAGAAATAATTATTTACTTTAATTTTTAATTTTAAATGTGATAAACATTTTGAGATAAAATATATAAGCTAATATTATACCCGGATTTTCCGTTGAAATTTATGAATATCACCAAGAATCTTAATAAATTAATCTATACATATATAATAACAATTAAATTTATAATTAAATATTTATAAATATCTAATTTTGTTCAATCTTCAATTCTTTGATGTCGTGCCCGCATGGCTTAGGTTTGGCTACTTTGGATACTTCTCTTTTATTTGACAAAAAGTTGGAATGCATTATGAGATATAAAATAAAATCCCTTTGTTTTTTCCAACTGTTCTTTACACAAATATTTACTATTTGTACATATCTTAGCAAATTAAGAGAATCCACACTCCATGTGTTTTATTTTTCTAGTGATGATACAATTGTATTTCATGAAATATACGCGTTCAGTGGCAAAGTTAGAATTATCAATAAAAAGGTTTAAAATCTGAAAAAATAGATACACGAAATAGTTGAACGATGTTCGAAATCTATTTTATATACCTAAAAAGATATTTTAATAATATGTAAATAATATAATTTTTCGCTAAAGAGAATTCGGATGAACCTCTCGTCAGGTGTCACATGAATATATGTTGTATATTTGTATGTTGTGTGCATATAAGTTATAGGATGCGAATACAGTATATTCTTTACATTTTGAAACTAAAATATCGTTCTCTTTCATAATTAATCAAACTATAATTATTTTTTCTGTTAAATTTAAATGCAAATCATAATATACAAAGATTTCCTATATTTAAACAAGGAAATTATTGAAGACTAAAGACTTCGATTCGTTTGGTACGTGAGGAAAAAATAATAGTTTTAAAATAAAATTTGATATTAACTTTGTTCCATGTTTTGTTTAAGGAACTAGCTATCTCGGAATAATTATAAAAAGGTGAAATCACTATCTTCTATAAAAGATAAGATATATAAAATAATTTCATGAGATATCTTTATTTATCTTATTTCGTATATCAAATATTTTTATATTTATTGATTAATAGAAATCTAAGATAATATATATATATATATATATATATATATATATATATATATATATATATATATATATATATATATATTAGGAGATTATTTTATTTGACATAGAATATCATATCCTTGTAACCAAATTACCCCTAAAGTTGAGATAGCAACAGGCTCAAACACATGTATATATATGTTTTGTATTTTTAACATGGTCATAAAAAGTACATATTCTTTTCTATTCCTTTTTAGGTAAAAAGAAAAAGATTTTAAATTTTGTACAAACTTTTTTCCAAAAAGAATTAAGTTCTTCTTGTAAATTGCCAAACGGGCAGCAAAAACTTAAATATTCTATTATCTAATAATAATAATAATAATAATAATAATAATAATAATAATAATAATAATAATAATTTAATTATAGTAATTAAAAACTATTTTGAGTTTTCCATCTTGACCTCATATATATTTTTCCTTCTTTCAACAAAAAGAAAAAAGATTGAGAAAAACATACTAAGGTAGTGACGCATAATGAGCTAATTAGTATACTAATTATTGTTTGAAATTTTTTGCACAAATTTAAAAGACCAAATAAATAAAGGAAATAAAAAGAAAAAAATGTTTTTTTTTTCTAGACACGTGGAAACAAAGACAATAAGTCATGATGAGTTTTTTTTTATATTCCTTCAATAATTCATGATTGTAATTGAAAAACATATACTATATTATTTAATTATGTGATATATATTGCTAAGTATTGTTTATTTTCCTTTTTGTTAAGATGGAAAGCACGAATTAACTTGATGATTTCAATTATGACAACAAACCAACTAATTAACGTGCACATATTTAGTTACGTTATTAATTAACCTATATGGGCTTTAATATATACAACAACCCAAAACAATAATTATTATCTTAATGATAATTAATAATAACTATTTATCCGTCTCAAATTATTTATTGTGTTTTTTTAAGTCTCTAAAAAAAAGATATTGATCTTAAAGTAATCCTTCTTCATAGAAAATGTTATTACTTTTGAAAACAATATCTCATTATGCAATATCTCGCAAATTACACCAAAGATATAAATTGCACTAGGCAAGCCCCATATGATGAGCTCATAACTGAATAGCAGACAGAGGCTGGATTTGATTTCAAATCTCCTAGATGGGAAACCCACCTTTCAACCGCTCAAACATGCCCTTGTGGGCGATTATTTATATATATACATCAAAAATGATTATTAGCGGCAATAATTAACGATAATAACTTAATTGCCATTTAATGTGTATTTTTAGCGATAATTAACATTCTTTATATATGTTTTTAAAATCTTTAGTGACATTAATTTTAATGACACTTAGCATTTTTTATTATTAATTATATTTATTGCTATTAAAAATTATTTTTGTTATAGTAATATTATAACCATGTGTCGAAAACAATTACTAAGATACGAGGATCATGTTTATCGTAAACTTCTAAAATACATATTTTGACTTACCTATTTTCTTTTTCTAAAATCACAAAAGTATTTTAAAACAGAAAATATTGCAATTCTTTGGCTTAACCACTCCCTCTAATTAATTAAGTGCCACCAGAAAGAAAATTCAGACATACGTTTCAAATTAAAATAAAAAAAGATATGATTATTTCTAAATGAAATTAAAACGCCATGTCGAGCAACTACCAACAAAGGAAGCCTGTGGGCTACGGTAATATTTTTTTTCTCTCTTTTTCTATGTAGTTTCAAAAATAATTATCTTTATACATTTAGAAACAATTCCTTTTTATTCGTAATAATACAATTCATAATTATATAATATCTAATATTTATCGTAAATTACAAGTTTTATCATTATTTTTAAAAACTTGATATTTAATTCAATAGTGCCAAGCAAATTTGAAATAAAGTATTCATATATCTCAATTTATATGACACATTTTTTTAGAGTTATAAACTTCTGAAAAAGGAATTACACACTCTTATATTTAATAATAATTAAAATATTCATTTTATCTTTAATAAAATAACTTAAAACATACAAATATTGTATAACTTGTTTTAAATTATTTTTTTAAAATCTTACATTAAACTAAAGAACATCATATAAATTGAGAAAAAATCCAAATGGAAAAAAAGTAGAGGAATGTCAAGTCAAACCAAGTAGTAGTAAGACAAATAATGACCATTGGTAAATAAATGTTAATAATGATCATAAGTAAGAAAGTTTGCAGGTAGTCGTGCAAAATAATTTAATAGATATTATAAAGATCCAGCTATTATAAAAGTCATGATAATATTAAAGTTTAAGTAAACCCCCCCCCACCATACTCGCACCATACCCCCAACCCCCACCCCCACCCCACCATGTCCTAAAAAGAAAAAGGGAATTGGAATGATGAGGTTGAGGTAATGATGGCAAGTGGGGTAACAGATAAAACAAAGAAGAAATAATAAGTAATGTAATACAAATAGAAAAGAATGGAATATTTAGGGTTTAGTGACATGACATGCAAAGGATGCTCGCCTTATTTTATTGTTTATGAAAATATATCCGTAGTCCAAATAAATTTATCAAAGTATACTATTTTCACCATTTATTTTTATTTGTCTACAATATCTATAACTTAAACATATGTTTTAGTATTAATTGAGTAAAAGTCGTCAGTCTTAACGATATCAATACAATATATGATACTGATTTAGTATCAGTCGAGTGAAAATCATCGCCTTAATAATTTCAATACCATGTATGATACTGATTTAATATCAGTTAAACGAGAATTATCTTTCTTAATGAATGAGGGATACATATTGTAGTTATTTATGAGAGATTGAATATTTCAGGAATTACTTTGGATTGAGTATGAACTTGTAATTATTTTGAATTTTATGGCTCATTTATGTAATTTATTCTGAGTTTATGTACATCTTTATTACGTAATTATTTATGCAATTCATTTATCACTTGATACAAATAACTCTTGTTTTTTTCATCAATTTACAATAAATTTTTATATATACATTTATATTCTATATTAAAAGTATTAAGTTCACATAAATTCGATACTAAAATGTTGGATCTGCCCATAGCACTAGCACTTTGTATATATACTCAAGTGGTATATAATTTAATTTATATATATATGTTAGAATTGTACTGCCTTCTCATTGTTCGAAATTTTCTTATGCATGTGTGCTTTGAAGAGCTAAAGCGTGCCTGCTAAATTCTGATAAAGAATGGAAAAAATTAAAAAAAAAATCTTAGTTGACCAATTTTAGAATAAGCTCAATTGGATTTAACAAAAGTCTTACCATGCCACATAACAAAATAGTGAAATTTCACCCAATAGAGTGTGCCTATGTGTCAAAATTTAATTGGACCAAAAATTTAACAAATTAAGCGAAATATTTGAAATTTCTAATAGAAATTAAAAATGCATGTAATATAATAACAAATAGCTTTTAAATCATGTGATCTTAAATATTTTATAGTTCAAGAATTGAAATATTTCTAATTGAATATATGTAAGAATTGGACAAGACAAAAAAGAGAAGAAGTCACATCATATTTAAATAGGGGGTAGTAGAAAAATTAGGATTTAAATTTCAAATAGAGGATAAAAAATGATAACTATTCTCAACTACTTAAGTTTTGAGTATATAAAATTACGATAATAAATAATAAAACTCTCATACTCTATAAAATAATGAAGATGGTCTAAATTGATTCGAACATTATAACAAATTATAACAATTCAGTATGATTTTATAAATATTATCCGAAAAATATAGAAGGTACGAAACTTGTTTTTCTCTTTATACAAAAGTGAGACTATATATGATCGATAGACCATCGACTCAATATTTTTAAAGACGATCTAATTTGATTCGGTCATTATAACAAACCAATATCACATTTAGTATAATTTTATTGAATATAAGAAACTTATTTTTATATTTTTATAAAAAGTGAGATTATAATTGATAAATCCTCGATTCAAAAATTAATTCGAATACTGTGATAGTGGGAAGATTTCATTTTTTTCTGGACTTACTGTCCCACTGACATGCAAAGGGAACATTTTAATATGATTCAAAAAATGTAAATGGGAGCGTCCACACATTGTTGTATCAGAGAGAAAAAGTATATTCTATACTATCTTTTTCATGGACGTGAGAATTCAATGCAATGCAATGCAGTGTGTAGACCAAAGTGCAATACAAAAAGTGGAGAGGAAGTTATGGAAAGTTGGTTTCCTTTTTCTTTTAACTTTGGAATGATCAAATCATATTTCATATTCTTATAGTAAGTATTTTATAATATATATAAATAACCCCACTCTCCACTATCCACTATCCATTGTCTACTATGCCATCACCAATTGCGGTGTCAAATAAGGTCAAGGGATTCATCTGAATATTTCGAGAGAAAAAATTATATTTTTATATAAATAATAGATATAGAATTCTGTTTGATTTTTTTGTGTTTGCTTTTTTCATGTTTTGAGCTCGATCTATTAGTAAATATTCTGACTCTGTTACTGTGCGGATACGTGATAAAGATATCCTACAAAAGCTAGTAATAAAAGGCTACACTCCACGTCTTTTTTAATTTATAGTTCTCAAGGCTCTTTCTTTCCTCAACTTATATATAAGAAAATTCTTATTTATCTCTAATAACAAAACAAGGTGGACAGTCCCTAGCTTTTTACTAAAGAGTAGTCTCTTTCACAAGATCATGAAAAGAAACTACAGCCAAGCATGTCTTGTGTGTTCTTTAGTACCCTGCATATGTGTACTTATGGATATGATATGAGAAGAAGTGAAGAATATTTAAAGGCAAAATAGATGGCCTGATCTTGAAATTGATGATTTTTATTTGGTGTATATTTGAATTTTATATTAGCCTAATTACATTTTGAACTTGGCAATTTGATATCTTGACTTTCAATAATTTATATTGTTTTACGCGATGATTGTTTTATTTGTTTATATCGTACTTATAAGCAATAATTTCAATTTGCAAATTAGAGTGATGATATGTTGAAAATTAAAATGAGAACAAGTGATCAATCGAGAAAAATTTTGTCTCGATCCAAATCGACGTAATTGACACTCACATCATTCATTATAACGATCGGTTTCCGTCGTTATAGAAAATTCAACGGGGAAAAATTTGAATCGGAAAACTTTTTTGTAGTATTATGAATTTTCTCAACCTATTCCAGATTTGGACGAAATCGTAGTCATTAAGGTGTAGGAAAATCTGGTAGCAATCGGGCGATTTAATTATGATTTTGATTACACGAGAGGATATATAACTCGTTAAGGTATTCATACGATTACAAAATTAAATTTGGGAGAGTAGAATTTCCAGAATCGATCTTAGCGTGAAGGGAATTTTTTGAGCGTCGTTGGTTAGAGGTGTGTTGTGTAATGGGGGTCTTGGAATTAATTAAAAAGCTCATTGTTTCGTGCAAGCCACTATGCCACTGGATTTGGTCGCTCTGGCGGGGCCGCTGTAGCGGGGGGAGGGCCGTTGTGGCGGGCCAGACGCAACTTAAAGTTGTAAATAAACCGCTAAACGACCTTATTCTGTACATTTTGATTTTTAGAGCTAAGAAACGAACCCTATGTGACTCTTGACAGTTTTCCACCATTCTTGAGGCTAAAGGTAAGGTTTTCACTCCCTGGATCCGTTTTTCAATCTATAGAACTTATTTTCTTGGGTTGGGGAAAGGTTTTGATTTAAGACTTATGGTGGAAACAACCCTAGTTTGGATACTTAGGAATTAGGATCATGGGTATGATCTAGGGTTGTTAGAACTGTTGGTAATCTGGGTAATTTTCGTATTATATTGATTGCTTGTAGATGAAGAACAAGTGGAATGAATTCGGAAAGGGAAGGATCAAGATTCATTGGGTTTCAAATTTGTTTTGAGGTAGGTGATGGTTGTGATTCTATGATTGTGTGATTTATGTTTGTTCTTGCTTCATTATGATACATGTATGTATGTGAATGTTGCATTATTGATCACTCTTTTTGTAAATGAGATAGACGAATGGATATATGTCGTGGGTCACTAGTTGATTGTATGATTTGATATTATACTTGTGATTGTGATTGTGGAGTGTTGATCGGATCGGTTGCCACGTTCCGGCATAACTAACTGAAATCGTTGTCACATTCCGGCATAAATATGGGTTTGAAGCCTTTTCAGTGATTTCTTGGAGTGGACGACGTTCCACGGTGGCTGTTGTTGGATTGGATCTTAGTGGACATACCATCACCCATAGGGTCATTCTTTCTAGTTGGGTTGGGAGCGTATCGCTAGAATGGGTGGAATCGATGATTTCGGCAATCGCCTACGACCTCTCTTTTTAGCTGGGATGGGAGTGTGCTTTCTAGATTGGTTGGGAGCTGCTTGTATTGTAAGACGACTTACGATATAAAGACCTCACCCTCGGATTCCTCTTTCTAGCTGGGCTGGGAATGAACTATCATGTTGGGTGCCCCCGGAGTCACTCTTTCTAGCTGGGATGTGAGTGCACTGCTAGCTGGGTGGAGTTTGATGGGTTATCTTGGTTACTTTGGGCTGAGAGCCCAATTTTCTTTTTTCTTAGTAGACTTAGCTATTCTGTATACCTGTCGAGTTATGGGGGTTCGTTCAAGTTTTATTTAACCTTGCGCACGAGTGTACCTTCTGGGCTTATGTGGGTCTAGTTATGTTTAGTTTATATTTTTGGTATGCTCGTGTTCTTTTTTTCCATATTCATTTTGACCTCTCTGTGTTTAGATTCTATCCTTTCTTATTGTTTTTACCCTTTTTGCTCAGTCGGCCTTTGATGCCTACTGAGTACTTGGTACTCATGCTACACTGTGCATCTATTTCGTAATGCAAGTCTCAGTACCGATTACCAGCGGCCATTAGCTTTATCCTTCTTTTGCAGCTGTGATTCAGAGACGAGGGTGATCACTTGGAGTTTTGGATTGTTCCCGTCTCCTTTTTGAACTTTTGATTGAAAAGGATTTTTCAAAGTTCATAAGCTTCAAACACTAAAACTCGCATAAAAACTAAACGAACGACCATTT
The DNA here is from genome assembly GCA_016801875.1 of Solanum sitiens. Classification (NCBI taxonomy): domain Eukaryota; kingdom Viridiplantae; phylum Streptophyta; class Magnoliopsida; order Solanales; family Solanaceae; genus Solanum; species Solanum sitiens. Next base: position 638,496 of record JABWTJ010000416.1, on the reverse strand, counting down.
GAAGGAATTGTCAGTCCCAACAAGTATAAGTCATAAATGACTTGTGATCGCTAAAGAACACTCTAAACGATACACATAAGGGAAACCACAAAAATGACTATAAGGATCACTACAATTATCCACTACTAAAAAGGACTTTCGTCTGTGAAAGTAAGGATCAAGAAGTACCTCAAGGCTCAAACAAGCAAGAAAACTGCTCTCACATCTCCTGCTTAATCTCTCAGGTAGCCTTTTCAACTGGATGATGCCTCCAACGGACTTTAACAATAGGAATGGATCTCGAATGCAATATCCTCACATCTCTAGCTAGAATGGAAACTGACTCATCTAGAAATGTCAAACGATCATCCAACTCATTGATGTACTGGATGTCACGATCCAGACCGTTGTGATTGACACCCAAACTAACTTTTCGATGGGAAACCCACTACTACAACTCAAACAAGCAAATAAATAAAAAACTAAGACATTTAAGTTACTGAAGCAAGTTAAATACTAAGAAAATAAATAAAGTTCCCATAAACTCTAACAAAAGTCTATCAACTAAAACAAATGCGAAAAAATTAACCTAGAACCTGAAAGTCAATGTACCAAAACATCTGAGTTCAATAAGTCTAAACAAGAAGAGTCACAATCCAATTAATGAACTAATTAACTAACTAGAAAAGTCCAAGTCCAAAATGTCAACTATAGAACCCAAGAGAATTCAAAGCAGCCGAAAGATGCTAGCTCACCCTTAAATTCGAAGTTGACGATCACAGATCTTCTAAGCAAGGTCTGTCAATAGCAGCCGGAAGATGTCTTGTACACAACAAAAATAAGAGCAAGTGCAAAACCAGTACACAATCACCGTGTACTAGTAGGATCAAATGGCTATCCCACTAAATGCAGCATAGACAAGTTAATTACAACAATATAGCCATGCAATATATCGAACATATACAATATTGATATCACATGCTTCAACAATACACATTTTCACAAGTAGTTGGTCCTCTCACAAAATCTAAACTCAAACTGTTAGTGCACCGGAATGTGGTAGCCGATCCCATATTATGCCGGAACGTTACAATTTAATCCCATTTTTATGTTGGAACATGACAACCGATCCAGTTAGTTATGCCAAAATGTGAAAATCCAATCCATCAACGTAGCACAATCACATTCACAAGTATATTCTAATTAATCATACAATCAAGAAGTGACTCATGGCATATAATTATTCATCTATCTCATTTACAACAAGTGTGAATCAACAATGCAACATTCACATACCTACATGCATCATCATGAAGCAATAACAAGAATACATCACAGAATCATAAAATCACAATCATCACCTACCTCAAAATAAGTTTGAAACCCTAAGAATCTTATCCTTCCCTTTCCAGATTCGTTCCGCTTGTTCTTGGTTTACAAACAATCATAATAACACAAACATCAACAAACAATTGCTAATTACCTAAAACTATAACAATTATAGGAACCCTAGATCATATTAATGATCCCAAGTACCAAGTTAGGGTTGTTTCCACCATAGAATCTATTTCAAAACCTTTCCACATCAATACTTACCCATACTAATACGTTCGATGGATAGAAAAATGAATCTGGGGTATAAAAAGCTTACATTTAACCTCAAGAATGGTGAAAGACTGTAAGGAGATGCCGGGGGGTCATTCCTTAGCTCAAAAAGTCAAAAATTGCATAATAAAGTCATTTAGGGGTTTATTAACGACCTTAAGTCGAGTTGAGTCCGCCACATCAGCCCTCATCCCGCTTTAGCGATTCCGCTAGAGCGGCATAAATCCCTGCCAGGGAGGGTTATGCGAGGCAATGAGCTATTTCAAAAATCCCAAGGCCCCCATTTAATAACACACCTCTAAACCACAACACTCAGAAAATACCTTCTATGCCAAGACCAATTCTGAGAGTTCTACTCGTCCGAATTCAATTCTGTAAAGTGGTATGGATTCTTTGACGAGTTATCTAACTACTCATTCAATCAAAATCATAAATGATTCACCCGATTGTTACTAAATTTCTCCATACCTCAAAGACTCCAATTTCATCCAAATCTGGACTAGGTTGCAAAAAATTCTAATACTACGAAAAAAAAATCCGACCCAAAATTTCCCCACGTTGGTTTTTCTATAATGACGGAACCTGATCGTTACACTGGAGCACATGAAACTCATTAGGAACATACCGATGCAACATCGAGACATGAAAAACTGGTGGATGGCTGAAAATGCTGAAGGTAGGGCAAACTCATAAGCAACCTCCCCAACTGTCCGGAGTATCTCAAAAGGCCCAATATACATGGGGCTAAGCTTGCCCCGCCTCTTAGACCTTATCACGCCCTTCATGGGCGACACACGGAGGAATACCTAATCACCAACAGAGAATCTCAAGGCTTGACGCCTCCGATTCGCATAACTCTGGAGCCTACTTTGAGACGTTCAAAGTCTATCCTGGATCACTCTCACCTGGTCCAAAGTCTCTTGAATCAAATCTATACCTCGTGGCCTAAGCTTAGTAGACTCAAACCAGCCCACCGGAGAGCGACAACACCCAATATACCAAATTTGATATTTCAGACTCACTGGCGCAGTTGAAATTCCATACGAGATCATCTCGATAAATAGTGATCCCACGCCCAACTGTCTTTTTAAGTCAAACCACAAAGGGACTCAGAATCCTCGGGACACAAGAAGGGTCAATCTAGATCAAACTTGACATTCCAAAGCTAACTGCACCGATTGAATTCTCATCCGAGCGCGTTTAATCAAAATATTAACTAAAGTCAAACTTAGGCTTAAACTTAAAGTTAAAATGCCTAATCACACCAACACTAAAAATCTCGGGAGTCATGCCAACCATACTACTAGCCTAAAATGACCATTCCAAAGCTGACGGAATCTAGTGAAGTCATGTGATCTCTTCTTATCCATCCTCACTAATATGCTAACTAGTAAGAGCTGCCTAAATCCCATATTTTCTCTAATTTCAGTGTAACTCAAGTTGAAAAGAAAAGAAAAATTAAACCATAGTGATGCAAAAGTAAAAAAAGTCCAAATCAAATGAAGTGACAAAAGTTAAATGTGGCATCATTTTGAGGTTCCCACACCCATATATGAACTCCAAGTGTTGGTGGATGACAAACATGGAAATGGACTAATTGAAGATTCTCACATACATAGATATAGCAAACACAGTGACTACGTGTAAAAACAATGCAATTTTTGAAAGACAACCTATATATATACTTACAATTTGTTTTCACTTTCTTTTGAGTCTTTGAAAAAGCTTTGAATGAAGTAAAATAAAAAGCTATTACAAAGTTTCTTTCTTTAGTTTTATGTAAAAAAAAAAATTTAGTCTTGAATATTATTTAACCTTAATTGTTATTTTTTCAACTAATATAATGTGTTGATTAACTCAAATTATATAAAAAAGATTTATTATTATTTTAAAATATATTTGTCATGGTATATAATTTGAAAATTACAAGTCATAACACTTTTTTTAGATAATTTTTCAATATATAAATTTTAAATTAACATATAGCATGACCTAATTATTTTTATATAATTTTTCTCTTTATAGAGGTCAACGCATATATGTGTGACCTAATTATTATTTCTAAAAGGGAGATAAATTCTATTAAAAAAGAACTGAATTCAGATTAGTTTTAGGAAAAAATATGTTAGTTCGAGTAATAAATAAAATAATTTGACTTGTATCTAATTGTTTAGGGATATTTTGAATCAACAATTAAACGATGAATATTTTATTCTATTTCTAATAATCCAAAAAATTTCTAAAAAGAAACTGAAATATATAAATTGAAAATTTGAAATTCTTTTGCTTATTTAGCTAGTAACAAATAATAGTAGTATATGATTAAAAATTAAAAGGTCCACTTGTGTCATTTCGTTTCAATCACATGCATGGACTGACATTGCTACTCATTATATACCACATGCACATGCAAAAAATCTATGTCCCATGTCTTCACAATCCCCCCACCCCACCCCCACCCCCATACTGAGGTGAATATTTTCTAATATTGAATTTATCTGAATTTAATATAGGGAAAAAGAATAAATATATCTTTAAATTATCATAAATGATATACAGATTTCATTCGTTATACTTTTGGAATATTAGCATCTTGTCGTTTAAAAATTAGAGCAGATATGCCCTTCACTTTAATAGAAAACTAAATTACTACAAAAAAAACAGCGAGTTACATGAGGATTTTCCCGGAAATTAGATAAATGGTATGCAAATTTCATCTGTCCTACTTTTGGGACATTACTATCCTGCCGTCCAAAAATTAGAGCAAATGTGCACTTCACTTTAACAGAAAACTAAATATCTACAAAAATAACTGTGAATTATATGAGATTTTCCTGGGGATTAGTATGAAAATTTGCAGGAAACTTATTTTCCTGCAAATTTTCATACTAATTCCCGGGAAAATCTTCATGTAATTTACAGTTTTGTTATAATAGTGACACGTGCGGCAATCTTATACGGCGATTCGGTATTTAATAAATATCGGTTTGGTGGATAAGATTATGACATGTATATGTTCATTAGTATAAATTATATATATTGCTCTAGGTTTTGAATGACAGGAGCACCAATGTCCCAAAAGTATGAGAAAAGATTACATATCATTTACGATAGTTTGAAGGCGTATTTATCCGTTTTCCTATATATATATACATATATATATATATATATACATATATATATATACATATATACTAAAAATATAGAACTTGTTGAGTTGATATAAATTGAATTCTAAATACTCCTTTGTGCCCACCACAATGAGTGAGGTTGCAAAGAACTATGTCCTTAACGTAAAGAAATAAGAGAAGAGCATAGTTCTTTGATCATTATATTTCTTTTATATATACTTTTTAAATTAGCAATTATTACAAAATTATTATATTTATATAATTATTAAAAATATATAAATTTTATTTTGAAAAAATTAACATATTAATTCATGATTAAAATTTTAAAAACTAATGGTTTGTCTCAAAATAAGTCGTATTTTAGTAAAATAATTGTGTCTCGAAATAAATGTCAGTCTTAAAATTTCAAGATAAAAATAGTTTGTTTTTCGAACTATGTCTTATAGATTATTTTATCTATAGTATTTAATTTTAGAAAATTATTTATTAACAAAAAATAATTTAATAAATTACATATTATACTATATTTATTAAAATTTTAATAAATATTATTTTTATTAACGATGAAACTAAATAATATCACGTAAATTGAAATAGAAAAATTACGAAAAGGAGTTGGGATCGCACTTCCAATATTAGAATCAAGAAGTCATGATGACGGTATAATGACGTTATTCTTTAAAATTTGATGGAGTGCAACTTTTTGAATGTAATATTTTAAAATGAATTTGCTTTCAAGTCAAGTCACATTTCAACTATCTCAAGCGGGGGACTACAAAATACTTTTTGCTTTTTGAGATTAAATTTTCTAATTTTGATCATGTGTTTGCATATAATAATTAAATTTATATATCTTATATGACATAATAATTAAAATTAAGTATTTTAAAAAGGTAGGACATAAAAAAGTTATAGTTAAGAATTAAATTATTTAATTCTCGAAATTCAAATATTGATACATAAATTGACAATGAGTTCCACTACCGAAAGGATTCATAGTTAAATTTTGACATGCTGTGGTTTTTAGTTATTGAAAGAACTCAAATACCTTTTTTTTTAATTCCGAAAATAACTCTCAATTAATTATTTGACTTAAAAAGATATAAATTCAAGTGGTACTTCCTTTTTGTACTCCAAATGATAGCTCATTTCAGATAAGCGAGTGAATGGCTTAAAAGCCAGGAAAGACAATTCCACTTGCTCTCATGCAAAGAAAAACATAAACGTGGTCCATAATGGGATTTTTTTTTTCTTCTTTTATAATAATTCAAAGTTCAAACACACAAGGATCGAAAGGGACAAAGAATCAGAAAAATAAAAGCTTACTTGGGAAAACTAATTAAGGGCGAAAAGAAAAAAGTTTCGAAGCTAAAAACAAGTGGTACGAGTCTTAGTTATTGAGTGATCGTAAAAAATTTAAGATTAGTGATAATGATATTAATTTAAAACCCTTTAATTTTAGTTTTGCATAAGTTTAATAATGTTAAGAGCTAATGAAGACTTCATATTCTTATTCTTTTTAAATTATATAAATCCCTTATATTTGGAGGAATTCGAATACCTCTCAAAATGTCCAGGCATTGCGTTCCAGTTTCGAATACATCTGTTAACGTTTTGATATATCACGTCAGGTTGTAACAACTCATAATCCAAGAACTTATAATACTTATAACGAGTCTTGAAAGCAATCTTAAGGATGTCCTCGAGTCTGATCTTTAATTGATGGTACCCTGACCCCAAACTAATATTAGAGAACACTGAAACACCGAGAACTGACAAAAAAGATCATCTATGAAAGTTAATAGCTGGGTACTTATTTTGAGTAGCGACCTTGTTCAAGTGTTGGTAGTCTATGAATATCGATGTACTACCATTCTTTTTCTTTACAAACAACACCTCGCACCCCAATGTGATGCACTAGGATTAACAAATCCCGTATCTTAAAGCTCTTGAAGCCTTGAGTTCTCTCAAGTCAAGCAGTGCCATACGGTGGGAGGGATAGATTTTGGATGTGGATTTGATTCCAAATCCATGTAGAAATCAATATTTCTACTTAGGGGCATGCATAGAAAATTTGTAGGACTTCAAGAAACTCTAAGACTATGGGAATTGAATTAATAGAAGGGGACTCTACGCTAAAATTGCGGAGATGAGCTAAGTAGAATAAAAAATTTATTCAGACTAGCCTTCTCATATGAATATAGAATATGATCTTTACTGGCTTAGGCTTGTATACTCCTCCCACTCTAGTTTATCTCTCCCCGAAATTTCTAGGGTTACTATCTTAGAATTACAGTTCTAAGCAACATGATAGAGGACAACCAAGCCATATCCAAGATCACATTAAAATCTATCATATAAAAAATGACAAAATCTATCCAAGTCTGCATGCTCATAAAGGAAAAACGATACACATGAGTTACTACTACAAACTGTCTAACCGGGGTAGCAACATAAATAGAGGCATCAAACTTATCATATGGCAAGTCAAATATCAAAGTAAATACAACAGATACATATGAATACATGAATCTGGAGCATACAAAACAGAAACCATCTGATCATAAATAAGAATAGTATTTGTTATAACGAAATTTTTTGCCTCGACATCTGAACTAACTGAAGAGACATAATATTAAGCTCTATCATCACTTCGAGCAACCCCTCTACGTGGTTGTGTTGTTCCCCTCCCAATGTTATTATTTCCTCTGCCCTAATCACCTTCTTATTACCTCGCCCACCCTGCGGGTGTCTTTGATCACTACCAACTCCACCTATTGGAACTACATCTCTAGTCTTAGATTTTACTAGTTTACCTGTCAGAGGATGAGGACATTCTTTTCTAACATGACTTACTTTATCACAATTGATTCATGCACAATCAAACAGAGAACGGTTGGCTAATGAATAAGAAGTCCATTGGAACCTTGTCCCGGCAACCTATGTGTGACCCTCTAATAGCCATCCATAAACCATGCAAAGTTGATTGAATCAGAAGGGCTAAATACACGTATTGATTAAAATCCATCAAATAAAATCTATTGTAATTGCCCACATCCTCAGGCCTCTTAGCGAATTCCTTGATCTGTCTGACTCCTTCAATTTTCTTAACGTAGTCCATTACCTCATTAAAGCTCCTTTTTGACTAAGTGATGTGCACCAATAAATTTTACAAATTTGTGTTCAACCCCTTTACATAAAGATGAATCCTCTCTTCGTTAGTGCTTAAAAGTTGAATAGCATAACGGGACAAACATTGAATTTGGCCTTATAATTTGAACTGCCATATTACCCTGCTCAAGGGTTAGAAATTCATCCTTTTTCCGACTCCTCAGCACAAGGAAAATACACTAGGAACAGAACATAAAACTGAGTTAAGTCAATGCAGGCAGAATCCCCGAACGACACTCCACATAAGACCTCTACCATTACTTAGCCTCACTCTGATACCGAAAAGTAACAAAATTCAGAACATTTCTTAGCATCATTTTGACACTGAAACGTAACAAAATTCATCGTATGTTGATACACAATATCCAATTTGTGAAGCGTGTCACAACAGTCTAGAATGAACTCATATGCATCACCTCTCTCAGTATTATAGAACACTTAAATTTAGTCAAAAGCTCATGCTCAATATCAATTTTAACGGACTCCAACTTTAGAAGAAAAGATTCTATGTACATAAAGTTTCATTCATTCTGGGGTAGTAGTAACAACAAGATGAGTATTTGTGACTTAAGTAATTGTTATAATATGAATGACTCTAGTACCTACCAACCCACACAGAAAATCCAACATTTGTTAATTCACTTTATAAGTCATAGGAGGAGACCTGCACCCCTGATTTGTGCTTCCACTTCCGATTCAACATCCTCAATCTCAATTTTCACCTTTTACTCACATGATCCTTGAGGCGGGGATAGGTCACCTCGGCCTAGCCACTATCCAAGCTCCACCCTTAGAGGGTGTTGCCCTCTCTATGCTCTTTTCCATACATATTCATTTGACCTCCGGTTTCGCCATCAAAATTTGTATTCAGACTTCGTTGTGTCTAGTATAAACTATATGCGAACAAAAGATTGAAGAAGGTTAGATACCAATTAGAATTAGGTTATAGCGCAAAGTAGGAATAAAGAAAAAATATTTCGTAGTGTCTTGTAGCCCCATGAACAAAAACATAGACATCTTTGTACTGTTACGTACAATTTCTCTAAACTTGTTTTGGTATGGCAGGATCAATAAACCTAGGATTCTGATATCAATTATCATGATTCAGATATGTTGTGAGTGACACCCTCATTAACCTCCCGTGGAAGAATCAACTATCTACTAACACCCAATAATTAATTGGGCTCAGCCCAACAATTTAGATGAGCAAATAAATTACTCAAAGTAAATTCCATAAAGAAACAATTAAGTCATAATACAAATACAAAAATAACAACCCCCTAAAACTAAAATAGTAATACCGAAACATTAATTTCTAATTTTAGAGGGGATACAAACCTAAAACCAAATGACTAAAATGAGTCTTAGTCTGTGAAATGGACATAAAAGAGACGAATCCATGATAACGTGAACACGTGTGCTCACCCCTGGTTCTAATAATGCTAGGATCAAAATTGAGGTATTGGAGCAGCCACTTGAATATGCCATGTACTTAACAAAGAAAGAATAAGTGCAATTTTTTTTCACGATCCAATGGTACCCCAAGAAGTAACAAAACGTGTAACACCCGGAGAGGCCTCATAAAATCCACTTAGCATATCATAACATAAGATAATAGAAAAGTGCGGAAATTTAAAATATTTTTCTAATATAATAAAAGTTTCATAAAACAAAGCGGAAGTCATTAACATTGTCTCAAACCATAATTCCTGAATAGTCTTGGGACACAACCCATACAAAAGCCTAAACATAAAATAAAGACATAAACGGAAAGGTGATCAAGTCCTCGATGCTATGAGGACTCTCTAAATCGTCACTTGCTTGCTTCTACTAAGATCCTAAACATGAGAATAGAAGTCAATATCGTCGAACCCTATATTTGATAAGAATGTAGGCAAAAGTATGCGTTAGTACAATAGTGTACAAAATATGATGACTAGAATAAATCATCAACATAAGCATAATATAGGCCTTAGTCAACAAAAACCATAGTCTATAATCATAAGAGACAATAACATAATTCATAAGCTTATTCAGTGCACATAAGTCATCATCTTATAAGAGGAACACTTCTTAAGTAACCCCAACATATTCTTACTCAAGATTTGGGTCATCACCTCTAGTCATACATATCAAGGAAGGCAACTCAAGCAATAATCTAAGATAATATAAAATCATAAAAGTAAACGTCATATCAAAACATACTTACAATACTTCCTTGAAGTAATCTTGTTTCATCATAAACATTCTACTTTGATAAGGGACTTGTCCCTCTTTGGTAATTTTTACTAATCATGGAAGAGTACTTCTTTACTAGTGCATAACACATCATCACTCATGAATGGTTACAATTTATCAATTCAAGGCTATCACCTCATTATGCTAGACCAAAATGTCATGAAAAATATACTCTTATGCAAGTGTGCAAGCTACTCAAAAAAAGATACTATTGCTCAGTCCAAGCTATCATGAAATGGTGTGGCCTCACCAAGTCAAGCAATCATGTGGGAATCCTCTCATGCTAGTTCAAGTTACATTGGAAGGGTACGATTTATCAATTCAAGGCTATCCATGAGTTCTACTATCTTAAGCTACCATGTATGCATGGTATTATATTACCAAGTCCAGCTATTCATGAATGGATATCACATCACCACTTCAAGATAACATAGTTCACACATGTATTGATTCATTTTGGGTGAGCAAACATTTCAACCTAGAATCATTCATATGAATAAACCTTTCACATCATGTTCATTATGTGTTCATGAGAATGTTTTTTCAAGCAACACAACATCATTATCATAATCATTGTCACTTTACTCTCAAGTGTTTTTAAAACATTTACATAGTGCATAACTCATACACTTTATAGCATAGGTCATGTGGGTAAACCTTCCAAAACAATTCTATCTATTATCATAATCCATCATATAACTTGCCTCTCAAATCCTTACTATTCATAATTCATTATACATACTTGATCTTAATCAATTCATGTCTATAAGTTTTACTCTTAAGCATTTCATGTCTATGTGCTTCCATCTAAAGCAATCTATAATGTAATTCATCAATAATAGAAGATCACATCTAAGCCCTCAATTTCGCCTTTCATGGCATAAAACTCAACTATATCAAACTTACGTTGTAATCATAGGTTAAGCATGGTACATGTATAATCATACCAAAAACATGCAATTCCATCACAAATAACCATAAATAATCATAATCCACTCTGTTGGATCATAACCCATAACCTTATAAGAAACCCTCGTTTGACTTGGGAAAATCTTATTCTAAATTAGGGAAAATATGGGTGATTCATGGATGAAAGGAATCCATGAATGAAATAACCATCATACCTTGACTACAAAGCCCACAAAGCTAGGAAGAATAGAGACTGGACTTGACCTAGCTTGACCCTCTTCTTCTTTTTCACTTATTCGAGAGAGAACTAGATTTCTCTTGGGGTCTTGAAATAATGACTTACAACGAATGAATATAGAGGTCTAAAGCACTTGTATAGGTGGTCTAAACTAGGGTAAAATGACACCACTTAATTCTAAATAAAACCAAAAAGACCCTTATGCTCCTAATCTTAACCGCCTTAACTACCCAAAAATGCCCACCCACGAGATCATGTCGACGGACCGTTGATGGACCTATGATCCATCCTGGTGATCCTTGATCTTGACAAAAACTTTGGCGCAAACGATGACCCCTTGACTTACGGTCCGTGGCCCCACCTACGGATCATGAGTGGCGCCGTGGTGGCACTTGGTACTTGCTGGAATTAGGCTTAATCATCCCGTTTTGGATATGGGTGCTACCCTAGCCCTCTCATTTAGCCCTAATTTAGCCTACTAAATTTTTTATTGTGACAATTTTAGTACATAATCACAATGTACTGGTAGAATCATTGAGTAGTTTCAGTAAATGAGATATGAACATGCAATCACAACTTAGTAAGTGATAATACACAATTATAAACTCAAGCACAATATGACCTGGTACCCGTTTTCATTGTTAGTGTACCGATATGGTACCCATTTCAATAATAGTATGCAACGGCGTGATATCTATTATAATAATTGAATCTAACGATATAATATACGTTCCAATTATTAGTGTACCAACGTTGTATTTGATCCCATCATCAAGTACACAACCACAATGAACATTAATTATACACTCAACTAACACATTTATTTCATTAAATTGACATCGTCTTTTATTTCAATCATGTTTTTTACCTAACCATATATCATGCATGCAATAGTAGTGAAGCAATAGACAAACACATATAACATAAATGAAAAACACAAATAACTATTACCTGACTCGAATCAAACCTTCGTAGCTCTATTGAATTGGACTCTTCCCCTTTTGTAATGATTTTACTTGATTTTGATCTAAAGCGGTAATAAAATACAACAATCAATGAAAAATGACCTAATTATATCGAGATTATAATCTAATCTTGAACCTTAACCATTCTCATATTCATCCCACCTAATCCAGGGTCCTCCACCATTACTCTTAAGTCAATTTCTCCCATAAGGTCACTCAACAAGGATTCTAAGGTCTAAGAATTACAATACTAGAGTAACAAAGTAATTAATTTACCTTTATCGATGAAGTTAATGGAAATAGGTCAAATTTCACTCTAGGTCTCCCATTCTTTTTCGCAAAACTTAATTGCAGAATTATGAGAAAATTTCTGTATAAACTCGTGACTAACCCCTTTATAGTTGTCCAATCCGCTATAGCGAGAATTAATCTGCCTGGCTATAGCATCATGTCAACCGCTATAACCGATCACACAAAGATAGAAACTCAAAACTCTTCCCCAAAGTCTCAATTTTACAACACACCTTCGAACCTTGACATTCTAAACCAATCCTTTCAAGACAAATTTGATATCGAAAGTTTTACCCATCCGAACTCACTTTTGAAAGGTCCTATGTATTTTTTAATATCTTAGCGAATATAAAATATGATACAATCTTAGACATACTACCCAATCCATTTTCAGTATTTCTTGGACAACACCTCATTTAGATGTCATCTGAGACTAGCCTAACCTAAGATTTTCAAGTCACTGTCTAAAAAATTATGTTGCCTCAATTCTTTCACCATGATCTTTGCATAACAACCGTAAAAGGATCACTACGATCCCTATCCTAGGTAAAAATCAACCTTTATTTTCACAAAAAAATGATTTCTCTCCCGTTTCACATTCTATCTTCTCAATTTCTCTCCCAAATTCATTTGTAATATCACTTTCGACTTAACTTAGCTATTAAAATTTTTATTAACCCATAACCTTATAACAACATAATAAACACCATAATATGTTGATCTCTTAACATATATACTCATTCTTGACCTTATCTTTTCGAGGTCGTACAAATTCGTCGACTTTTAACAACACTTAACACTCTTTGTAAAGGTTCCTTCTCTTTTCTTTATTTTTGTACTTGTTAAATACACATACATATAAATACACTATCCATTGAATGAGAAAGACACAACATTTCCTAATTAATATTTTCTCTCTTAATATTTATATATATATATGATAGAAAGAACAAATTAAGAAATTATATATTAGGGAGCTAGCTGGAAAAGAATAAGATTCAGCTTTTCAGCAAGAGAGACAACACAGACCAGCAATAGCTTCCATTTTTGAGATCAGTCATTAAAAAAATTCTCTCAAGTACAAGCATTTGAACTTTTGAAGTACAAGTCTACCACTTGGTTAAATAGAGTTACAATATATTAGTTATGAGAAATTTCACTACATCATATATGATCTTTAGCGCGTCAAATGCTTAATTGCTGTTAAATACATATTTTTAGTAACAATCGACAATCTTTGTAAATGTCCATAAAGGCTAAAGATTTTATCACTCTTTATTAATGAATATATTTACTGCCGCTAAAATTGATTTTTATTGTAGTATTTATGTATCATTTTATACAAAGTTTAGTTATTCCCTCTTCGTTCTATCCTGCATAAAATTATACGCATACTTCCTCATAAATTATACACATATTATATTAATTATTCAGGTCTCTAAATAGAAATTAAACACCGTATCAATTTTATATATAAATAATTACTTTCTAACTAACTATGTATCAAATAAAATATCACTTATATAAAATTTATATGTATATAACTCACTTTTAAACCAGTTATCAAACGCCCCTAAATTATTTAATTAGATAAGTCTTTTGAACTTTTGAAGGATAACTCTACTAGTTGCTTGGATAGAGAAATGATAGTACAACAAAGTTTGAAGAAATAATTAGTAAATTAATTAGACAAGTCATTAGAGTAAACAGGACAGTTGGTTTGCAGGGAGGGTGGGAAGCACATGCTCCATGCTTATGAATAGTAAAAGCATTTGGGAAAGGGAGAACTCTGAGATATCAGAGGAGGAAGGGAATGTTTTCTGTGGTTCTTGGGTTTAGTGCTTATTTTAAATGAAAAATAAATGTCATGTATTCCAAAACCCACCCTTTTATGTCATTCATTTCTTTATAATTGCCAATTAATTAATCACTTTTGGTTCTTGTAGTTGATTTGAATATGAGTTATCTATGTATTGAACTTCGCTAAAAATTATGTTTTATAATCAATGAGAAGGTAAATTATTCGTGTATAAGATTAATATTGTGTTTGATTTGCTATTTAGAAATCTGTATAACTTATACATATATAAGTTATGAAGGAAGTTATAAATTATTTTAATAACGAATAGAAAGAGGAATATAAATATAATAATACATGTAAATATACATAAATCTCCTGCAACTAATCTCTATGTTACTAATACTTGCATAATTCTTATCAACAACGTATGTTACTATTTTTGTCAGTTTCAATTGATTTATCTTACTTTAGTACACTTTTTACGTAACAAATTCGCCTATTCAAAAGTTTTCATTTTTTCTAAAATTTTATGTCAAGTCAAATAGTGTAACATAAATTGAAATGGAATGAATAACTCTTTGCAATAAATATTATACTTGACATATTTAAGATCATAATATTTAAACAATATTTTAACATAAAATTCGACTAAATTAAGACAAACAAGAGGCAAATCATAAACTAAGGGTGGGTGATAATTCAATTATTCTTTTACCAATCGTACACATATTTCAACATGTATATCATTGTTAATTACTCATTGAAGGTAAACGATATGGGTAATTCAATAAAATAACACTACAAAAATTTAATGATTCATAGATCAATATTCTCACTACTAGTAAATATCATATGAAATTTTAAATGAAAAGAAGTTAATTAGTAAGATAATTAGATTTCTAATCAAACATGAATTGAGTGCAAAAAAAGAATTTACGAATTCCAAGCAAGGATTAGATGCCCAAAAGACATTGAATAAAAAGCTAAAAGGGACCTTTATGTGATATCTGGAAAAAGAGATAACTTTTATGATAATTTTGGGGCTGACATTATCCCCCAACCCCACCCCAACCCCAACCCCCCACCCCAAGCCCCCACCCACCCACCCAACAACCCACCCACCCCACAAATGCAATTTTTAATATAGGTGGAACATGTATTTGTTTCATTAATTAAGTCAAAATATTACTATTGTTAAACAAAGAAGAATATATTCTAAAGTATAAACATTGCTTAATTTTTTGATACAACGAATAATGTAAAGGATCTTTTTTTTCATTATCAAGTTACTTCAAATATAATTACAATTAATAACTCATATAATAAGTAAATATAGTTAATTAAGAAGGGGAATCAATCTATTAGTTATGATTCAAAAAAAAAAAAACTCTCTTCTATCTCAATTTATATCATTTATATATGTATTAATTATAATTCTCTTTTTATTTTATTTTTAATGCCATACTTTTTGCTTGGAAATAATCTATTTCTCAGATTACTTTAAAACAATTGACTTTGCAAGTCACTTACCATTTTTTCTTAGCTTTACACAAAATAAACTTTCGTTTTTTTATATAAGAAATCTGGAAAAGAAAAGAAAAAAAAAAGGTCATTTTCTTCTAGTCATTTTGTTAGTGGTGAGGAGATATTAATTCTGATATATAATTTTCACCTCTCTTCCTAGAAACTCCCATCCCGTTTTACTCTCTTACTGACTCAAACTTTCATCCTTCTGATTAGAAGTAGGGGCGGACCTACAGTGGGTCAAATGCACTTCATTGAAAAATCACAGTATATATGTATATTTAATCAGTTTTAAAAATTTATATGCATATATTAACTTTTAACCCCATTAACACAAGTATGACTATTCGTCAAGTGGTGAGGAGGGTTCAATTTTCCTAGCCAACCTGAGTTCGAATCCCTGATGAATCCGCAACTGATTAAAAACGAGGAGTACTTATCATTCGAGCAACTGTCTTCTCGATTATAATATAAATAAAGATATGCAAGAAGAATATAATATAAATAAAATACTATGTCTACAAGTGACTTACCACCATCTATTTTACCCCTATGGAAAAAAGAAAAAAAAAACAAATATCATCCCTTACAAGCTTCCAAACAAAGAGAATTAATGGAAAGTGAGATTTTCAGGTAGCTAAGTATTATTCTCCTTCTTGTCCCTTTTTATGATATTTTGTCCATCATAAGAAAAAAAAAACCATATAGTATATATATATATATATTATTACAAGAAATTTTTCTTCTGCTAGTCAATGGATATCTCTATCTCCATTATTTCAAGAAAACATGTTTTTTCTTCTCAAAAATATCACTAAAACATATCTCTCTTCTTCTTTCTATGGCTTACATTAAAGAGATCAACGTAATTTTCGACGATATCTCTTATTTCTTCTCCTTTTTCTCAAGGATATCAATATGACTATGATCAATCCTTGTGAAAATATTTCAAGAGAGAGTTTAATTCGAAGGAGTACTAGTGTTTATGGTTTTGGTTTAGGTGATTACCATAGTAATTTTAATCTTATGACCCGATTAGATGCGGAAGATGATGATGAATATTATGTTCAACGAGATAATTCATATGTTTTAGGGTCGGATCTAGCAATAATGGCTGAAGATGAGTCAAGAACCGGAAGTATTAATGAAACTGGTTCGAGTTCTAAAGATAACAACAATGATAATACTAACAACAAGAACCACAAGGGGGAGGAGGAGGAGGAGGACGAAGAAGAAAAAGTGTGGCTTCAGTTAAGTATTGGTGGGCGTACCTATATGCCCACCAGTAATAAGCCAGAAGAGAATTCTAGAAGATCACCAGGTGGAAGTGGACTAGTGGAACTTGATCTATTACCAACTGTTAGTTCCCAACAAGGGAAATCAACAGTACATATAAATGAATTTCGAGCACCACCACCAATACCAGCACCTCGAAGATATCAACAACAGTTTCTGACTACTAGTAGTAGTACTACTACTTCTACTACATCATCGTCGTTGTTTTTACAACAATATCCAGGGATGGGTGTTGGAAGTAGTTCTACGAATATGTTTCCACAACAACAACAAGAGATTATTAATTGGGGTTTTAGACCTATGACCGCGCCAATTCAACAGAATATGAATCTGTCTCTAGTGTCATCTGGTTCACATTTTGGTCCTGGACCATTCCCAGTACTGGGAGGGGTTCCAGGACCAAGTTCTATAGATTTTCGGGTTGTTCATCCACCTCGAAGACCACATTCCGGGTTATGGTTTTCGCTACAACCATCTTTAAATCAGTAAGTAAATATAAAATCAAAAGAAAAAATCATTGCTAATTTGTTGTTAAATTGCTTCATTTTGATAATTTATCTCTAATCCATACTATTAGATAAGATTAGTAACGAATTTAGTGTTTAGCTACATAATTTGTGTTTTTTTTCTTTTTCCCTCTAGCTTATTTAATCTCTTCCAAATTATCTTCAAAATATGATTGGCTAAATTTGTGTACTTTTGCCTTATGATGCAGAACAAAAGAACCCTTTTTGCCACAAATATCCAAGAGTTACCTTAGGATCAAGTAAGTCAAATTTCATTATTATATAAACTTCATATTTCTTTTAATTTTGGTTAACATTTTAATTTATTTCATTTTTTTTTTTGGTTATTTTCATAATTGTTAAAGAGATGGGAGGATGACTATACGACTAGTCTTGAAGTATTTGGTCAATAAGCTACAATTGGAAAATGAATCAGAGGTATGTAACCCACCATTGCATTTCAATTCTCTTGTTTGAAACCTTCCTGGTTGATTTCTCAGATTATCACTCGTTATTATTTGAGAAACTCATTCTTCTTTTTATTCTACTTTTTTTTAGCAATAAAGAAAGCGATTCTAAGATAATAACGATTAGTTGAATAATCATCTGATCGAGTGGCTTTAATTTAGAATAAATATTCCATACTTGATAAACCGTTAACTATAGGACTTCAAGAAGAACTAATAAGATCAATATAATGTTTAAACAATTAAATCCATAACATATTAATTACAATGGTTGGTGTGGGGAAAAAACATGAAAGAAACAGCAGAACTAATTAATTATTAATGGTTTTATTTAGGGTAATGTTAATTATGGATTGATGGAACTTCATAATTAGGTGGGAGGTACATTTTCTAGGTAGCTATCCATCTTCATTCATTCTTTCTCTTTTTGTATTATTAGCTTAAGATCTTTGTTTAAACTACTTATAATTAAGGAAGTGCATAGTAGAAAAAATATATGTAGGGATTATTAATTAGAACAATGTTATTATTCTATTATTTAATGATTTTAGAGTATGGACAAAGTAAGAAACACAAGAAAAAGAAAACTATATGCTACCTTATTAGCCCCAAAATCACTCAAATATTCTTTCTTAATAGGAATAAATCTTTGCACTTTTGATGACTTTCACGGTTCGTTTCATTCCATTTACTTTCAAGAAAGTAACATTTCCAATCTTTGTGGAATGATTCATATATATAGGTGGATTTAGAGCGAGTGTTTTAGGTTCGGGCCTGAGATGTTATATAATTAAGTAATAAAAGTTCTTTCTTTGTAAAAATTTAAACTTTTGAATGAAATGAACGCATACTTCAAAATGGTATTAAAGTAAGTAAAAGGTTCAGAGTTCAAATCTATCCCAAAAGCAGAAAAAACATATATATATGCAATATGGTTGGTTCATGAATAAAGGAAAATCAGACCCACACAAAAGACATTGTGTTGAGATGTAATATACTGTAGTTAAAATAACTAATGAGATGATGACATGCTTCAATACAAAATTGAATCTATCGCTTTTGATTCAAATTTGAGTTTATAGATGAAAAACATTTAAAAAATATACCTATAATAAGATCATACTTACTGAACCTCAAAGCATAGTTGCTTCCTTTCTTATGTAGATTTTGAATGATAAATTATAGAGAAAAGTCACTTTCTAAATTAGATAATTTTATGAATTCAATATCCTACGTAACATATTTAAGACAATCAAACTTAAAAATCAGTTTGATATATTATACATATCAAAATTTAAGATTATAATTTTAAACAAAATTAATTTATTAAACTTCGTATACAGTTAAACGAAAACACATTTTGGAATATAGATGCCTAGCACATCTATTTTGATGAAACTCCCTCATTATACCAAACAAGTCCATCGCGTAAAGCTTCCAAAAGTCTCCAAAAACCCATATAGATATTAGAATTCTCTTCCTTTTCATTCCCCTTCATTAGTGAAAAAATAATAAAGTTCTATTTATTTATTTATTTTTTAATTTTTTTTGCTATTAATGAGTAATTTATTTTTTTGGTTCAAGTATTATATTATAAATGGATTTCTTGAGTGGAAAAATCATCCAAAACAATCTCTCTATCTTACAGATAGGGGTTAGTTAGGTCTGTGTATACTCTACCCTTTCGATATCCCGCTTTATGAGACTACACTGGATATGTTGTTGTTGTCGTCGTATTGCTCATATTCCCTCTTCCTCATTGAGACCTACTTTTTTTCTTTTATCATTTCCCTGATAATAATCACAAATGGTTTTAAAATAAATTTTAATATTAAAAAGCTTAAATTATGTTTCCAAACTTTAACATCCATCACTTTAATTCCATCTTTTTTCCATTGCATTCATCTTGCATTTAATATCTCTGTGCATGAAAGAATAGAATGGAAAATGGATTATTTATATTTTCAGTACACTAATATGAATTAATTATTTCTAATTTTGTTACATATGGTGTTGTAGAATATACATATGAATTTATTAATTAGTTAGTTAGCCAATTGGGCAATTAAAAGGAGAAGTTATATTAACTTCTTATTATCTCAAAATCCCAACAACTTCTCCACATTAACCCTTAATTAAACTCAACCACAAAAGATTAATTAATTAATTAATAATCTAAATTGGAAATCAATAAATAATTACATACAAGAATGTCAAGTGATTTGCATGCATGTATAGACAAAAGAAAGAGTCAATCATATAGTTGTTTCTTCTTAAACTTTTTTTATTTTATTTTGATGTTAGGATCCTTTAAGATTCATTCCATATTAATGATTGATAATAATATCTGTTAAGAACCAGCTATATATTTACATCAAATGTTATTAAATAATTAGCTAAAAAAAAAAAAATCTCTTTTCGAAGTTGCTTCTGTGGAATAAAATATTTTTTCTTCACCTACCTAAAATAATATAACTTGTATTAGGGTTTTTATCATAAACACATACTAAAAGATACGACTTTGAATAGATTAATGTTTAAGTTGTTAGGATGTATGACATATAACATTATTATATTTCATAAACATTCCATACATACTATTTATTAGGACTCATTATAATGTATTTACGATAGGTCAACCCTTGTACCCCGACTAATTCGAAGCCACATGGTTTTTATTATTCTTTCCTTCCATTACATAATCTCTTTTTATTTCGCGTTCGGTATACGATACTCCTGTTAGAGTCGGATTAATCCAGATTCACTCCATGTAGGATTCATTTGGAGGAAAACACTCCTTACCAATTTTTTTTTCTTCGTATTCAGAGGTCAAAACCTAAACCTATGGTTAAGAAAGAAGCAGTCTTATCCGCTGCACCACATTCTTTGATGGTGCAGTACATAATAACATATCCTTAAAACAATTACTAATACAAATACAGTTTAAGTTATATACACTGCCAGCTATAATCTTGAAAATACGACAGGTTATACTAGCTAAAAGTGACTAGATGGTATAAAATTTTGTATATAACTTAAAGTCTTAAAACTCAAATAAATATACATTTCTTCAGCGCAAAAAATGCACCTACATGTACCAACAATCTTTATCTAAAACGATAAACTCAACGAAAATAATTATTTAATGAAATTAATTATTGACCTAACATTATTCAATTAATTAATAAGAATCTAATTCTACGTGTTACTTGTTGCATATATATTTTTATTTTGTAAGCATTGAAATTATGTAATTGTGGCATGCTTTCGTAGAATGTATAGGTTGTACTTGTTTAATAATGTTGCTTCTTAATATTCACGAATGGGTACATTATGTATCATTGCCGTCTTAATGTTATTATTATTTGGCCTTTATTTGTATGTCCTACCCAAGTTGACTTGAGTTTTTGGTTATCATGTCTTGTGTTTACTCAAAATTCTAAAAAAAAAGAAAGAAAAAAAAACTCTAACACGTCATGGCAACTAAGTGAGAAATGATTAAAGTTTTAATGGTAGGGAATATGATATCAATGATAGTTCATACCATAATTGTATATATATTTTCTTTTTCTTTCCTTAATTTGCATTACCTAATCATATAGGTATTGCTTACATCTAAGTTTCTAGGAGGTTTAAGAGGTTGTTTGGTACTAATATTATTCTTCTACCTAGTAAATGATACTTAAGTGTGCGACCATCGTCATTTAAAAGTTTGATTAGATTTTTTATTATTATTCACTTAATTATATTGTAAACACGTCTATCGCCATATCATATGCTAACTTTGAGTCTTTGATTCCTTTTTTATGATCCAAACTAGTAGAATTTTTTTTTAGATTAAGAGTGATAGTGTGACTCGAAATCAATAACACTTGTCTGCTCTGATTTTATATTATAATGTGTGATCATCTATGTTTATGTCGTCATAGAAAGTATTAATGAAATCATATCAAACAAACCTACTATAATTCACATAAACCCTTTCTTTTTACCCTAAAGTTTAAACAAGAAAGAAACATAGGATTATAGATTTTCCAAATAGAAAGATAGATTTTCAAAAAGCTTACTATCTTCCCTTTTTTTACGGTCTAATTTGCGCTTAATAATGATATTATATTTGTTGAGGCAAATGTGGAATAGTGCATTGACTTTTAACTAGGAAAAAAAAAGAAGAAATTGAACATGTTCAACTAATTGTATGTATTTAACTAGTTTGGGCGGTTTTGGATGTTGAGTTATAATTAGATAAATAGAAGTATTTTTAATAATTTAAATTTTTAAATATGATAAACATTGAGATATATAAATATAAAATGTTAGAGTAAATAAATGACTTAGAGTCAAATTAAATATCAATACCACTAATATATCTAACATAAAATGATATATAAATTCTCTCGTAACTTTCTAAATAGCTAACCAAAAATCATATTTGATCTGTATATAGAATTTTATCTGCAACAAGAAAAAGAACCAAACATGATACAAGACCCTTAAATACTTAAAAAATTATTCTTTTTAACATTTTAAGCTTTTAAATTATCAGAAGATCAAATTTATTGACATGATATTAAATCAGACAAGAATCTTAAATTTGAGTGTCTGTTATTAATACATATCATCCAAAAAAATAAAATATATCTTTACGCGTTTAATCCATAAAAAAGAAATCAGATCCGCACGTGAGAAACATGTCACGTTGAGCCCTAACACACTAATTTTTTGCATGGCCTTAATTTGCCCTTATCAATTATCATCATGACTCGATATGTGACAATGAATTTCGTCATGCTTTCGTTCATTTCAACTCATCTATACCATGGAGAATTGTAGGACCCAACACCCTCTTATTTTCTCATAGATAATTAATATATTTAAAGTTTAAATCCTTTATTTTCTTCCTATCTTTTTCCTCTAAGTGGTGCACTTTGATAGAATCAAAAAGAAACTTTTTGTCCATTTAAAAAGTAACCCTAAAGAAAATAAAAAAATAAATTTAATTTTCAAATTAATAATTGAATTCATAATTAAGTATTTATAAAAAAAACTAATATACTTATAAATATAACTAAACGCTATCATATTATTAATAATCTGTATCTGAAGAGCTAGTTCTGTCTCGAGAAATAATAATAAAATAAAAGAAAGAACACGTCGGAGGAAAGCAATGCATGAGCTATTAGTCTATAGCAAAATCATTACGAATGGTTCAAAAGAGACAAAATTAGAGTAGAATAGTTAAATATTTATTAATAATAATAATAAATAAGTATATTAATAGCCGACAAATAAAGAAAAGTAATAAGAGTATAATTTAATAATTATTTAATTCCGCTTAATTAGGATGGATAGAATGATCTTTAAAATAATGAATTTAAAGTCTCATAATTATTCATGAAGGAATATTGACCTTCATTTCACTTTTTTTTTTGTTTTTCTTTTTTAAATCTAAGTTTATTCTCTTTTGAAGAATTGATAGAGAAAAAGCAACGTGAATGAGACGTGCATGAATATGAATATAGGATCATAGGTTATAGGACAATAAAGTGATATGTACAAGTCATGTAGAGTTTATTTTGTTTGTTTTTCCCTTTTGTAGATAGAAAAAATTAGGTACTCCACCTTCCAATTTTTGTGGTGGAATTTGATTGATTGTAGTTTTTTTAAAAAAAGAAAAAGAAAAAAGATGTTTATTGGTGATTAAAAGTACTTTATATATGTGATTTTAAAATATTTTCTTAAGGAAAAAAAATATTTTAAAATTAAATTGTTATTAATAGTCCATCCAAAAAAGAACATTCTTTTCCTTTTCGTTTAGTACTAATAATTTCATTTTTAATATTCAAATTATTTTTAGTCACACCATAACACCTACTAGTTGCATCTTATTTCAGATCATAAACTTCAAAAAATTTCTTTTATTTCTTAAATTTTATGTCCAGTCAAACACATTGACATAAATTAGGACAAAAAAGGTACTAATATGAAATGATATCTGTTTTTCTTTGTTGGATAAATTAGAAATAAAAGTGTTGTAACATAAATTTGCGCAGAGGGGGATATTTTTAGGAATAGACATCAATATATACCGTTCAACCATCTAATTTATCAAATATGAACGAAGTATACATTACCTATTCACTTGATTGTATGGTATGTATATGTAGTGTAAATGTATGCATATTATATGTTTTATATGTATATGTAGGTATAGTATATGTATATTAGTATAAAGTATACACTATTTATACTCCATATACATATTTTCTTTTTTTTTCTCCTTCAAATATTTATCTGTCAATTCTAAGGATAAAAAAATATTTTTTTCTATCAATTACTAAGATATGGTAAATCTTTACATCATAATCAGGGAGTACATATATTTATTTTATTTGAAGAAGTCTAGGGTATAATCATTCTAGATTAGAAGCAAAGTCTAAGTGGACCTCTAATATGATTAAAGTTTGTAGTAATTTTCAACCATGGGATTGTTGGGTTGCCCGACCCATTTGGTCTGTTCTCACTTACTTCTTGTTTTTGCATGTTGATTTCACACGTGTATACATTAATAATATACAAAATAATAATTATTAGTGTAATTTAATGTATTATAACATGTTAATTATCTTATTTAGTGATTAAAATATCAATTAATTCCATTAATATAATGAGTTGTTAAAATGGATTCAAAATGTTCGCAAAACTCTTATATTTACCTTTTTTAGCCAAGCATTTAGCAAGTTGCTTTCATAAGTTATGCTCATCATGTCAAGTGGATTGTCATGTTATTCATGACTCAAATAAGCATTCATACTATGTAACATTGAACTTACGTGATACTGTTAAATTAGGTCTTAGGTCTGACTCACACCCCAAAAGCTTGCTATAAGGGAGGATGATAACCCAAACATTATAAGGAGTCCACCCATCTTATTAATCACCAATGTGAGATTTTTGTTATTCTTTTACACCCCACTTCACGCCTAGTGTTTCGCATCTGGTGCGTGGACAATTTTGATTTTGGGGGCCCCAACATCAGTGTGAGCACGAGCGGAACTAAGGTATTAGAAGGAGGTTAAGGGTGGAACTAAGATATATAAATATAATATATATATATATATATATATATATATATATATATATATATATATATATATATATATTATATGTGAACTTTCTTGGCTTCTTATGTGTATGCATCTTTATATTTTGCATTCTCTTAGTGAAAATATCAGTACAAGCATGAGTGGAACTAAGGAATCAAAAGGGGGTTAAGGGTGGAACTAATATATATTATAGTCTCTATATCATATCATATGTGAACTTACTTGGCTTCTTATATGTTTCTTTATATTTTGAATTCTCTTAGTGAAAATATTAATACGAGCATGAGTGGAACTAAGGTATCAAAAGGGGGTTAAGGGAGGAACTAAGATATGCGCATATATCATAGAGTCTCTATATCATATCATATGTGAACTTTCTTGTCTTCTTATGTGTTTACATCTTTTTATTTTGAATTCTCTAAATGAAAATGCTGGCTCCACAATGATACGTAATTTGTTTTCACTAATATAATGGTGATGTTTGGTGCTTGTAATGAATAATTTGATTCTTATGCAACTCCAGATAGAGATAACATGTAGAGGCCAACAACTCCAACCATTCTTGACATTGCAACATGTTAGAGATCATATATGGAGTACTACTACTAATGCTGCTGACAATATCCTCACTTTGCTTCCTTCAGAAACTTCTAATCATGTAATGGTTCTACATTATGCTAGAACAAGTGCACCTCAAAATTAACAAGCCACAAATACCTCGACTTTTTTATAACAGGTCCGAGTCAGAGTCAGAGTCAAATGGTAATGACTCAAAACATTTCATCTTACACTATTTTCGGAAATCCAAGGATTTTATCTATGGATATGTAAATTACATGATTTTCAATCCTAGCAAAAAAGGGAGGGAAACATATTGAAAGTCAAACAGGGCTTCTATTACAAAACGAACTCGAGAAAGCTGATGACGAGAATTTCTAATCGTCAAAAAAGAGTACTTAATTATTTCATTTTTTTTATCATGGTATTATTGTTAAACTATTGTTACTCAATCCACTTTTTTTTCCCCTTCCTTACCTTATATTGATTGCTTTTGGCTAGTGCTTGTTAATTAACCTATGTCATCAACAAAGAGTAGTCTTTTTGTTCTTCTGGAATTGTATTTTAATTTCATCAACATTAAAATAGTTTTAGTATGTTATTACCCCAACAATATGTGCATTATAAAGTTTTGGCTGATAGCTTAATCACCAGATTGTATTAAGGCAAACCTGCCCCCCCACACCCCCACGCCTACACACACACACCCCAATCAATAGCAAAATATATGTAACCTATGATGATAATTGTCTTGTCAAAATATCAACTAATTTTATTAGTTTAACTAAATAAAGGAAGAATTTGCTATATGATAAAATTGGATTGACGAGTATTCTATCTCCAAGAAAAAAACGAAGTGGAAGATGCTCTAGCATAGGAAGGTGCTAAAAATGGATCAATTCAACTTAGAATGAAACGTAGAACTTCCAATGAGGACGGGCCTAAAAAAACAATGGGGCTAAATGTTGCAAAATAAGGAAATTTCTTAGTTTGTTATAGTTTCATCAAGACTTGCATTTTATTTTGCTTCTTTGTTGTTTCGGAATAGACTAATATTTTTAGATTTTCATTGTTTCATGTTTTAGTTTTGATGGATTTGTTGTCAAAAGCTTCTATAGTAAATTTTCAAAAAGAAAAAAATAACTATATTGTTATGGTGAAACCTTAAATTTAGGTACCCATTATTTAGTCTATCTTGATGTAGGAAGAGAAAAAAAAATGGAAAATCTGGGCCACTGACCCGACAGGACAGGACTGGTGCCGTTTGGGCGCCACCACTAGAGAGGAAATAGCAAGGCATGATGTAAATTACGAGATATCCTATTTTCTCCATCTTCCTAAAATACCTAAATAAGTTGTAAATTACCCTAGAAACCCCAGAAAAGTTGATCTAAGCTTGGGAATGGAGGAGAGGGAGATTTCTAACGTGGGGATGGCGAAATCTTGCGAATTCTTGGACAAATCTACCGTCACGAACTCTAAAAACTCAAATCAAAGTCAAAACTCCGTACAACCGCTTGGCACCCAGGTAGACTAGATTTTTACAATAAAATAGTTATAAATTTGTGCTTACTACGTGATATATGAAAATCAGGTAGGTTGTGGGTAGACCTTCGTGCACCAAGTAAATTACATGAATAAATTCTTGAAAACTCAAAGTATCTGAGTCTATGCCTTGTGAGGAGGAATTGATGTGTTGTTAGAAAAATATAGAATTGCTATCATGGACAGAATGAGATCAAGAATGAGGACACGAGATCAAGAGTAGAACTAAAATTATGAATGTATGTTATATCCGAAAATTAAGGTAATGAAATTTAGGAATTATGATGAACTAGGGTGGAATGTGGTCAATTATGACTTATGTGATAGGGATTGAGGAGTGATTCATAGGTGATCGTTGTGATTCTATGTTTGTGTGATGTATGCATGTTTTTGCTTCATTATGATACTTGTATATGTATGAATGTTGCAATATTGATCATACTTGTTGTAAATGAGATAGATGAAATATCATTCCCATGAAATAATAACTTAAATGTATGATCTTGATGATTGTGGTGTGTGAATGGGATCGAATTGCCACGTTTCGGCATAACTAACTTGAATCGTATTGCCACGTTCCGGCATAACTAACTTGGATTGGATTTCCACGTTTTGACATAATATTGGATTGAATTTCCACGTTCCAACATACTAATAGTTTGGGTTTGAGTTCCGTGAGAGGACCAATGTGGTAATAAATGTGAGTTTATATTGTTGTATAAGTTGCAGACAGTTGAATTTGTGGTGGTTATACTGGATATTTTATACGTGTTTTAGAATGGTTAAGCTATGATCAAGAATATGGGAAGGGGGTTAGTGATTAGGGTGATAATGTATATTGGAGGTGATCCAAGAGAGAGTGAATGTGGAGAAGCTAGTAGTTTATTTCATGATCTCACTGGTTGGTTTCTTATCTTACGTAGTGGGCGTCAGATTGACCGATGATGCCTATCAGTATGTGTTTTTGTACTGATACTACTTTTACTATGTCTTTTGACATAGTCTGAATGCAAGATTGGTGACGTTCCATTAGGCGCAGGTGAAGAAATTTTTCCAACAGTTTTCATTCTTCTTTTCGCATTGTGGGAGTTGTGTCTTTTATTTATATTGTTCAGTTTTACTCTCAGTAGCTCTTGTACCTATTTAGCCTAGATCTATGGGAGTCGTTTTAAATACTTTACAAGTTTTAAATTAATAATGTATTCAAGGTACACTTATAAAAATCATAGAGTTGTAATTGTTCTTGTTTGTCAAAAATTTTGGCATGTTTTACTTTTGGGGTATGAGGGTTCTCCTACTTAGATATGGGTGCCTGCACGGTCTGGTAGGTTAGATCGTGATACTTAACCCAATTCATCTCAACAAAATTGACCTTTGGATGGTATAATGACCACTCAAATTACCCCATCTATTCTTATAAGAAGGGTGTTAGTTTCAAACCTCGATATAAACACGAGTTCCTCCGCACTAATGTACGTTGGATGATACATATTTCAATATCAGGGTTAGAGTTAGGATTAGACGTTGATGAGCATATTGAGCTAAACATGTGACTCAGAGACATTCATTTATTGATTCAGCCTAGTTGACCATTGATTAGCCCATCTCGACCCAATCCATCTCAAAACAAGTAAGCTTTGGGTGAGTTAATGATTCGACCAATTATTAACTCAACTGTCTTGAATATTTCAGTTCAAGATCAACCACCATTTGACACTCATAGGCTTCTAATGAAGCTTTGAAACTATAATTAATCAGTTAAGCAGTTCAACTTAGATGAGTGAGCTACCGAAGTTAGCTAAATTTAATTTTTGGCACAATGAATGAGTTTCAAGTGTGTTAACATATTGACTCTTTTGAGTGATTTGCACAAATAAATTTTTTTTGTATGCTATTATTTTAATTTAGATCTCATTAGGAAAAATAGCACAAAAATAATCATTATGTCATAAACAGGAGCAAAATTCTTGTGGGGTGCCAAGATTTTTAATTTGACATTGAGAAAGACTTCATTAGCATCAAGTTCTAGTGATGTTAAATAACTTGGTCATAAATTATGATAAATTGCCTTACAAATAGTTATAGTGATTGTCAGAATTTCGGCCACAAATCTAAATAAATCGCCATTATCATTTTAGCATTAACGAATATATCATATTGATTAATTTATCTCTTGATATTTTTGGGATACTTCTGAAGGAAGTAGAACGGCTACACTCCCTACTAGTATTGTATATGTCCATTTATACTTTGTAGTTTTAGAAAAATCAAATCAATTTCTTGCTATTAAAACTGAAATGATGCTCTGGACAACTCAATGATTAATGAGTGTGTAGAATTTCCCCAACCCATTCAATGAAATTTTTTTTCTTTACTAATCGTGAATAGCTTGGTTCTAGGGGTTGAAATCTCTCTTTTCGAAAGGGTTAACACATGGTTAAATTTGACATTTTAGCTACATAACTTTGTGTTGAATTAATGAATTGTGGGATAACGAGTGATAAACCTGTAAAATTGGTATTTATGGGAAATAAGAGTCGTGAAGGTTGGAATTTGGAATGCTACTTTATCCATTAATATTTTCGTAAATTTATTGTTAAGGTTGATTAAATTTTTTCTTTCTTGACATTTTTAGCAAGATTGTAACTTAAATAACTCATAATTATTATCCCTATATTCCATTTTGCTAATCTAGAAATTCTTCCCTTTTTTTCTACCATTCTTTGTCCTCAATTAATTGAAAGCTTTTGTTTCTCGAGTTATCCTATATGTTGTTCGCATATTTATGAAGGATCATCTCACCTTATTTCTTTGCACTTCTCAATATTCTATTGTTAAAAAGTTATTGTGAAATCACACTGATCATACAAAATAGTGAATTCTTTGAAATTTACTCTATCTCCATTAAAGACTCACTCCTCTTTCATTGCAATATACTTTCTTACTTAAATAATTTTGTCTATAGATACGTCAATATTGAAGATGAAAGTGTAGCTAAGGTAAAAGTTATCTATATTCCCTTTAGCTAACGATGAAAGAGGATATGGATCACTTTTCTGCATATGATAATATTGTGTCCCCCATGATTTGATGCGCATAATTTCTTTTCATAGCTACAAAAAAATTTCGGAGGCATATTTTATAAGTAGGAGACCTCACATTGATCTATCATCCTCATGATACCTTTCAGCCCATGACACAAGTACTTGAACATCAGAAGGATTTGAATGTTTACCAGACTCCTCTACTATGGAACCTTAATGGTTAGGGAGACGTCAATTTTTAAGCTTTTCTTGATTATTATGTATAAGATTTTGATATCTAAAGAGTAAATCATCCTTAGTCATTGTGTGTGAGAGTTCATTCAGAGAATCAACAAATTCGATTTCAAATTGTTCTCAAAATTTTGGAGCAGAAAAATCTTAAGGGTTACTTCATCTTTGGTGATCAAAAAATGTCTCATACAATCAATATCTACAATAGATGAAAATTTGATTGATTATATTCCTACACAGTTCAAATATAAGTAGTTATGAAAGGGGGATGAAGGTAATATCTATATGAGGAACTCACAAAAATCTTGGCAATTTTATATTTTAATCATTTGAAAATATTGCCTTATTGGCATCTCTTTACCATATTTCGATACTTTCTATATTACCCCGAAGAAATTTTTTATAAAAGAAATTTTTTTGCCATATAGGCCATTTTATTAATTAACCAAAAATAAAATAAAGCTGGCCCAAGCCCAAAATAAAACAATCAAAACAACCTATTTCTAATTTGATTAGGGCAAAGCCCACTTAAGTCTATCTATAAATGTTAACTTCAGCTTCTTCTGGAGCTCACTTTCCTCTCTTCTCACTTTGTTGCCTCCTTTCTCTCACTTTCCTCTCTTCTCACTTTGTTGCCTCCTTTCTCTCGACTGAATGTTACTCTACTCCTTCTCTTGTGAGTTGTACCAACTTCCGATCTCAACGTTTGACGTTCTCATATCCCTTCTTATTACACAAGATGTGTCACTCAATCAAGGTAATTTAATTCATATCTTCTTCTTTTCTTTATCTTTGTTCTAAATATCTATTGTTTCTCCACATGAAAGAGTATTTTGGTTGGAAACATTTATGCTAGAATTTTGAATTTTTCTTTTGAGTTTAAAAATGGGGCCAAAAAGGAAAAGCTTTATGGGGAGAATCAAAGGAAACTCTTCAATTTCTTACCTAGAAAATGTTAATTACTCTACTCCGAATCAAACATGTAGTCATTACACATTATTAATAGATCTTTAATATATATATATTTAGTGATTCAAGATTAAAATTATATGCATGTAGCGGTATTCCATACATCTTATATGGGATATGAATTAATGATCACGGATATGAAGACCACCAGGTAGATTTGAGTATTTTGAATACCTTAGAAGATTAATGAAGAAGCATGAAGGGTCTAAAATATACTAAAGCCGAAATGTAAGCAAGAGATGACTACATTTTAAATAATTAATAGGCTAGACTTTCCTTGTTTTTAGCTCAAGTATATTATTGTAACTAGTTTAGGTTAGTTTATCTACTACATTAAATAGTAGAAACTAAGATTTATTTTAGGGATTACTTTCTGAATGAACATTTGATGTTTAGACTCCTTTGTGAGTTTGGGAAAATGCTCATACTTGTTCAATTGAACCCTCTTGATTACTAATTGGGTAGTCTTCACTTGTATAAGTTCAATTTTCTTTTCACCCTTAGATTTCATTCATGTAATTGAATGTCTAGTAATTGAATGTCATTTAGTTGCTAGATCGTTCTTTTTTCATTCTAAATCTCTCCGTCTTCCTTTTTATTATTGTGGTCCACTTTATTGTTCTTGCATCTTTATATTTCTAAACCTGGAGATCCTACTCCTCTCAATGATACTCGATTTATGGAATTCATGCGGAAGTTATGAGCATGAACAACTCGACTCGAAGGTCTAGTAACTAGATGAAACTCGTGTATATGAATCTTCTCATTCTCTTACTTACTTCCTCAAATCTTAGCTCAAATCAATGATGTATTGAACTCTACTCTTAGCTCTTTCTTGAATGTAAATTATAAATTCAAGAGTTTTGGTTCATGACATGGAGGATCTAAGTGATATTGTAGACTTATGAATACATTCTCCTCACTTCATGCTCACTTACTTG
Source organism: Solanum sitiens (assembly GCA_016801875.1). Taxonomy (NCBI): domain Eukaryota; kingdom Viridiplantae; phylum Streptophyta; class Magnoliopsida; order Solanales; family Solanaceae; genus Solanum; species Solanum sitiens. Next base: position 605,981 of record JABWTJ010000416.1, on the reverse strand, counting down.
AGTCTTGAAACAAGTTACTAGAAGTTGTAGAAGACTTCCTCAAAAGAATCTCAAAAGGTTCGGAAGAACTCTCAAAGCTTAATTTTGACTTTACCTTGAATTTGAATTATTGTTTCAAGATTATATTTCATGTTATGAATGATTTATATGTGTTTAGAAGTAGTTTAAAGTGTTTATAATCAAAATGAGTGAAGATACACTTTAAACGAACTCAAACGGAGGCAAACTGGAGAGGGCAGGTGACCTTGGGGCTATGGGTGGCGCGGGGACCCAACCCCTGATGGACAAAGATGGGTTTGGGGAGCTCTAGCAGGCATGCCGCGCCAGGCCCCAACCGAGAAAATTCTGTCGAGCACTTTTGCTCATTTTCTCACCCTAAATCGTTTAAGTTCAAACGGTTTCTTCCCCAATCACTTGGATTCAATTACTTAACTTAATTACACTATAATATACTAGAAACAAATAAAATTACTCAATTTGATCTCAAGAAATCATCAAAACTCCAACACAATAAGATTTAGAACGAACTTCAAGAACACCTTTCAAGAACTCATCAGAACTCTAATCTTTATACTTGAAGCATGAAATTTTGCTGAAAAAATAAATAATTGATGTGTGGGTGAACTAACTCAACACTATGGAAGCTTACATTCCACTTAGGGATTAGACCCTTGGCGAAATTGTGCAACAAGACGCAAGAATCTCGACTAACGCTTGATCTTCTCCTCTTTTCTCTTCTTTTCTCCTCTTGCCTCTTCTTAAACTCTCAACTAAAACCCTAAGCGTATTTTTGGATTATGAAACTGAACCTAAAAGTATTATAACCTTAAAAAATGACTAAAAATGAATTAAACCTGATTGGTAAGGAAAGGACCAAAATACCCCTCACTATTTCCGGCTAACTTTCTTTAACTAGACATCCTAACTTCAAAAGGACATATCTCACTCAGCCTAACTCGAAATTTAGCAAAATCGGCGGCTTTGGAAATATAATTCAAAGACCTTTCCAATGGTATCTTGTAGCACACCTAACACATCATGTACATTTATGGTCATTTGAAATTGACCCAAAGCTCATACTTTGCTTAACTCTCAAATTTTCAGATTTTTATTATTTCCAATTTAATTCTTTTTGGAATTCTTGGTGCTAAATCTAGTGACCTGACCTTAATACTTAAGAAATTTTTAATTCCTTTGTGAAATCTCACTAATTACGATTAACAGTTCGAGTCTTATTTCAATTTCTTTTGAGGTGTTACACAAATAGTCGAAGTCCGAAAGGAGTGAACTTAAACAAGAAAGATCCATGGCATCATAAAAGAACTAATTACTCACCCTTAAATCTGACCACGCTCAATAGTCACCTAGCTGAGGTCTATCAATAGCCACCTGAAGATGCCCTGTACTCAACAAAGAACAAGCAAGTGCAATAACAGTACACAACCACAATGAATTGGTAGGATCGCGAAACTATCCCAAAAGGTAAAACTTATATAAGTCATTACAACAATAATAAACATGCATATACCAAACATATATAATATTAGTCATCACTTACGAACCACGTGCAACTTGACAGTTCTCAAGATATATAGTTATGTTAAGTCAATGATCTTCTCATGGAACCCAATTCAATGGTTCTCTCATCGAACCCACACCCAAACTGTTAGCATATCAAAATGTGGTACCCGATCCAATGTTTATGCCAGGACGTTGCAATCGATCTAATGCCACGTTTATGCGAAACGTGACAACCGATCCCATGTTAATGCTGAAACGTGGCAATCGATCCAAGTTAGTGTGTCAGAATTAATGCAACGCAACGCTTGATTCATTCAACAAGCCACAATTACAATCACAATGTACATTTTCATAATCATACAATCAATCATTATTTCATGGCATACAATTATTCAATCATCCTTATTTACGAGTAGTGTGATCAATAATGGAACATTCACATACATACATGCATAATAATGTAGTAATTACAAATATACAACACACCAACATGAAATCACAATCAGCACCTACCTCGAATTCAAGCTTGAATGCCCTAAGGGGCCGTTTGGTTACGGTATAACTTACATTTTATTCATGTATAAAACAATGTATTAAGTTATAGTATGTTTGGTAGAAATTTTTGTTTAGGTAGAAAAGTCAACATAACTTATATCATGTTTGGTTGCATTTTTGTAGTCCTACATAATTAATACCAACATAAATTATGAGGAAATCTATGTATAAAGTTATGCAGAGTAGAATGTGGAATAAGTTATGTAGCTATTAGTTATATATGTAGTAAAGTGATAACTTACATATTTACCCTATTAATTTATTTTATTGTTTTTGAGCGGAAACTTTATTGTTTTCCTATATAGAAGTTTGTTGTTTTTATTTCTTTTTATATTTAGACCATTTTTATTTCTTTTAATTTTTTTTAATTGGAAATTTTATTATTTCCTATCAACATGTGTTGTTATTATTTCTTATTATATATAGATTATTTTCATTTCTTTTTATATACTTACCGCTTTGATTGATTTATGTAAATATAAATATTTGTTTAATATTAGAAATTGATTGTATATTTTTTAACGGTACATATGCTAATCAAATATTAGCAGTATATATTATTCAATATATTTCACATTTTATTAGAATGTATTATTATTTTGTAAATAAAATATATTAATAATTTACAACAAATTTAGTATTCAATAGTTAATAAATTCATGTATTATAATCTCTGAACCCTGCATAACTAATACATGCATAGCTAATACCTGCATAACTAATACATGCATAGCTAATACCTGCATAACTAATAACTGCATAACTAAACCCTGCATAACTAATACCTGCATAACTAATTCCTGTATAACTAAACCCTGCATAAGTAATACCTGCATAACTCTAACAAGTAACCAAACAGCCCCTAAGGCATTTGAATATTTCCTTTTTGGATTCTTTCCGCTTTTTTTAGGTCTACAAACAACAATTTATACGCAAAGATAAACAATCAAAGGTCTAATTATCCGGATTATAACAAACTCAATATTCCTAGACCACACCCATGATCCCCATACCCAGATTAGAGATTTTCGCACCATAATTCCCATATCAAAACCCTCACCCATCGCTTATTACCCAAGAAACTAAGTTCTACGGATCGAAACATGAATTCGGGGAGTAAAAACCTTACCTTAAGCCTCAAGAACGCTGAAAAACCGTCAAGAACACACCTAGGGTCATTCCTTAGCTCTCAAAGTTAAAGAGTGCATAATAAAATGTATTTGGAGTTTTATTTCTGACTTAAGTCGCGTTTGTCCCGCTATGGTGGCCCCAACCCGCCACAGCCCACCCACCCCCATCCCACCCTATCCCCATCCCCGCGGGAATAATCCCGCCACATCGCTTCCACGGAAACAGAGAGCAAATTTAAGAATTTCAAACCCCCATTTCACAACACACTACCATTCCATGACACTCTGAAAATACCCGTTCACAATAAGATTAGTTTCGAGAGTTCTACTCATCGGAATCAATTTAGTAAAGTCGTACGAGTTCCTTAACATCTTCGCTATCCATTCATGTAATCAACTTCATTAATAGATCTCTCAATTGTTACAAAATTTCCCTAGACCTCACTGACTCCAATTTCGTCCAAATCTAGAATAGGCTAGAATATCCCAAGTGACTATAAAAAGTTTTTTTTTCCCATTCTTTCCCCATTGGCTTCTTCCTAACGGCGAAAATTAGGTCGTTACAGTGAGACAAAATATCCCAATTTTGTCAAAGTTTCTTTATCTAGCCAATGAATTTTGAGTTACATCAAAGTTTCAAATTTGATAGTAACAAAAATGAGATGGATGCTATTATTTCATGTTTTAATTTTTATAAACAAATTTTGCTTCAATGACATCTTTACCTTTATTGGTCCAAAAGTTACTGACCTAGCACATGATGATTTTTAGGGTAAATATTTTATTATATATATATATATATATATATATATATATATATATATATATATATATATATATATATATATATATATATATATATATATATATATATATATATATATATTCTCATAATTTCATGACATTGATTCAAATTTTTAAATATTAGAATCTAATGGTGTCCAGTGGATGTTATTGCTATAAGATTTTTCTTCCTACAAAGTTTTCATGTCCCAGAAAATCAATATCAACAATAAATGAAATTCTGATTGATTATATTTCCACAGTTCAAATGTTAGTAGTAGTGAAAGAGGGTGAAGGTACTTTCTATATGAGGAACTCACAAAATATCGGCAATTTCATACTTTAATTGTTTTGAAAAACATTGCCTTATTGACATTTCTTTACCAAATTTCAATACTTCCTAAATTACACCCAAAAAACCTTTTTTGGTAGTATAGGCCATTTTATTAATTAACCAAAAAAGAAAATAAAGTTTTGTCCCAAGCCCAAATAAGACAATCAAAACAACGTATTTCTAATTTTATTAGGGCAAAGCCCACTTTCAAAACCTATCTATAAATATTAACTTTTTTCTTCTCACAATGCTGCCTCCATGCTCTCGACGGGATGTTACTCTTTACTCCTTCTCTTGTGGGTTGTACCGGCTTTCGATCTCAACATTATCATCTCCCTTCTTCTCACGCAAGATGTGTCACGCAACCAAGGTAATTTAATTCAGATCTTCTTCCTTCTTTTTCTTCATCGTTGTTCTAATTAACTCAGGTTTTTTTTGGAAAAATTTATTCTAGAATTTTGAATATTCTTTTGAGGTTAAAAGTGGGCTAAAAAGGAAAAGTCCTTTATGGAGAGAATCAAAGGAAACTCTTCAATTTCTTACCCAGAAGATGTTTATTACTCTATTCCAAAACATACATGTTGTCATTACTTATTAATAGATCTGTGATAAATATGTTTAGTGATTAAAGATTAAATTATATTCATGTAGTGCTACTCATACATCTCACATGGGATATGAATTAATAATCATGGATATGAAGATCATCAAGTAAATTTGGAGTATTTTTAATACCTTAGAAGATTAATGAATGAAGCATGAAGGATTTACAATATGCTAAAGTGGAAATGTAAGTAAGAGTATTATTGTAACTAGTTTGGGTTAATTTATATACTATTATAATTAGTAGTACTAGGATATATTTTAGGGGTTAGTTTTTGAATGAACATTTGAAGTTTAGGCTCCTTTGTGAGTTTGGGAAACCCTCATACTTGTTCAATTGAATCTTCTTGATTTCTTGGGTAAGTCTTCACTTGTATGAGTTCGATTTCTTTTCACCCTTAGAATTGTTCTAGTAAATATTGAAAATCTTTTATTTGCTAGATCAATCATTTTTTCTTCTAAATCTCTCCATCTTTCTTTCTATTTCTTAGTCATATATCTTGCTTGCTTGATCGTAGTCCACTTTATTGTTCTTGCATTTAGAATCACATGAATTAGTATCTCGCAGTTTTTCTTTATATTTCTAAATCATAAATCTTGCTTGCTTGATTGTGGTTACTTTTTCATTCTTACATCGAAAATCACATCATCTCACCTACACGGGTACTAGGTAACTCTATCCTTCAAGGCATAAAAAAGAGAAATCATCTAGGTCTATGCTAGAAATTGTACTTGACACTTCATGGTTCTCAATAATGCTAATATTTTATACTAGTATGATCAATATATTGCTTGCTTCGACAAATCACTTAATTTTAGCATAGCTTGATATTAAATTACTTGGTATTGTGTGTTGCGATATGATTTGGAGTGTGAAGGAGTTATTATTGTTCACCTACGTAACGTTAAGTGTCACTTGGCTTGGACCACAATGATCCATTGCTTATGTAAAAATACAGGACATAATATTTTCTTATCTTCAATAATCTTTTTTTTTATATTAAAGTATTTAGGCAACCTATCAAATGTTGAGACATCGAATACTAGAATTTCATGATTTTAAATGAGTATGCTTTGCGTACATTGACAGTAATGATATAATTATTATACAATTATTATACATTTATTATATATTTACACAAATTTATAGGAAGGTGATATAGAGTCTCCCATGTCTAAAAAATGAAAAATAAAAAAATGGTCTTAGAGCAAAAAATATTATTATTGTCTTAATTAAATCCTCTTTAGATGTTGAAGTGGATTTGATTGTTCAAATGAGACAAAAGAGAAATTTGATTAAATTTATATAAAAAAATTAAACTTATTAGGTCAAAGTCTTCAAACAATCAATATTTATTAAATCGATGGTGAATCTAATGGTTCAAATGAAAATTTTATTAACTCTTTTGAAACTATTTGAATTCATTTTGACACAGTCTAGAAGTTATAGACTGTGAATTAAAAGCTATATAGACATTTGTGAATTTATCATTCATAGCAGAGAAATAAATTTATTTTTCTATTATAATTTATCTTATGTAATAAATTGAAGTATTTTTTTTTACTTTTCTAGCATTGGTCAATCATGTTTTCGTAATTTTTCAACTTTGAATTCATTAATTTTAAGAAAAAGTCTTACTTTGTATGATCATGAATTATTAGTTTAAATAATTTGTTAATAGGTCTTGCTATTAGCTTTTTACCGTATATGTTCTATATAATCGAAGTATAAAAGTTGAAACTGAAAGAGAATATCAATAACAACAAAAAATCTGAAGAACATGCAAATCTAGATAGGAACAAGAAAGTTATCAACTTAACAAACAAAAAGCAACAACCTATTCATGGTGCGTAATTAATAAATGCTACAATTAACTCTTTACTTGTTCATTTTAACAAATAAAGTGAGATTGACATAATACAAGTCAGTGTAAGATGTAGAATTAATAAATTATGTACCCTGAATAGCTTGTTTCTTTTGTTTGTTATGTAGTATCTTCTTGGAAAAACCCTCTTATATCAAAATTGTTTGCATCGTGTTTCTTCAGATTTGTTGTTCTTTTTGACATCCTTTTTCTCTTTCAACTTTGTAATTCGATCATATAGAACATATATTATGAAAAATACAAAAGGCATGATACATGAACGAAATATTTAAATTAATATTTCATGCTCGTACAAAGTAAATCATTTCTTCCATACAAATGAGCTCATAGTTGAGAAAGTGATGAAATTATATTGACAAGTTTTAGAAATCTGAAAAAGGTACTTTAATATTTTTTTCTTGGGATAAATTATAATAGGATAATAATCTATTTTTTTTTTATGAATAATGAATAAAAAAGAAGTCATCATTAAACTTTGCTTAAATCAAATATAAATAGCTTAAGTATATATTCACACAAAACTATTAAATGCATACACTAAACATTGATATATGTGTATCATAAATCAGAATCTTAAAATAAACACAAGGAAACAATTGGTTTATAAGGAGACAAAAAAGTGAGAACAAATATATTTTGTGCCAAAAGGAAACAAATATATGTTTCTATACCCTTTGTGTATTTAAATAAATACAATTGAGTGGTATATAAAGAAATAATAGAAAAGTGAAAAATATAACAAATGTTTTGTCAATCTAATTACTAGTCATTCAAAATTTATTAAAATCAAAAAACAAGAATTTCAAATCTGACTAACATTTTTAATAAATTAGTGACTATATACTAATTGAGCAATCAATGTATAGATGAACACATGAAAAAAGAAGGAAATAAATTCATTACATGTCAAAATGAGATTTAGCTGGAATCAGATCACCATCATATAATTCAAGTCATACATTGAAGAGAACAACAATTGATTGAATATAATAAACACATCAATATTGACTTAATTGCAAATAACAACAACAAAAAAGTAATTGTTTCTATGCATAAATAGAAATAAAATTATATTTATCATAATTAATAATATTATTATATTTCTAAAATGTGTCAATAGTTTTTGCAAAGCATATTCAAACTATATCACATCTTTATTCTATTGTGATAGTCCTTCAACGCAATTTTGCTGAAAACTTAGATGACTGGAGATTTCGCCATATACACTTATATATTATTGTGTATATTAGTGTATGTCAACTGTAATTTACATAAGCATGACAAACAAAAATATATAATTATAAACACAACACATATCAAACATATATATCACATAACATATAATAATATGCATACTTGTATATCTTTTTTTTTTTTTTATATATATATATATATATATATATATATATATATATATATATATATATATATATATATATATATATATATCCCATATGTGTTGTGTATGTAAATATATATTTTCATCTTTCATGCGGATGTAAACTAAAGTTGACATATAATAATATATAAGTGTACATGGAGGAAACTCTTTCGTCATCTAAGTTTTCAACAAAATTGTGTAGCAATACACGAGATGACGCGACGTACTACCATAATAGAATAAAAATGTGTTATAGTTTGAATATGTTTTGCAAAAACTATTAGACACATTATAAAAATATAATAATATTATTAATTATGATTAATACAATTTTATTTTTGTTTAATCATAGAAAAGTTCACTTCTTTTTTTTTTTTTTTGTTATTAATGAGACATTCAACGGTGTTTTAGGTGTCTAACAAGGCCACCACCTTAGATATGTTAAAATGAAAAATTGTGCCAACTAATGAACTATGTGTATGTCATAAAGTATTTGTTTGTATTTATTTATTTATTTATTATATCATGTATTCGATAATCATATTGAAAATCAACTAATTCTAGATTTTGTATTCGAGGGAAGCACTCAATGAATTATTCGTTTTTATTTATCTGGTATATTTAATATTCATATTAGAGTTCAACTAATTTCTATTTTTCCACAAATCATCACATTCGAGGGAAGTACTCTATGAAGTATATAGATTGTTTGTCTGATTTGTTCAAAATTTGTATTGGAGTTCAATTGATTTACATTTTGATACTGAGCTTCGCAATCAAAGGAAACACTCTATGAAGTATTTTATTTAATTTTTCACATGTTGTATTCAGTATTTATATTAGAGTCTAAATAATTTAAATTTTGCCACCGAGCAAAGCATTCAAGGGTTGTTTGTATTTAATTTGTTTTTCATCTATTGTATTCGATATTTTTATTGAAGCCTAATTAATTAAGATTGTACCCGCTAGCAACACATTGTAGGAAGGACTCTATGAGGTACTCCCTCCGTCCCATTTTATGTGGTACTTTTTCGATTCGAGATTTAAACAAATCTAACTTTGACGGTAAATTTTTCATAGATCTTTGAAACAGTTTGAATTATCAGTTGTTGTGACTTATAGTACTTTTTACATAATTTACAAATATACAAATTTTATTTCAAAAAATTGAAAATTTCATGAGCAAATTTTCGCCCAAAATTAAACGTTTGACTCTCGAAAAATGAAAAGTATCACATAAATTGAGACAGACGGAGTATTTATTTTGGTATATACCTAAATGCAATTAAAAACCATATCCATATATAACCTTTCCCTCCCAAAGATATTTGTTGTAAATTGCACTTTAGGGTGTGTTTGGTATGAAGGAAAATGTGAATGATTTTCTGGAAAATCTTTTTTGGGATATAAGTGACTTTCTTACTTTTTATTTTATTTTATTATGTTTGATAGGTAAGCAGAAAATATTGTACCAAAAGCATTTGTATATAACTTATTCAAAGTTTCAACTTTCAAACACTATGGGGATGACAGTGGAGGTAGGGGTGGTCGAATGGGGGCTGTGGGTGAGTGGCGTGTGTTGGAGGGTAGGGTGGAGAAAATCGATGTGCAATATCACTTTTTCTCCGTATTTTCATCAAGGAAATCATTTTTCTCATTTTTAAGGAACTTGTTTTCCTAGAGAATACTCGTAGTGCAAGTTCGGTGATGTAACGAATTAGGCCAGGGACGGATCTACTACGGCCCGCGGGGGTGTCACGCCACCCACGAGCTCCGACGGAAACTTTATATATATACATAAAGAATTTGCCACCTAATGAACAAAATCACTTCGTGGTGCCGGTGGCAGAAGGTCATCATTTCTTTGTGTAGGTCACCGATCAAATCTTTTGTTTTTGTTTCAAAATTGTTATTGATTTATTATTGATTTTTAATAATAATTATTTTTTACTAATTTAATTTAATAAGTTGTGACATTTCTTTCTTTTCTATTAGTTAATAATATTAAAGATATAAAAGTTAAAAAGAAAAGTTGTGTTTTTTCTCTTTAAATTGAAAATCATGTTCGTCTTCTTCTCCAAATATCAACCTCCCTCACCCAATCTCTCCGACTTAGCTATTTTCTTCGTCTATATTTAAGTTATCAACTCGATACTTTCATAATTCGTTGACAATTTTATCTTTGTTCACTTCATGCTCTCAGTTGAATGTGGGGAGCGAATTTGTAGTATATATGTATAATAAATAAGTGTCATCTTACTATTGTTCATATTTTGTTGTTTGGTTTTTCATATACACCTCTAAGAAAAATAATTTGATTCAACACTAAACTGATTTGGTCGATGAATTTACTTGGCACCCAGAGACTCTAAATCCTAAATCCGCCTCTGAATTAGGCTGCGATTTGATAATATGCTTGTAATTCATCAACATTAGATTGAGTTTGTGTTTGATTTTGTAATATTTCTAGATATTTTTCCTGTTAAAGAGAATGATAAACATTTAATTTCATTAATAACAACTACAACAATAACAATAGTCATGATGTCGATATCTTCGATAACTTTTTATTTGCATATTCAGGTCTATGTTGCTCTTTTTTAACCCACAGTGTATGCACATCTTGAAGTATATTTATTGTGCCATATATATATGAGGATCGGACTATGTCAAGTTCTTTCAGAAATATAAAAATTGTCGGCACCTATTGTGAGCAATTCAGCTATTATTGTCCAAACAATAAGTAGTTGTACACACAACACATATACCTATAATTCTTCGGGTGCAAAAGTGGGGAAATTGAGGGAGGCTGTTAACTGAAAAAAATAAAACGATTTACACAAATTTTTCACCAACGAATATATAAAGTGAATGTAATTATAAAATATTTGACTTACATGTACAATTCGAGCTCGTTCACCAACAAAAGATTTTCCATTATGACCATATGTATAGACATGCAAGTGTAACTCTCTTGGTGTCGGTTTTCGACCATTTTCAATAGCCTATACAAGGAAAAAAAAATTAAAACATGTGAAAATGTGAAAATACATGGGATATAAAAATGGTTAATCGCGGGTCTCTTTCAACAACCTCAATATACTTATTCCTAATATCTTTAACATTAAACAATCTAAAATACTTGAGAAACTTCAAAACTATAGAAAACTCAAAATCTTCAGGCAAACCAAAGATTTTCCTTGGGATGTGCCACTGTGGCAGCAGTACTACCCCTTATAACTGATGACAGAAAAAAATAATATGTTTTATTTTCAGCTATGCATGATGAAATTTTGAATTGAAATATCTACACAAGATTGCCAGCTCGAACTTTGACCAAAGTTTGGTCCAACTGCATCCAAAACCATTTGTCAATATGCATTATCATACCCCAATCGAGATTGTATATCATTCGGTAAATCAACAGACATTTCATCGATCACTTCTTTTTCTCCTTGATAAATCCAAACAAAATAGTTCTCAACAAACCCAAAACGAAAAAGGTGTAGTTTAACAGTTTCAACATTCATGTATTTAATGTAGTGACATTTTTACATGGACATCTAACTTCCTCACCTCTCATGTGATTCTGATGAGAACATACAAACATGAGAAAGTCATTCACACCGGCTATAAAACTAGAATTAAGAGTTCATCGACCATCTAATCTCTTGTACATCCAACTACGCTTTAGATGTTCCATACTTCTACTTAATGTTTCAAACAAATTAGAACTAAGGAAAGTACATAGAATTACTAAAGTAGAAGTCTTTAATTGAAATGTATATAAAACACAATCCATATCCTTTTATTATATGTGGATCAAGAAGTTTCCTAGCAAACAAATTAAAGTATTTTCTGCTTGTGCTTTTATTTAAAAATTTCAGAAAACCTCTAAGTTTTCAGTTTTTACAGCATCATAAAACAACAAACCATCATAAACCATCATAAACTTAAAGGAAATCCACATAGAACAAGTTGTTACCACAAAAACAAGTAAACGAAACTAGTGGTGTAATGTTAGAATGAAAAGAAGTACTACATCCTTTTATAATATGTGGATCAAGAAGCTTTGCAGCAAACAAATTCAAGTATTTTTCGCTTGTGCTTTTATTTTAACAAATTCAGAAAACCTCTAAGTTCTCAATTTTTGCAGCATCATATAACAACAAATCACCAGAAACTTAAAGAAAATTCACATAGAACAAGTTGTTGTTTACTTACCACAAAATCAAGTAAACAGAATTAGCGGTGTAATGTCAGAATGAAAAGAAGTACTACATCCTTTTATAATATGTGGATCAAGAAGCTTTTCAGCTAGCAAATTCATGTATTTTCAGATTGTGCTTTTACTTTAACTATTCAAAAAACCTCTTAAGTTTCCAGATTTTACAGCATCACAAAATAGCAAACCATCACAAACTTAAAAGAAAATCCACATAGAACAAGTTGTTGATTACTTACCACAAAAAAAAGTATATAAAACTAGTGGTGTAATATTACAATGAAAAGAAGTACTAAATTTTTATCTAATATTGTGTCTGATTTACCACAAAACAACAAAGAGCAGGGGAAGGGTGAAAGTCTAGCTTATGTAGGTTTCACCAAGTTTTAAATATCAAATGGTAAAACAAAAATAAACAAAACAATATGATAGAATGATCTCTGTGCATTTTGATTTTAGAATTTATCATGTTTACTGTACGTCAAATCATATACAATTTAATTACCCCTCAATTTTGTATTAGTTAAGTTGGCAGTACATAGAGATATAGAGACATAAATATAGAAAGAAAAATAGAAAGATTGTACCTAAATAAATCTTCAAAGACTTAATCTTGAATTTTCGTGAGATGTAAGGCAAAATCTGCAAAGAGTATAGTACTTAAGCACTAAAATAGTAGAAAAATTGTCTTTCGATTTTCATAAGTAACTTTTAATTTTGAAAACAAAGTAAATTAAGTCAAAAACCTCAAACTATACCTGTAATGCAACAAAAGAACATCAACTTTCAAGTATAAAGAAATTATATTTAGGATTGACAATCTTAGGAAGATAACAAAGTCGAGTAGATGCAGATCCAGAATAAGGAAAAAACATTATATTTTAAGCTAATGCTCCTAAGTTTGATCTGAATGCAAAAGTTGCTAAATAAGAGATCATTAACAGCGTGCTACACACAAGGTTACATGTTCATCAAGAAAATTACATATACAACTTCTCAACATACTAGTTTATTCAAATTCTAAAAAATATTAATGCAAAATATTTATTCAAGACTGAACCAGCATGACTACAGTTTGACATACCAGATAAGTGCACCAAACTCCAACATATTTGGCAATAACGTCAGTAGCTTGTTCCGCAGCTGATGAAAGAAAAATGTAGATGAGACGCAGAATGAGAAAGTTTGTCACAACTCAAAATGAGTAAACTAAAAAATGTGACTGATATATTAACTCACATATAGACCCATTTATTCAATCACACCATCGATCCCAAAGAAATTCCTCCATAACATAAAAAGGGGAAAACTTTAAGATCTAAAATTATCAAATAACGAAGCATAACAAATCCAAAATTATGATAAAACAGAAAATATATTATACCATGACTAAAACAGAAAAGAGCATTTTTACCCACAACAAGAAAAAAAAATAGATCCTTCAACAAGATAAATATAAATGCAAAGATTAAGGCAGATAATAGGCAGTTTATTATTACCCTAACTATAAAATCAGAAAAAGATGATGAAGAGTACTGTAGATGAACCAGAGATGAAATAACCATAAAATTTTAGACATTAATAGAAACTATTGTTACCTTTTGATGAACCAACAACAATAAAACAAGTTTTCCACAGAGCAACCAGTAGCAACGATCAGCAAAGAGGAAGATGAGCTCAATCGAAATTTCTTCCCATAGAGCAACACACAACGATCAACAAAGAGGAAGATGAGATCGATTGGTTCTCTTCCCACAGAAGGAGATGCTCTATATGTATAGTTGTGAGCACAGAGGAAGAAAGTGAGTTAATTTGTACCCTAGGAATATTTTGTGTAGCAATGAGCAGCAAAGAGGAAGAGAGTGAGAGATTTAATCAGTGTGAAAGGGTTTTGTGCCCTAGGAATATTTTATTATAAGATAGCGACACTTTTTGCAAAATTTTTTATTACGTCACTATATATCACTCAATAAAGCTACTGACAAAAACTATGTCGCTGATTCCATCGCTAACACTTAAATGTAGCGAAGAAAATAAGTTTATCGTGAATTCGTAGGCAATTATCTAATTAGTAGTAAAAATAGAGGCGCCAAATTTTAGCGCCTAAGTTTAGCGACGAATTTAAGTTTTTGTCGCTATTTAGTCACTAATTTAGGTCCAAATATATTATCCAATAATTTAGCTACCAATTCATATTTCCGTAGCTAATTCGTCGTTATTTAGCGACGGAATATTGTTTGTCACTATAATTCATCGGTAAAGGCTTTTTTTTGTAGCGGGCTTTAGGTCCCAATGTTGTTGAGTCTGTCTTGACCATGTTTATGCGAAACGTGGCAACTGATCCCATGTTAATGCTAAAACATGGAAACCGATCCAAGTTAATGTGTCGAAACGCAGTGCAACACCTGACTCAACAATCCACAATTATAATTACAATGTACATTCTCATAATCAAACAATCAATTCATTATTTCATGGCATACAATTATTCAATCATCCTTATTTACGAGTAATGTGATCAATAACGCATATTCACATTCATATATGCATAATAATGTAGTAATTGCAAATATACAACACACCAACATGAAATCACAACCATCAGCTACCTCGAATCCAATCTTGAATGCCCTAAGGCATTTGAATCTTCCCTTTCAGGATTCTTTCCGTTTGTTCTAGGTCTACAAACAACAATTTATACGCAAGGATCAACAATCAAAGGTCTAATTATCCAGATTATAACGTACTCAATATCCCTAGACCACACCCATGATTCCCATACCCAGATTAGGGATTTTTGCACCACAATTCCCATATCAAAACCTTCACCCATCGATAATTACCCAAGAAACTAAGTTTTACGGATCGAAACATGGATTCGAGAAGTAAAAACCTTACCTTTAATCTCAAGAATGATGAAAAAATGTCAAGAACACACATGGGATTGTTCCTTAGCTCTCTTAGTTAAAGAGTGAAGAATAAAACAATTTTGATGTTTTATTTCCGACTTAAGTCGTGTTTGTTCCGCTATGGCGGTCCCAACCCTCCACGGCCGCCCCCTAGCGAGAATAATCCCGCCACATCGCTTGTAAGGATATTGTGAGCAAATTTAAGAATTTCAAACCCCCATTTCTCAACACACTAGCATCCCATGACACTCAGAAAATGCCCGTTCACGCTAAGATTAGTTTCGGAAAATCTACTCACCCAAATTCAATTCCATAAAGTCGTACGAGTTCCTTAACATCTTATCTATCCATTCATGTAATCAACTTCATTAATAGATCTCTCATTTGTAACTAAATTTCCCTAGACCTCACTGACTCTTATTCGTCCAAATCTAGACTAGGCTAAAAAATCCCAAATTACTATGAAAAGTTTTTTGGTCCCAATTCTTTCCCCATTGGCTTCTCCCTAACGGCAGAAATAAGGTCATTACAGTGATACAATGTTCTACAATTTTGTCAAAGTTTCTTTATCTAGCCAATCAATTTTGAGTTACATCAAAGTTTCAAATTTGATAGTAACAAAAATGAGATGGATGCTATTATTTCATGTTTTAATTTTTATAAACAAATTTTGCCTCAATGATATCTTTACCTTTATTGGTCCAAAAGTTTCTCACCTAACACATGATGACATTTTTAGAGTAACATAACATTGATCTAATTTTTCAATAATAGAATCTAATGGTGGCCAGTGGATGTTATTGCTATAAGATTTTTTCTTCCTACAAAGTTTTCATATCCCAAACAATCAATATCTACAATGAAAGAAATTCTGATTGATTATATTCCCACATAGTTCAAATGTAAGTAGTAGTGAAAGAGGGTGAAGGTACTTTCTATATGAGGAACTCACAAAAATCTCGGCAATTTCATACTTTAATTGTTTTGAAAAATATTGCGTTATTGACATTTCTTTACCAAATTTCAATACTTCCTATATTACCCCCAAAAAACCTTTTTGGTAGTATAGGCCATTTTATTAATTAACCAAAAACGAAAATAAAGTTCTGGCCCAAGCCCAAAATAAGACAATCAAAACAACTTATTTCTAATTTTATTAGGGTAAAGCCCACTTTCAAAACCTATCTATAAATATTAACTTTTTTCTTCTCACAATGCTGCCTCCATGCTCTCGACGGGATGTTACTCTTTACTCCTTCTCTTGAGGGTTGTATCGGATTCCGATCTCAACATTCTCATCTCCCTTCTTCTCACGCAAGATGTGTTACGCAACCAAGGTAATGTAATTCAGATCTTCTTCCTTCTTTTTCTTCATCGATGTTCTAATTAATTCTAGGGAAAAGGGTCTGATATACCCCTCAACTTTGTCATTTGGAGCTGATATACCCCTCGTTATGAAAGTGGCTCATATATACCCTTACCGTTATACAAACGGCTCACATATACCCCTGCCGTTATGAAATGAGCTCACATATACCCTTTATTTAACGGAAGTTAAAAAATTAGTCTTAAATTTATATATTTTGTTTTTATTTTTTTTAAAAAAAAATCATTTAGGGGTATATATGATTTTTCTATCAAAGCTCAAGGCATATTTTAATTTTTTTCATACATAAATTATTTTTTGACTTCTTTTATTATAATTATTTGAGTTTCTTATTCTTATTCTTATTTTTTTTCTTTCATTCCTTAGTGTAAAGAAAAAAAAATTTAACTAATTTTTTGTCTATATTGTAATTTAATTTTTGTATTCGAAGAAAAATATTTGGTCATCTACTATAAGTTTTACAAGAATATTAGTGAAATATAAATAAATTTGATTATCAAAATAATAATTCTAAATTAGTCATTGAAACAAAAAAAAGTCAAAAAAATATGTTTGACGAGGATTAAATTTGCTCATAAGAGATTATATTTTTTAGAAAAAATAATTAAAATATAGATCAAAATTATTATTTTTTTCATTCCCGTTAGAGGAAAAGGGTATATATGAGCCATTTGTATATAAGTAGGGGTATATATGAGTCACTTTCATAACAAGGGGTATATCAGCTCCAAATGACAAAGTTGAGGGGTATATCAGACCCTTTTCCCTTAATTCTATTGTTTCTACAAATGAAAGAGGTTTTTTTTGTTGCAAAAATTTATTCTAGAATTTTAATTTTCTTTTGAGTTTAAAAATGGGCTAAAAAGGAAGTCCTTTTGGAGATAATCAAAGGAAACTCTTCAATTTCTTACCTAGAAGATGTTTATTACTCTATTCCAAAACATGCATGTAGTCATTACTTACTAATAGATCTCTGATATATATGTTTAGTGATTAAAGATTAAATTATATTCATGTAGTGGTACCCATACATCTCACATGGGATATGAATTAATAATCACGGATATGAAGACCACCAAGTAGATATGGAGTATTTTGAATACCTAAGAAGATTAATGAATGAAGCATGAAGGGTTTACAATATGCTAGAGCAGAAATGTAAGCAAGAGTATTATTGTAACCAGTTTGGGTTAGTTTATCTACTATTATAAATAGTAGTACTAGGATATATTTTAGGGGTTAGTTTTTGAATGAACATTTGAAGTTTAGGCTCCTTTGTTAGTTTGGGAAACCCTCACACTTGTTCAATTGAATCTTCTTGATTTCTTGGGTAAGTCTTCACTTGTATGAGTTCGATTTCTTTTCACCCTTAGAATTGTTCTAGTAAATATTGAAAATCTTTTATTTGCTAGATCATTCATTTTTTCTTCTAAATCTCTCCATCTTTCTTTCTATTTCTTAGTCATATATCTTGCTTGCTTGATCGTAGTCCACTTTATTGTTCTTCCATCTAGAATCACATGAATTAGTATCTCGCAATTTTTCTTTATATTTCTAAATCATAAATCTTGATTGCTTGATTGTGGTTCACTTTATCATTCTTACATCGAAAATCACATCATCTCACCAACACAGGTACTAGGTAACTCTATCCTTCAAGGCATAAACAAGAGAAATCATCTAGGTCTATGCTAGAAATTGTACTTGACACTTCATGGTTCTCAACTCCTTTATTAACGACCAGGTAACAATTTCCATTGTATGCTAAAAAAATTACATTTTTGATGCAAAAGGAACCTCCCTTTAGTGAACACAATATTTGAATTGCCTTTTTATTATGTTCCATGAACCCTTTTATTCTTGATAGGTATTAAGTGAATTTAGGTGCACCTTCAATCTCTGAATTTCTTTATATCTAATCCAATTATTAGGTTAAGATAGTGGTGAAAAATTGGAAGTATAACTTATACATGTTACCTACATATCCATTCTTTCTCACCCTGATCCAAAATACAAAGAGAATTGACCCTAACTAGCTTGAAATTGACATGTTATTGTTGTTTATGTCAATATTTTTTTGACATATGCTTTTATTCACATAATGCCTAATAATATTAATATTTTATGCTAGTATGATCAATATATTGCTTACTTCGACATTTCACTTAATTTTTGCTTAGTTTAATATTGGATTATTTAGTATTGTGTGTTGCGATATGATTTGGAGTGCGAAGGAGTTATTATTGTTCACATACCTAATGTAAAGTGTCTCTTAGCTTTGACCACAATGATCCATCCTTAGGTAAAAATACAATACATAAATTTTTTTATCTTCAATAAAAAAAAATCCATATTGAAGTATTTGGGCCACCTATCAAATGTTGAGACATCGAATACTAGAATTTCACGATTTTAAAGAAGTATCGTTAGCGTACATTAACAGTAATGATATAATTATTATACATTTATTATATATTTACACAAATTTATAAGGAGGTGATATAGAGTCTCCCATGTCTAAAACATGAAAAATTAAAAAATGGTCTTAGAGCAAAAACAATTATTATTGCCTTAATTAACATCCTCTTTAGATGTTGAAGGGGATTGTTCCAATGAGACAAAATAGAAAATTGATTGAATTTATATTAAAAAATATTAGGTCAAAGTCTTCAAACGATCAATATTTATTAAATTGATGGTGAATCTGATGGTTCAAATGCAAATTTATTAACTCTTTTGAAATTATTTGAATTCATTTTGACATAGTCTAGAAGTTATAGGCAATTGTGAATTAAAACCTATGTACACATTTGTGAATTTATCATTCATAGCAGAGAAATAAATTTATTTTTCTATAATAATTTATCTAATGAAATAAATTGAAGTATTTTTTTTTACTTTAATTTTCTAGCATTGGTCAATCATGTTTTGTAATTTTTCAACTTCAAATTCATTAATCTTGAGGAAAAGCCTTACTTTGTATGATCATGAATTATTAATTTAAATAATTCATTGATAGGTCTTGCTTTTAGCTTTTCACCGTATATGTTCTATATAATCGAAGTATAAAGTTGAAACAAAAAGAGAATGTCAATAACAACAAGAAATTTGAAGAACATGCAAATCTAGAAAGGAACAAGAGAGTTATCAACTTAACAAACAAAAAATAACAAGCTATCATGGTGGATAATTAATAAATTCTACAATTAACTCTTTACTTGTTTATTTTGACAAGTAAAATGGAATTGACATAATACAAGTCAAAGTAAAATGTAAAATTAATAAATTATATATCCTGAGTAGTTTGTTTCTTTTGTTTGTTAGGTAGTATCTTCTTGGCAAAATCGTCCTCTTATATCAAATTTGTTTGCATCGTGTTCTTCATATTTGTTGTTCTTTTTGACATTCTTTTTCTCTTTCGACTTTTGTAATTCGATCATATAGAACATATATTATGAAAAAATACATAAGGCAAGATACATGAACGAAATATTTGAATTAATATTCCATGCTCGTACAAAGTAAATCTTTTCTTCCATACTAATGAGCTCACCATTGAAAAAGTAAGGAGATTATAGAAAATGAAAACTACAACAAATGTTTTGTCAATCTTATTACTAGTCATTCAAAATTTATTAAAATCAGAAAACAAGAATTCCAAATCTGACTTAACATCTTTAATAAATTAGTGACCGTATACTAATTGAACAATCAATTTATAGATGAACACATGGAAAAAGAAGGAAATAAATTCATTACATGTCAAAATGAGATTTAGCTAGAATTAGATCATCATATAATTCAAGTCATACATCGTAGAGAACAAAAATTGATTGAATATAATAAACAAATCAATATTGACTTAATTGCAAATAACAACTGTACAACAAAAAAAAAGTGAACTTTTCTATGCATAAAGAGAAATAAATTTGTATTTATCATAATTAATAATATTATTATATTTTTAAAATGTGTCAATAGTTTTTGTAGAGCATATTCAAACTATATCACATTTTTATTCTATTGTGGTAGTACGTCGCATCACAACGTCTATTCCTTCTACAAAATTTTATTGAAAACTTAGATGACTGAAGAATTTTCGCCATATACACTTATATATTATTGTATATTAATGTATGTCAACTATAATTTACATAAGCATGACAGAAAAAATTATATATTTATAAACACAACACATATACAAACATATATATCACATAACATATAATAATATGCATACTTGTATATCTTTGTGTGTATATATATATATCCATCCAATATGTGTTGTGTAAGTAAATATATATTTTCATCTCTCATGCGGATGTAAATTACAGTTGACATATAATAATATATAAGTGTACATGGAGGAAACTCTTTCATCATCTAAGTTCTCAGCAAAATTACGTAGCAATAAACGAGGTAATGTGAAGTACTACCATAATAGAATAGCGATGTGTTATAGTTTGAATATGTTTTGCAAAAACTATTAGACACATTTTAAAATATAATAATATTATTAATTATGATTAATACAATTTTATTTCTGTTTAATCATAGAAAAGTTCACTTTTGTTGTTGTCCTTAAGACTGAGACATTCAACAGTGTTTTTAGGTGTCTAACAAGGTCACCACCTTAGATATGTAAAAACAAAAAATAGTGCCTACTAATAAACTATGTGTATGTCATAAAGTATTTGTTTGTATTTATTTATTTTTTATATGATGTATTCGATAATCGTATTTAAAATCAATTAATTCTAGATTTTGTATTTATTTGGTGTATTTAATATTCATTTTAGAGTCCAACTAATTTATATTTTTCTACTAATCAACACATTCGAGGGAAGTACTCTATGAAGTATATTGATTGTTTGTCTGATTTGTTCAATATTTATATTGAAGTTCAACTGATTTAGATTTTGCTACTGAGCTTCACAATCAAAGGAAACACTCTATGAAGTATTTTATTTAATTTTTCACCTGTTGTATTCAATATTTATATTAAAGTCCAAATAATTTGAGATTTGCCACCGAACAAAGCATTTAAGGGTTGTTCGTATTTTATTTGTTTTTCATATCCTGTGTTTGATATTTTTATTGGAACCTAATTAATTAAGATTGTACCCGCTAGCAACACATTGTAGGAAGGACTCTATGAGGTACTCCCTCCATCCCATTTTATGTGGTACTTTTCAGATTTTGAGATTTAAACAAATCTAACTTTGTTGGTAAATTTTTCATAAATTTTTTAAACATTTTAAATTATCAATTATTGTGACTTACATTAATTTTTATATAAATTTTATTTCAAAAAAATTAAATATGTCATACATAAATTTCCGATTAAACTTAAATCGCTTAACTCTCTAAGAATGAAAAGTATCGCTTAAATTGAGACAGACGGAGTATTTTTTTTGATATATACCTAAATGCAATTAAAAACCATATCCATATATATCTTTTCCCTCCCAAAGATATCAAAATGGCTTGGCCAAATACATACGCAGGTCCCTAAAGTTGTTCGGTTTTTTCCCCTAGGTACCTCAACTAACCCAGTTTCCTATTGAATCCTTGAACCCCCAATAATTTGATCCTTTTAAATATTATTGGCTGATGTGGAGCCAAACGTGATCTCACGTCCTTTAAGTGCGTGCAGACGCTTTAAAAGCGTCTAATTAATTTGTTTTTTTAAAGCATATATTATAACAATCCTAATTAGCTCTATTTCTATTCTTAAATTCTAGAATTATTTTAGATGAATAATTAAACCACTAAAATGTGTTTAACCTTGTAAATACAAAATAAGAATAAACAACACGAAATTAAAGAGCAGACCCTTAAAACTCCAGATTCCAATGAAGAACGAAAATCTCTTAATGCCACAAATTATTCTTCAATCCCAGCCACTGCATATAAGAACACCAGTTAAAATACCCTTTTGATAAGAAATTAAGAAACCCAAAATTGCAAATTCAGATTCTGAACAATGCTTTAAACACCTGAGTACAGAAAAAAAGGGAATATATTGCTTTTTGAAGAGTACGCCAAGCAAATGGAAAGCGTGGATCTGAAAAAATCATATAGGCAATAGAAGAAGACATGGGTACAATGGAAAAACAATGGGAATATTTTAATAAGGGTAATTAATGGAGAATGAAGTTAAATGTAGATCAGAAAGCGGGATTCCAGGAGAAGAAGAAAGGGGTAAAGTTGAAATTTGGGTTTATAGGGAACTGAATTCGAGGCCAAAATTATACAATTAGTCAAGTTATTGTTAATAAAGTTTTGATTTTTCCCCATTTTTTTTTGTCCTTTGAGCTCTATCAATCTTCAACAACAATTAACAATCTACTGGAGAGCTCCTCTAATGGCGAAACACATATGTTTGAAGTTCAAACTGAGGAGATTTATGCGGATGAGAAAATGACGGGGTTTGCACAATGCTCAAGAATCGGTGAAATCATATGGAGGATCAGGTTAGAAGTGTTTTTGGGGGAATTGGTTTTTAGGTTTGAGGATTTAATATGTGGCGCTGACGTGTAACTGGGTTCAAGTATATTGGTCGAATTTTCCACGTGGGGAAGGTTCATTTCACGCGCCCAATTACCAAAAATAATTGTTGAAATTTGGCTCCACATCAACCAAGAATATTTAAAAGGATCAAATTATTGGGGGTTCAAGGATTCAATAGAAAACTGGGTTAGTTGAGGTACCTGAGGAAAAAACCGAACAACTTTAGGGACCTGCGTATGTATTGTGACTTACATTAATTTTTATATAAATTTTATTTCAAAAAAATTAAATATGTCATACATAAATTTCCGATTAAACTTAAATCGCTTAACTCTCTAAGAATGAAAAGTATCGCTTAAATTGAGACAGACGAGTATTTGTTTTGATATATACCTAAATGCAATTAAAAACCATATCCATATATATCGTTTCCCTCCCAAAGATATCAAAATGGCTTAAACCAGAACTCCACAAGGGGATAACAATGGCAGTTCCTCAAGTTCTTATCTGTAAAACCCAACTCAATATTCGTAGCCCTTTTATCTTCTGGCTTCGCAATGTCCGAAAGAGCAGCTCTGTTGCAGCAGTAGCTGTTGAACCAGTAAAAGTATTAAAGAATCGATCTTATAATGCTTCAGATGGAAAAGGTAAAATTTTGATGATAAAGTTTCAATTTTTATGGGTTTTATTTGAGCTATTTTGTGAATTGGAAGTTTGGGGTGGTGATTTTTCATTGAAATAGGTGATGGGGATGCACCAAAATGGAAGAAATTGAGTTCAGAAGAACTTGGAATAAGTACCTCAATGATTGCGAAACCTACAAGATTAGTTCTAAATGGGCTAAAGAAAAAGGGTATGTGTTCAAGATGATTATTTGATTATTTACTTGTTTTCTTTTGGGTTTTTATTGTGTTGTTGTTGATGTATAAAGTTATTCAATGTTACAAGGTACTAAAGATGAGATTTTTTTTCTTGAAGTTTTACTTTTTATGAATGTGCAATGAACCACCAATTCAGAAATTAGCATATATATGTAGGAATTTGTTGTAAATTGCACTTTAGGGTATGTTTGGTATGAAGGAAAATGTGAATGATTTTCTGGAAAATCTTTTTTTGGGGTATAAGTGAGTTTCTTACTTATTTCTTTTTTATGTTGGTAGGCAAGTAGAAATATTGTACCAAAAACATTTGTATATAACTTATTCAAAGTTTCAAACACTATGGGGATGGGAGTGGAGGTAGGGGTGGTGGGAATGGGGGCTGTGGGTGAGTGGCGTGTGTTGGAGGGTAGGGAGGAGACAATTGATGTGCAATATTACTTGTTTTCTGTATTTTCATCATTTGTAAGGAACTTGTTTTCCTAGATAATACTTGTATTGCAAGTTTGGTGATGTAAAGTATTAGGCTGATGTGGAACTAAGGCTGAATTCATAGGTCATCCCCAAGAAAGGAAGTTTCAAGCATCTTAGAAGAAGTTTCAAATATCTTGGATCTATAATCTAATGAAATGGGGGAATTGATGATGATGTCACACACCATATTGGTGCGGGGTGGATGAAATACAGGCTTGCATGCGAAGTCTTGTGTGATAAGAAGGTGACCCCAAAACTTAAAGGAAGTTCTATAGAATGGTGGTTAGACCAACTATGTTGTAAGGAGCAAAGTGTTGACCAGTTAAGAACTCCTATGTTCAGAAGATGCAAGTTGTGGAAATAAGGATGTTGAGATGGTTCAAACATGTGAAGAGAAAACTTACAAAGGACCTAGTGAGAGGTTGGCAATGGTGGGTTTAAGGAGAGGTAGAGGTAGGTTGAAGAAGTATTGAAGAGAGGTAATTAGACAGGACAATGACGCATCTTCGTCTTGCTAAGGAAATGACATTAGATTGGGGAATTTAGAGGTCGCGGATTAGGGTAGATGTCTAGTAGGTAGTTCCACAGTATCCACTTTCCAGTGGGATATGCCTGTTGGTAGTTTGGAGCATGTATTTGCTTTCTCTGTCATACCAGTAGTATTAGCATTATTCACAGTTTTTTGTTCTCCGGTTTTTTTTCTATCTGTTGTTCCTAGTAATTACCTAACTATTTAGTTGTTGTTAATGTTCCTTTACTTCTGAATGTTATGTAATGCCTGCCACACTATCTTCCATGGCTTCTTTCACTTTCATATTTTCTTTTTCCCTTTACTGCTTTGAATTGTTTTTCTTGAGAGGGTCAATCGGAAACAACATCTCTACCTCCACAAGGTAGGGATGGTTTGTGTACACTCTATCCTCTCCATACTGCACTCGTGGGACTACATTGAGTTTTTTGTTATTGTTGTTGTTTACCTAATGAAAATGTTTTCCAAAAATTTGGACCAATCAAACATCGGAAAATTGAATAAGTTCTGGAAAATGTTTTCCTTTGTACAAAACACATCCTTAGTCTTGCTCTTTGGAACAGGATGATTCCTATTTCTCCTCCTTGTGGCCTCACCTTTCCTTTTTTTATTTGTTTTTGGCAGGCTTTGAGGTCTACCTTGTCGGGGGTTGTGTTAGAGATCTTATACTGGACAGAACTCCAAAAGACTTTGATATATTAACATCAGCTGAACTTAAAGAGGTTAGCTGCACTGCACTTTTTTATTGTTAAATGTAAGTTATATGATAACTAGCAACAAGAAAGTGCTGTGAGGTAATTACAGAGAAAGTATTACTGCATGAAGTACATGAATCACACTGTTTTTTTTTCTTCGTCTTCTGTAAATTGTTTTAACTTCTATAGATAGGATAGGAATTAGAAGGGAAAAAAACTACCAATTTGTGGTAGCTAAGGATTTCCTGTTGGTTAAACATAGTGCTCAAATGGTACCCTATCTTCTTAAATCTGTAACCTTCTATCTTAATTTTTAGTTCTTCTATTAATAATGATATTCTCTTGTGTCGTCTTGAAATTTGAACCTTAGTTTCATCCTTTAATAAGGTTTATGGCAAGATAGACTTTTGCTGTCCCCAAGGACTTATTAGGAATTTATGAATATGGGGTTGTTGCGAGTTTGTTTTATGGATACGGAGTAGCTATGTTATTTTTGAAGAGTCCGAGCAACATAGCTAATAGTTGTGTAGGAGTAGCGAGTTTGCTTTTCTACATTTTTGAAGAGTCCGAGCAGCATAGCTGAGTAGGAGTTATTTTGCACTCTGAAGGTTTGAACACATGGTTATTTAATGATGAAGCTGAAATTTGGCTATCTGTGATGCAATTACTCATGTGCAGGTACTAAAAATATTTCAGCGTTGTGAAATTGTTGGAAGGAGGTTCCCTATATGCCATGTGCATATCGATGATACCATTGTGGAGGTTTTTCTCAAGCAACATCTTTTTCTTGGTTTGACATTTTTTCCTTTTTCTAGTAATCAAGTAAACCTCATTAAGAGTGGTAAAAGTTTCTGAGGTATCTTTGTTAGTATTTACCTCTTTCGATTCTTTGTCCAAAGCAGGTTTCGAGCTTTACTGCGACTGGGAGGAAGTTTAAGAGGAATGGCTATAATGTTGTTCGAAGACCTCCCGCATGCAGTGAAGCCGATTTCATTCGCTGGAAAAATTGCTTGGCGAGAGATTTTACTATCAATGGGTACATAAAATAGATGTAGACTGAATTATCAGTTTTCATATGTTAACCATTAGCAATTTTTTCAGTATTTCAATCTACAAATCTAAAGAAGGATGTTTGAATTGTAGATTGATGTTTGATCCATTTGCAAAGATAGTCTATGATTACTTGGGCGGACTGGAAGATATTAGAAGGGCTAAAGTGTGCATGTACCTTTTACAGCTTTTTGTTCTCGTTGTTTAACATCCTTTAATAGTGTAAATTGTGCTTAGCCTAACTAACTGCATTTGCAGGTGAGATGTGTGATTCCTGCAAATGCTTCTTTCATTGAGGACTGCGGTAAATCTAGACTCTCCTTTGTCTTGTTAATATTTGTGTCATTCTTCTGGGATCTTATTTTTTAGGATCTGCCACTTGTGGTTGGTATATCCAATTAATCTCTGGCTGACTTCTTTCAGCTCGCATTCTGCGTGGAGTAAGGATAGCAGGACGTTTAAGATTTCGTTTTGCTCGAGAAACAGCCCATTCTATAAAAGAATTAGCATCTTCCATATCTAGACTTGATAAGGTAAGAGTTCTCATTTTCTAAGAATATCCGTTAAGTTAGTTATATACTTTTACTTTTTCTTGTCAGCATAAAATATTTTTTGAGCCTATTCTTTTAATCGCATAATATAGGGAAGAATCTTGTTGGAAATGAATTACATGCTGGCATACGGTTCTGCAGAAGCTTCATTGAGATTATTGTGGAAATTCGGACTTCTAGAAATTCTTCTACCAATCCAAGTATGGAAATTCAACCTTTTTTGCATTTATGCTACTTATACTAATTATTACTAATTATCTAATGTATCACTCTATTTGGCAGGCTTCCTACTTCATTTCCCAGGGTTTTCGAAGGCGTGATAAGAGATCAAATATGCTTCTGGTAAACAGAATTATATGTTGCTATCGTTGCATCCATCTTATACGCGTTCACGAAAGATGTTCTCTCGTACAAAATGACTAATTTTTAGATAAAGAAAGGGGCTAAAGAATTATCTCCCA
Source organism: Solanum sitiens (assembly GCA_016801875.1). Taxonomy (NCBI): domain Eukaryota; kingdom Viridiplantae; phylum Streptophyta; class Magnoliopsida; order Solanales; family Solanaceae; genus Solanum; species Solanum sitiens. The sequence continues at coordinate 578,116 of JABWTJ010000416.1, read as the reverse complement.
GAAAATGTAGTTCTCTTTAAATTTCTGTAGGTGCGGGAATTAAAGGAGGATATAAATTGAATTTTTCCAGTTTGTGTCACGGGTGTTGTTGTACAATGCAATCACATCTTCATGTTGTCGTTATGCAGACTTTGTTTTCAACACTGGACAACCTTGTAGCACCGAACAAGCCTTGCCACTCTAGTTTATGGTGAGAAACTATTTCTTCCTCCGACTTGTTACTTGCATTTTCCATTTTCAAATTCCATAGATCATCTATAGCACATACTCTCCTTCTTGATGACACTTCTTTTGAATTGAGGGTCTATCAGAAATATCCTCTCTACCCCACAAGGTAGGGATAAGGTCTTTCTACATCGTACCCTTCCCAGACCCGACTTGTGGGATTACACTGGGTGTTGTTGTTGTTGTTATCTATAGTGCATAGAATCTGAAGCAGCAATCTAGAACATAATCATTATGAAAGAATTTTAATGATGCTGCAAAATTTTCATGTTTGTTTGCATCCCTAAAACATTCGTTAACTTTGTTCTGTCTAGACGGGGGCAAGTATAATACTGGAAAGAGGAGGGAACTGAAGTAAAACTAAGACAGTTTGTTTAATAGCATCGAGAATATGAAGCTTTCATGAAAAGATAAATTGGAAAAACCAAAAGATATATTATTTGGAGAACTACTGATTAAAGCATTGATTTGCGCTATAGTATTTGATCAGATTCTGATGGTGGAGCCCGAGGCAACATGGGATAATTCGTTTGACTACTCGTAATATGAATGAGTTATGTGAAATGTTACAGCTTTTGTAATGATGCTATCCTTGTAAATACCGTCCAGCATTCTCGTGTTGCTGGTCATCAGTAAAATTACTTTTTAACGATTGGAAAAACAAAATGTAACAGCTTTTGAATGTTAGACCTTTTATCTTGAGAAATAGAAATTGAAGATAAACAGAGAATGTGTGGACTTATTTTTCGAACTGCAGATATGGAATGTTATATGCCCGTGTTATCAGTATTTGGCTACAGATACATGTTTGATCTACGGCATCTCATGGAAGTTATCTGCATCTGCTTATAGATTATAATTTTTTGTTTCCGACTCATCAGCTTAAGTAATAATTCTTATAGGATTGCCATCTTAGCATTCCACAAAGCACTGGTGGACAGACCGAGGGATCCTTTGGTTGTTGCTGCCTTTAGCATTGCTGTTCATTGTAGTGGATCGTTATCAGATGTGTTGGGAATAGTAAGAAAGATCTCACAACCACACGATACAAGGTTTCCTGAGCTTGTAGACCAAAATATTGAGTCGGATGAAGCATTGTTGGATGAGATGATGGATCTTGCCACTTATGTCGAAGCTGCATTGCAAGAGATGACCGATGAGCATGTTGTTTCCCGAGCTCTGATAGCTTATCCTCAAGCACCGAAGTCAGATCTGGTGAGTAAGAAGTTTCCACACAAACCTATTCTAAAGCAGACTATCTAACTCATCCCGATTCCAGCTTCATGCATCCGGAACTTGGATAGTTGTACATGATCTGGCTGGAACTTCTATAGTATATTTTCCATTACCAAATAGAGGTCTTGAGTGGTTCCAAACTCTTTCCCTTAGGAGTCGTTTGGTGTGAGGTATAAGGTATAATAATCTCAGGGATAAAATGCAGGAATATTTTATCTCGCGTTTGGTTGGAGGAGGTATTAGGTCGTCTTGAAATAATTTATCTCACCATTTATACCTTAGTGATGAGATAAGTTATCCCATATACATGGTGGAATAACTTATGCTGGGATAAGTTGTTCCCAACCAGACATCCCTAAATGGTGTGTTCGGTATGATGAAAATTGTTTTCCAATTTTTCTATGTTCGGTTGATCAATCATATTTGGAATTCTTTAAGGAAACAAGATTAAAATGAAGAAGAAGACTTTCCTTGTGGAAATAGGGAAAACAAATTCCACAAGTGGCATTCAGCAATTATTTGACCTTCCTACCCTCCAACACACCTCATCTTCATCCCCGCCCTCGTAGCCTCCATTTTATGTCTTCATTCAGCTGTTATGTGATGTTTTTTCTCACCTTCCCATTTCAATCTGCAGGTGTTTATCTCATGGACACTTTCACAAAAGGTTTCTGCAATATTTGAGTGTGTTAGAAGGGGAAAGGAGAAGGATTTTCGACGAAAACGAGGCCGTAAAATCGATTATGAGTCCCTAGCATTAGGAAAATTGCGTGAAGTTAGACATATTTTTGCAATGGTTGTTTTTGATACTGTGTTTCCTCCTCATCTCAAAGACTAAGAATTATTTTAGATAGTTGTGCTACATAAATTCTCATTAACTTATTATCATAACATAAGTTGCTTCTTAATTCAATTTTTTTTTTATATGGGGTAAAGGTTTTCTATTTGGATAAAAGGCTCAAAATAATTCTATTATTTTGATTTCAAAATCAAACTCATTCCTCTTCTTTTTATATGGAGCACTAATAGTCCTCATGTTAACGTTTATAGCCCACGATACAATGAGTTGGTTTCTTTGCTTCAAAAATATAATATATTTAGAATTTATGCTGTTATGATATAATGATATCTAGTTATAGCATTACTACATGGATGAATTTTTATAAACAAAATTTATCACACGATATTTTGATGAAAGAAAGGATAAAATATATGTGCATAAACCAAAACTTGAAATAATCAGTCTTTCGACTTAACTATAAATGCCTTTGAATTTTTTTTTTTAGGATGGCCTTTGATGTTTAATTCCTTCCAATTCTTTCTTGTGATATCATAACACGAACAACATAAAATATCTGACTTTAAGTTTAGGATGAAAACAACCTCTCCATCACGGGCCATGTAGGGCCTTGTAGGATGATGCAAATTTAGGTTTTATATCGTTCCATATCAATGAAACCTGAATGATATGTTTCTCTCATTCTTTTTTTTGGAGTTAATGTATTTATATAGCCATCTTTTGTAATTTATGAGTGCTAAGTTACCCTTTACCTCTATCAATTCGTAATAGTATTCTAACTCAATTGCATTCCACAATTCAATAATTTTGAATTTTTCAAATTTAACATCAAATGCAACTATAACACATTTGTAATTGTTTCTAGCAAACTAATAGATAAATCCACTACGGCAAACATTGGACTTACAATACATAATACAAGGGGAAATATTTTGGATCTCTATCCATGATTTGTCTATGCGTAAAGAGATATAGGGAAGAAGATCAAGTGACAGATATCTTGGCTAAGGCGAGGTCTAGGTTGAAGGAAGCTAACTCCCTTATGTTTTGGACAACTCCTCCATTGATTGTATCTGTAGTAAAATAGAAGCAGATAAAGTAGAAACTCTTTATGTTAAGCTAAAAAATGATGCCTTCTACTATGGAATGTATTAGTGTGTATGTTGTAACCCCAACCCTTTCCCCAAACGTTACTAATAGGAGTCATGCTCTGCCACTCACATGTATTGATACATATTAAGTTATAATATATTGTCTTGTTTACCAAGAAAAGAATATATGAGGGTTTTTATTTTGTTAATAAAAAATTGATAATTAATCAATATAAAAATATATTATTGGAAAAAAGGTCTGAAATATATCAGAATTTTGATTAAAAAATTGTTGCAACGATACCAAGCTTTGAAAATGATCTTTTACCCCTCCGCCGCACTATTTAATAGTAGATTTTAAAGGTATATATGTGTCCACGTGGACATAAAAAATATTGCATAATTATAAATAGCAATGTGTCCACATGTATACATATATACATTTAAAATACACTATTAAATAGTGCAGGGGTAAAAGATCCTTCATAAATTTGGTATCGTAACAGAATTTTCAGCCAAAATTAAAATATTTTTCAGACCATTTTTCTTATATTATTACTAACTTATTTATATGCTGTTGTGATAGTTTTTGTACACTGTATGTGTGTTTTTATTTTGCATTTGGAGTTTTCTCTCTCTTTGTGCAATCAAAGTTTTGCAAGAAATTACATCTTTTACACAAAGAGTTTTTCCCAAAAGCCCAAATTCTTTCTGAGGATTCTGTTGTAATTTGATCAAAAAGAGTTTGCTTGATAAATTGAGAATGGAAGGATAAAGATAGTGGGTAAATATTTATGTACATTGCTTTTTTACAATTTTATCTTTGATCTAAATTTGATAGTTTTTTAATTTTTCATTCTGTATTTAATATTTATTTTGTGACCAAATTAAATTTGAATGAGCATCGAATGAGTGATTAATTAAGTGTTAAGATTGTGTTGCCTCGTATCATGTTGCCTCGTATCATCTGACCCCTTTCAATTAATTGCTAGAATGACAAGTAATATTAAGGCTTGCTTAAGTGCTTGAGCAATTCCACCATCAAATAAAAATTTTGGTAATTTTGTTTCTGTATTTCCGAATCAAAAAAAATTCATGGGTTATAGCACACGAAAATTGATAAAATCTGTCTTTGCCTACTTTGAGGCTCGTTTGAACTTAAAAATGCACCATTTTTTCCCGTGGGACAAATTGGTTCCGTTTATAAGGTCTTAACAGACGTTCATAAAAAATTTCGATCATTTTGTTTTGGGATTTCCGGATAAAAAAATCCATTGGTTATAGCACACGAAACACAGTAAAATCTGTATTTGCCTGCTTTGAGGTTTGAACTTGAAAAAACACTATTTTTCCCCGCAATACGAACTAGTTCCATTTCTAAGGTCTTAACGGACGTCCGTGAAATGTTTCGGTCATTTTCTTTCGGGATATTCGGATAATTTTTTTTATGAATTATAGTACACGAAAATCGGTAAAATATGTCTTTGCCTACTTTGAGGCTCATTTGAACTTGAAAATTCACTATTTTTTTCCGCGGGACGAAAAGGTTCAATTTCTGAGGTCTTAATGGACGTCAGAGAAAAGTTTCTACCATTTTGTTTCAGAATTTTTGAATTAAAAAAAATCCATGGGTTATAGCACAAGAAAATCGATAAAATCTTTCCCTGCTTTGGCGTTTGAACTTAAAAATTCACAATTTTCCCCGCGGGATGAACTGGTTCCATTTCTAAGGTCTTAACATCCTTTCATGAAATTTTTTGGCCATTTTGTTTCGTGATTCCGGATAAAAAAAATCCATGTGCTATAGCACACAAAGATCGATAAAATATGCCTTTGTCTGCTATGGGGTTCATTCTAACTTTAAAATGCACCATTTTTCCCGGCGGGACGAACTAGTTCTATTAAGTTTTTAACGGTAATCCATGAAAAAATTTGATCATTTTGTTTCGAAATTTTTGGATTTTAAAAGAAATTCATGGGTTATAGCACACTAAAATCGGTAAAATCTGCCTTTGCCTGCTTTGGAACTCGTTTGAACTTGAAAATGAACCATTTTTCCGCGGGATGAACTGCTTCTATTTCTAAGGTCTTAACGGACGTCGATAAAAGTTTTTGGCCATTTTGTTTCGAGATTTTCGGATCAAAAAAATCTATGGGCTATACGACACGAAAATTGTTAAAAAAATTTTTATCCTGTTTTAGGGCTCGTTTGAACTTTAAAATGCTCCATTTTTCTCTGCGTGACAAACTGATTCCATTTCTAAGGTCTTAACGGACGTCCATGAAAAATTTGGGTCATGTTTCTGAATTTCTGGATTGAAAAAAAATTCATGGTTATAGCACACGAAAATTGGTAAAATCTATATTTGCCTACTTTGGGAATCGTTTGAAATTGAAAATGCACCATTTTTCCCGACGGGACGCACTGGTTCCATATCTAAGGTCTTAAGGGACATCCATGAAAAATTTCAGTCATTTTATTTTGGAATTTTTGGATAAAAAAAATAAATGGGTTATAACACATGAAATTTGGTAAAATCTGCTTTTGCCTTCTTTGGGGCTTGTCTGAATTTGAAAATGCACCATTTTTCCCCGCGGGATGAATTGGTTCTATTTCTAATGTCTTAACAGACGTCCTTGAAGAATTCGGTCATTTTGTTTCATGATCTTCGTATCAAAAATAATTCATGGGCTATTGCACACGAAAATCGATAAAATTTATTTTTGTCTATTTTGGGGCTCGTTTGAACTTAAAGATGATCCATTTTTCCCAGTGATAAGAACTGGTTTCATTTTAAAGGTCTTAATAAACATCCTTGAATAAATTTGATCATTTTATTTCGAGATTTCCAAATAAAAAAATCCATGGGTTATAGCACACGAAAATCAGTTAAATCTGTATTTGCCTTCTTTAGAGATCGTTTGAACTTTAAAATGCACTAATTTTCTCCGCAGGATGAACCGGTTTCATTTCTAAGGTCTTAAGAGACGTCCATGAAAAAATTATGTCATTTTGTTTCAGGATTTTCAGATCGAATAAAATTTATAGGCTATAGCACATGAAAATCGGTAAAATATGTCATTGCCTTCTTTGGAGTTCGTTTGGACTAAAAAATGCATCATTTTTCTCCGAAAGACGAACTGGTTCCATTTCTAAGGTCTTAACGGACGTCCATGAAAAATTTTGGTCATTTTATTTTGAAATTCCCGGATCAAAAAAAATTATGGGATATAGCTCACAAAAATTTATAAAATTTGTGTTTGCCTGATTTGAGCTCGTTTGAACTTAAAACTACACCATTTTCACGAACTGGTTCCATTTCTATAGTCTTAATGGATGTCCATGAAAACTTTTGGCCATTTCATTTCAGGATTTCCGCATCAAACAAAATTCATAGGATATAACACACGAAAATTAATAAAATCTGTCTTTACCTTCTTTGGGGTTCGTTTGAACTTAAAATGATCCATTTTTCAATGTGGGACAAACTGACCCCATTTCTAAGGTCTAAATGCATATTCTTGAAAAAATTTGGCCATTTTATTTTGCGATTTCCTGATAAAAATAAATTCATGGGCTACATCACACGAAAAATTGATAAAATTTCCCTTTGCATTCTTTGGGGCTCGATTGAACTTGAAAACGCAACATTTTTCCCTGCAGGACGAACTGGTTAAATTTCTAAGGTCTTAAGGTACTTTCATGAAAAAATTCAGTCATTTTATTTTGAGATTTCTGGATCAAATTAAATTCATGGGATATAGCACAAGAAAATCGATAAAATATGTCATTGTCTGCTTTGGGGCTCGTTTGAACTTAAAAATGCACTATTATTTCCTGTTGGTTAAAACTAGTTCTATTTCTAAGGTCTTAAAGGACGTCCATGAAAAATTTTGTCCATTTTGTTTCGAGATTTCCGAATAAAAAAATCCATGTGTTATAGCACACGAAAATCGATAAAATTTACCTTTGCCTTCTTTGGAATTCGTTTGAACTTGAAAATGCACCATTTTTCCCGTGGGATGAACTGGTTCCAATTATATGGTCTTAACGGACGTCCATTAAAATTTTGACCATTTTTTATCGAGAAATTTCCGGATCAAAAAAATTCATGGACTATAGCACACGAAAATTTATAAAATCTGTCTTTGCTTGCTTTGGGGCTCGTTTGAACTTGTAAATTCACTATTTTTCTCTGCAGAACAATCTGGTTTTATTTCTAAGGTCTTAACGGACGCCCATAAAAAATTTAGGCCAGTTTGTTTCGAGATTTTTGGATTAAAAAAATTCATGGGCTAAAATACAGAAAAATCGATAAAATCTGTCTTTGCCTGTTTTGGGGCTCGTTTGAACTTGAAAATGCATTAATTTTCTCCGCGGGATGAACTGACTCCATTTCTAAGGTCTTAATGTACGTCCATGAAAATATTTGGCCATTTTATTTTGGGATTTTCGGATAGAAAAAATTCATGGGTTATAATAAATCTATATTTTCATGCTTTGGGCTCGTTTTAACTTGAAAATGAATAATTTTTCCCCACGGGAAGAACATTTCCATTTCAAAAGTCATTTACGGACGTGCATGAAAATTTTCGATCATCTAGTTTTGTGAATTCCGCATAAAAAAAATCATAGTCTATAGCACACGAAAATCGCTAAAATCTGGCTTTGCCTGCTTTGGGGCTTGTTTGAACTTGAAAATGCACCATGTTTCTTCGCAGGACGAACTGATTCCGTTTCTAAGGTCTTAACAGACGTCAATGAAAATTTTGGTCATTTTATTTTGGGATTTCCAAATCAAAAAAGAAATTCATGGGTTATAGCATACAAAAATCGATAAAATATGTCTTTGCGTGCTTTGAGACATGTTTTAACTTTAAAATGCATCATTTTTCCCCACGGGAGAAACTATTTCCATTTATAAGGTCTTAATTGACGTATAAGAAATATTTCAACCATTTTGTAACGGGATTTCTAGATCAAAAAAATTCATGGGCTATAGCACACAAAGATCGATAAAATTTGTCTTTGCCTGCTTTATGGTTCGTTTAAACTTGAAAATGCACTATTTTTCTCCGCGGGAAAAACTAGTTCTATTTCTAAGCTCTTAACGGACGTCTATGTAAAATTTCAGCTATATTGTTTTCGAATTTTCGAATAGGAAAAATTCATGGGCTATAGCACACGAAAATTGATAAAATATGCATTTGCCTGATTTGGGGCTCGTTTGAACTTGAAAATTCACCATTTTTACCCGCGGGACAAACTGGTTGTAATTCTAAGGTCTTAACAGATGTCCATGAAAATTTTTAGTCATTTTATTTCGGGATTTCCGGATCAAAAAATATCCATGGACTATCGAACACGAAAATCGATAAAATCTGTCTTTATCTGCTTTGGGGCTCGTTTGAACTTGAAAATGCACCATTTTTCAAAGTGGGACGAACTGGTTCCAATTCTAAGGTCTTAATGGACGTCCATGAAAAATTTCGTCTTTGCCTACTCTGGGACTCATTTGAACTTGAAAATGTACCGTTTTCCTCTTGGGATGAACCGGTTCCATTTTTAAGGTCTAAACGTACGTCCATGAAAATTTTTGGTCATTTTGTTGTGAGATTCGCGGAACAAAAAAATTCATAGGCTATAGCACATGAAAATCGGTAAAATCTGTCTTTGCCTACTTTGGGGTCATTTGAACTTAAAAATGTGCACCATTTTTCCTCGGGGGACAAACTGATTTTATTTCTAAGGTATTAATGAACCTCTAAGAAAAATTTCGGCCATTTTATTTTGCGATTTCCGGATAAAAAAATTCATGGCTATATCACACGAAAATTGAAAAAAATCTACATTTACCAGCTTTAGGGATCGTTTGTACTTGATAATGCATCATTTTTTCCTGCGGGACGAACTGGTTCAATTTCTAAGGTCTTAACAGACGTCCATGAAAAATTTTAGTCATTTTATTTTTGGATTTTCGGATTAAAAAAAATTACATGGGCTATAGCACATGAAAATTAGTAAAATTCATCTTTGCCTGCTTTGGTGCTCATTTGAACTTGAAAATGCATCATTTTCTCTGCGGGACGAATTGATTCCATTTCTAAGATATTAACGGACGTCTTTGAAAAATTTCGACCATCTTGTTTTGAAATTTCTGGATTGAAAAATTCATGGGCTATATCACACGAAAATCGATAAAATCTTTCTTTACTTTCTTTGGGGCTCGTTTGAACTTGAAAATGCATTATTTTTCACGAACTGGTTCCATTTCTATAGTCTTAACGGACGTCCATGAAAAATTTTGGCCATTTAATTTTTACATTTCCGCATTGAAAAAAATTAATAGGATATAACACACGAAAATTGATAAAATCTGTCTTTGCCTTCTTTGGGGTTCGTTTGAACTTTAAAATGATCCATGGATGAAATGGTTCAATTTCTAAGGTCTTAATGGACCTCCTTGAAAAATTCGGTCATTTTATATCGTAATTTCCGGATAAATTAATGGGCTATAACACACGAAAATTGATAAAATTAGTCTTTGCCTTCTTGGGGCTCGTTTGAACTTTAAAATGCACTCCTTGCCGGACGAACTGGTTCAATTTCTAAGGTCTAAAAGGACGTCTATGAAAAAATTCGGCCATTTTGTTTTGGAATTTTTGGATCAAATAAAATTCATGGGCTACAGCACATGAAAATCGGTAAAATCTAACATTGCCTACTTTGGGGCTCGTTTGAACTTGAAAATGCATCATTTTTTCCTGCGGACGAACTAGTTCTATTTCTAAGGTCTTAACGGACGTCCATGAAAATTTTGGCCATTTTATTTCGGGATTTCTGAATTAAAAAAATCCATGGGCTATAGTACACGAAAATTGATAATACTATTTTTGCCTCCTTTAGAATTCATTTGAACTTTAAAATGCACCATTTTTCCCCGTGGGACGAACTTGTTCCTTTTCTAATGGTCTTAACGGACGTCCATTAAAATTTTGATCATTTTATTTCTAGATTTTCGGATCAAAAAATCCATGGGCTATAGCACACGAAAATCTGTAAAATCTGCCTTTGCCCATTTTGAGGCTCGTTTAAACTTGAAAATTCATTGTTTCTCCTCGCAGAACGAACTGGTTCTATTTCTAAGGTCTTAACGAACGCCCATGAATAAATTTCAGCTATTTTGTTTTGAGATTTTTTGATTAAAAATTCATGTGCTATAACACACGAAAATCGGTAAAATCTGTGTTTGCTTGCTTTGGGGCTCGTTTGAACTTGAAAATGCATCATTTTTTCCCGCGGGACGAATTGATTCCATTTCTAAGGTCTTAACGGGCGTTATGAAAACTTTTGGCCATTTTGTTTTGAGATTTTTGGATTAAAAAAATTCATGTGCTATAGCACACGAAATTAGGTAAAATCTGTCTTTGCGTGCTTTGGGGATCGTTTGAACTTGAAAATCCACCATTTAACCCGCGCAAAGAACAAGTTTCATTTCTAAGGTCATTAACGGACGTGCATGAAAATTTTTGGCCATTTAGTTTCGAGATTTTTGGATTAAAAAAATTCATTATAGCACATGAAAATCGGTAAAATCTGTCTTTGCCTGCTTTGGTGCTCGTTTGAACTTTAAAATGCACAATTTTTCCCCGCGAGACAAACTGGTTTCATTTCTAAGATCGTAACGAACGTCCATTAAAAATTTTGTTCATTTGATTTCGGTATTTTTTGGATAAAAAAAACTCATAGTCTATAGCACTTGAAAATTGGTAAATCTGCATTTGCCTTCTTTGGGGCTCGTTTAAACTTGAAAAGACATCATTTTTCTCCGCCAGACGAACTGATTCCATTTCTAAGGTCTTACCGGACGTTTATAAAAAATTTCGATAATTTATTTTAAAATTTCCGGATAAAAAAGTCGTATAGAAAATTAAGTCAAAACACTATTACTTTTCTTCTAATATAATGGGGTGGAAAAAAAAAAGTAATGCTAATAACCAACTATGATCTTTAACCCCCTATTTTGGATTGTTTTTAACTATTGTATTGTGTTGTTAGTTTAAAGATAATATTTGTTTTAATTGTTACTTATACTTTATGGTACCGTATCATTATTATTTCATTTAAACAGTTATTATTTCATTTAAATCGTATATTATAATTGAACTTGTAATCACAACTAGGGTCCATAGCTCAGTGGTAGAGCATTTGACTGCAGATCAAGAGGTCACCGGTTCGAACCCGGTTGGGCCCTGAACCTTTTTTACTGCAAAATCATTTCTTTTGATTTTTGATTCTTAATCTTTAATTTTATGGCAAATCTAATATATTATTATTATTATTATTATTATCAGAACAATAATATATTTATTATATTTAGTAACGATACGGTATTACAATAAAAAAACTATATGATAATCGAAATATAAAAAACAAATATTAATAGAAGTCGCAGCATACTACAAATACTAGTATGAACGAATAATAATACCCTTATCTATATTCTCCACAACTTCCTATCTAAAATCGTGTATCATTGATAAGCTGGAACTGCATCATGTTTTGTCTAGTTATCTATCCTCAATTTGTTGAATTTGTCTCTTTCCTGAAACCATCCATATATATGCTAGCTTGTCACACTTCTTTTACATGTCTAAATTATCTCAGTTTTGCTTCCCTCATCTTGTCCTCTACAAAAAGCCAGAATCACTCTGATTTGACCTTGATATCTTCATTTCTAATTTTATCTCCCTTAGTATGCCACACATTCATCACGTCATCCCATTTCTATAACTGAGTTCTTAACTGGCCAACATTCCGCCCAAATATTTCTTTCGTACAAAACACACCCTTGAGTTAGTTCCAACGTTACTAGCAAACTTTGATTTCCATTTGGAATTTAACTAATAACTAGACATTTGTGTTAAAACTTGGTTAGTTAATGTAGTGGAACTTGACAAGACAAGGTAATAGAGGCAAGGTTAGTAATTTAAATGGTAGAAAATATTGTGTTTCTTTTTATTTTTTTTAAAAATGGCTCGAGTATGAAAAAGGGATGTAAATAATTTGTTTATAATTAAATTAAATCAAAATACATCATAAACATTTTTTCTTGGAATTGATTAAGCAACTTATTTTTGCTTCATTCATCCAAAACAATAAATTACCACAACAAAATTTGTCAAATAGAAGTACTACGTCTCATTTGTTCCCTCTATAACGACTTATTAATTCATTTGATGACTCTTTCAAAGTCAACCTAAATTCGACAAGAACTTAAAATAAGCATCTAGAAATTAATAGCATCGTCTATAAATTATAAATATAAAAGTATTACGAATGAGACTTTAAATTAAATTAGTTTTATTTTGGGAAAAATTCAAATATACCTTTGAACTTTTTCTATAAACTTGAGTATATACATCAATTTTTTTAAAGGAAGCATCTTTGACCTCTTAAAAATTTAATCGAACAGACTACACATCATGATAAACAAAATTAATAATTTCAATAGTGAAAATAAAATAAATATTAGATGAAACTGAATCAGACACCTATTATTATGTATAAAAACAAGTCCACTAATTTCACCAAACAATAAAGTTTGAATTGACTATAGACTTTATTAGTACGCTACGTAAATTATGGGCGGGGGGTACCAAACAAGTTTGTGTTATTTTCCATGGAAAATGGAATTAAGGAACAACAAATAGTACTCCCTCTATCCCTCGTTTACGAATCTTGTTTAGATTAGCTTAAAAGTTTGTTAGACATGCTTTTAAATTATTTTTAAGAATTTAAAAATGTTTGATAATTTTTAAAATAAGTTAAAATGACTTAAAATAAGTTAAAGTTAAATATTCTTGAAAATTCTTGAAAATATAAATAATTCAAAATAAAATCTAAATATAAACAATTAACTCTCTTGAAATTATCACCTAGAAGATGTAAATGAGGGGCAATCAAAGTAAAATATAAATATAAACAATTAACTCTCTTGAAATTATCACCTAGAAGATGTAAATGAGGGGCAAAAATGAAAAAAAAATGCCAACAACTCTCTTGAACTTACATTTCACTTATTTTGAATTATGAAAAAAAGCTCAACAATTCACTTATTTTGAAATGAAGGAAGTAACAATTCTGATTGAGTACATCAAATCAGTTTTATTGATTTGTCGAATACCTTAATTTTTCAAGAAAATATTTTTTTCTCAAGTAATTTTAGCTTCCCCACAACAATGTCAAACATGCTCTTAGTCGTTCAACCAAATTAATTACTCTCTATTCCCGTATTAGTTGATCATTCTTTTAATTACGCATAGTGCTTAAGAATTACTCCCTCTATCCCTCATAATTTTTCCATTTTTTCTTTTTTTTGTTGTCCCTAATTACTTGTCAATTTTGACAAATAAAGTAATGACATTTTTTTACTTATCATATCCTCAATTAATTACTTTGAAAAATGTATAACTTTTTGAAAATCTTACGTTTTTAATTCATCAATTTCATAATTAATAAGAGTAAAATAATAAACTTACTATATCAATTATTGTTTTTAATAGGTGTGTCAATTCAAAAATGGATAAGTAATTAGGGATCGAGTGAGTAATAAATAAGAAAATAATTTTACTAATTCACCCCCTAAAAAGCTTCTTGGGAATTTTATATAACAAATGTGAACACTTAAAAAGAATTAATTGCAAGTGTAATAAAGGAAAAAACTAATTAATGTTTTTTTAATTTAGTTAGTAATTCAAAGTCTTGTAATTGTGTCCCACCATGCATGGACTTCACAAAATTTCTACATGTTGGGAGTGTGTAGTTTTCTCAGTTACAGTTCAATAGAAATTCACTTGTATAAATAGGGTTCTCCATTTTACATTTTTTTGCATTGAGTTGAAACCAATAAGAGCTATATATATACTCAAAAAATTATTTATTGTTTTTCCACATTTTTGGTAGCTAGTTTTCACTATGGTTGCTTCATTCAATAGCTTGAAGACTTTGGCTATTGTTGCTTTTGCACTTGCCGTATGTGGGCAAGTTACCCTAGGTTAGTATATACTTTCACTGTCTACTTTTAATTGTCATAGTTTCCTTTTTTAGTGTTAAACTATAAGGATTTTGACTAATATTTTACGATATAGTTTTTCATCATATTGATATACGATAAATTTCAACTTATAGTACTTTTTATATAGTTTTTGAACATCTAGTTTTTTGGTTTAAAATATCGAATTAATGTAATCTAATTTTAAGTTTAAAAATTAGTCAGATTAATTTTCAAAAAGCGCAATATGACAATTAAAAATAGATGGAGATATAATTTAAGGGAGTACTATTAGTTAATTGCTAGTTATTGCAATATAAATATTGATTATTATTAGTTTATATAGTGTATATTTTAACTTGTTATATCACTATCATAGATAATTTTCTTTAATATCTTTTATATGGTCAAAAGTCAGATATATGATTGAGAGCATCTTATGTCTACTATTTGATCACGTATTTAGAAAATCCACTTATTTTGACAAGTATATTTCAAAAAAAGTATTTTAAGCAATTTGAAAAAAAAAACACTTTTATCATTAGCATTGTAATAATTTGCACTTGATCAAGCTTTTTAAAATTGTTGAATTTTTTTAAGATTCTGAAAAATAATTTCTACTACTATTAAAAAACTTATTTCATCCTATGCTTGATGACCAAACACGTAAGTTGTAACGCTCTAAAATAAGCATTTTTCGACTTTCAAAAAACATGTTATTAATAAACCAACCGGATATTTAGCTTATTAATGATTCAATTAAATTCAATATTTTGGCGGTACATTAATATTATATTCTGAACTCATAATTTTAAAAAGTCTATTAATTCAGTATTAAAAACTTTAAACTTATAAAAATTAAGTTCTGCATTCACCTTTGTTTTAACTCGACTATAATTATGTGCTTGTAGGGAGCATAACATGCGAGAATCTAAAAAAAGACTCATGCGCTTTCGCAATATCGAGTACCGGAAAACGTTGCGTCCTAGAGAAATCTCTCCGACGGAGCGGTGAACAAGTATATACATGTCGAACATCGAAAATTGAGGCTGATAATTGTTGAATCCATCCCATTTTTTGGTCAACTTTAGCTATTCAATTACTACAAGCAATTGTTAAAAAGGAATAGTAATTGAAGTTGAAAATCAAAGATTTGGTGGTTGACAAATTGGTAAGATTTGCAACCATTTTTGACTTTGCTATATTTGTCTATGTCATTAGTGACATAGACATGGTTTATCCTTCTATAAATAGAGCATTCTTGCTCATTTGTAGAACACACCAAGTTAGAGAGAAAACCATTTTGAGAGTAAAGTGAGGTATTCCATAGACTATACAAGAAAATAGTCTGTGAAGAAAAATAGAGTGTGAGCGATATTTTAGTAAGACGGAAACCAAAAGAGTGTTGTTCCTTTTGAGTGTGTAGTAGTCACTTTGAGTATTGTATTCGTGACTACACAATGTAAAATTCCTTACTATAGTAATATCAGTTGCTCCTCTTGGCCCGTGGTTTTTTCCCTTATTCAGAAGGGTTTCCACGTAAAATTCTTGGTGTCGTTATTTTCTCATTTTATTTCTATTACTTTTACCATATATATTTTTGTGCTTGTCCGCATTTTCCCAACAATCTGGTATCAGAGCCAAGGTTTTATCTGAGTATGCTCTGTGGTTGCAGTACAGTCTGAACTTCCACATCAGAAAAGATTTACTTTGATTTGCGATAACTATATTTTTTGGGGAAAACAATGGAAGCCAACACAAGTAGAATGGTTACTTTGAATGGTGTTAATTATGCCATTTGGAAGGGAAAAATGGAAGATCTGCTTTATGTTAAGAATTTTTACAAACCAGTATTTACCACTGTAAAGCCTGATAATAAAACAGATGAAGTGTGGAATCTGTTGCATAGACAGGTTTGTGGATTCATTAGGCAATGGGTCGACGATAATGTGTTGAACCATATTTCTGGAGAAACACATGCTCGAACCCTATGGGAGCATCTTGAAAGTTTGTATGCTCGAAAGATTGGCAACAACAAAATATTCTTAATAAAGCAGATGTTGAGTTTGAAGTATCATGATGGTTCTCCGATGACAGACCATCTGAATAATTTTCAGGGGATTATGAAGCAATTATCTGCTATGGACATCAAATTTGATGAAGAAATTCAAGGCTTGCTTCTACTTGGTTCCCTACCAGACTCTTGGGAAACATTTAGAACGTCATTGTCAAATTCGGCTCCGGATGGTGTGATCTCTATGGATTCCGCCAAGAGTAGTGTCTTGAACGAAGAGATGAGAAGAAAAACTCAAGGTTCCTCTTCGTCGGATGTCCTGATAACTGGCCCCAGGGGGAGAAATAAAACTCGTGGTTCTCAGGGTAGAGAACAAAATAGGAGCAAATCCAAAGGCAGACTTAAGGATATTGAGTGCTATCATTGTGGCATGAAAGGGCACACAAATAAGTTCTGCAGGAAGTTGAAGAGGGAGAACAAAAACAAAGAGGAAACTAAAGAAGATGCAATGAAAATTGCCTAGCCACCATTACCACCGAAGATCTTGTTAGTGTCCTTGATGCTGATATGATAAATATTGCTTGTGATGAGTCAAGTTGGGTTGTGGTTACTGGTGCTGCATCTCATGTGACATCAAGGAAGGATTTTTTCTCTTCCTATACTCCTGTTGATTTTGGAACTTTGAGTATGGGTAATGAGACTATTTCTAGGGTGGTTGGTATTGGTACAATTTGTTTGAAAACTAGTGTTGGAACTAAACTAGTTTTGAACAATGTGAAACATGCTCCTGATGTTCGTCTGCACCTAATTTCTGTTGGTGTTTTAGATGATGAAGGATATGTTAGTACCAACGGTGATGGAAAATGGAAGCTCATCAAGGGTTCCTTGGTTGTGGCTCGTGGTAACAAACGTCGTGGTATATATTGGACTACGGCCTCTTCTTGTGTTGATATGGTGAATGCAGTTGAGAGCGATAACACTTCAACATTATGGCACAAGAGGCTTAGCCACATCAGCGAGAAAGGACTTAATGTTCTAGCCAAAAAGAAATTTTTGTCAAATTTCAATTAGAAAACTGTGAGCACTGCTTGGCTGGTAAACAAAATAGAGTTTCCTTTAAGTCCTACCCTCCTTCGAGAAAGACAGAGTTGCTTGAGTTAGTGCACTCTGATTTATGTGGTCCAATGAAGACAAAGACATTGGGTGGTGCACTTTACTTTGTCACTTTCATTGATGATTGCTCGAGAAAACTTTGGGTCTATGTCTTGAAGACTAAAGACCAAGTGTTAGGTGTCTTTAAGCAGTCTCAGGCTTCAGTTGAAAGAGAAACTGGAAAGAAACTAAAATGCATTCGTACTGATAATGGTGGTGAATATTGTGAACCATTTGACGAATACTGCAAGCATCAAGGTATTAGACACAAGAAGACTCCTCCCAAGACTCCTCAGCTTAATGGTTTGGCTGAGAGGATGAACAGGACCTTGATGGAAAGAGTTAGATGTTTGCTTTCTGAAGCAAAGTTGCCGAACTCATTTTGGGGTGAGGCTTTATTGACCGCTGCACATATTATTAATCTATCTCCTGCTGTTGCTTTGCAAAGTGATGTACCAAATAGTGTTTGGTATGGAAAGGATGTTTCCTATGACCATTTGAGAGTATTTGGTTGCAAAGCTTTTGTACATGTGCCGAAAGATGAGAGGTCAAAGTTAGATGCCAAGACAAAGCAATGCATCTTCATTGGATATGACCTAGATGAATTTGGTTACAGGCTATATGATCCAATTGAAAAGAAACTTGTGAGAAGCCGTGATATTATTTTCATGGAGAATCAAACAATTGAAGATATTGACAAAGCGGAAATGGTAGAATCTTTAAGTTTTGATGGTATAGTTCATCATGATGACGTTCCTCACACAAGTGTGCATGATGTTGTTGGGTTTGATAATCATGGTGATGCCCAGAATCATGTATCGAATCAACATGTTGATGTTGATAATAACAATGATATTGTTATTGATGATCCTGTTGCTCATGAAGTTGTGGATGAATCAAATATTCCGCTTCGGAGGTCCACAAGACAGCGTTTCCTTTCTCCCGTTATTCACCCAACGAGTATGTGTTACTTACTGACGGGGGAGAACCTGAATGTTATGAGGAGACCATTGAAGATGAGCACAAGGATCAATGGATTGAAGCCATGCAAGACGAGATGAAGTCTTTGCATGAGAACCACACTTATGAGTTGGTAAAATTGCCCAAGGGCATGAGAGCTTTGAAGAACAAGTGGGTGTTCAAAGTTAAAGTTGAAGAACACAACTTGAAGCCCAGGTACAAAGCTAGATTGGTTGTTAAGGGATTCGGTCAAAGGAAAGGTATTGACTTTGACGAAATATTTTCTCCTGTTGTGAAATGTCCTCGATTCGCACAGTTCTAGGTTTGGCTGCTAGTCTTAATTTAGAGATTGAGCAGATGGATGTGAAGACGACTTTCCTTCACGGTGACCTAGAAGAGAGATTTATATGGAACAACCTGAGGGCTTCAAAGTAGAAGGTAAAGAAAATTTTGTGTGCAAACTCAAAAAGAGTCTTTATGGCCTAAAATAAGCTCCTAGACAGTGGTACAAGAAGTTTGAATCTGTTATGGGGGAGCAAGGCTATAAGAAGACTTCTTCAGATCATCCCGTATTTGTACAAAATTTTTCTGACAATGATTTTATCATCCTCTTGTTGTATGTGGATGATATGTTGATTGTGGGCAAGAATACTTCCAAGATTGACGAGCTGAAGAAAGAGTTGTGTAAGTCTTTTTCTATGAAAGACTTGGGTCATGCCAAGCAAATTTTGGGCATGAGAATTACTCGTCTTAGAGATAAAAGGAAGATTTATTTGTCCCAGAAGAAGTACATTGAACGTGTACTGGAGCGCTTCAATATGAAGAATGCTAAGCCTGTTAGTATACCTCTTGCTGGTCATATGAAGTTGAGCAAGAAGATGTGTCCTACAGCTAGGGAGGAAAAAGAGAACATGGCCAAAGTTCCATATTCCTCCGTCGTCGAAAGTCTAATGTATGCAATGGTGTGCACTAGACCTGATATTGCTCACGCAGTTGGTGTTGTGAGCAGATTTCTCGAAAATTTGGGAAAGAGCATTGGGAAGCTGTGAAGTGGATACTCAGGTATCTTAGAGGAAGCTCAGATGAATGTTTGTGTTTTGGAGCATCAAATTCAATCTTGAAAGGCTATACAGATTCTGATATGGCAGGTGACCTTGATAACAGAAAATCCACTACTGGATATTTGTTTACTTTTTCAGGGGGAGCTATATCATGGCAGTCAAAGTTGCAGAAGTATGTTGCACTATCTACAACTGAAGCTGAGTATATTGCGGCTACTGAAGCCGGCACGGAGATGATATGGCTAAAGCGATTTCTTCAAGAGCTTGGTTTGAATCAGATGGGGTATATTGTCTATTGTGACAGCTAAAGTGCAATAGACTTGATCAAGAACTCCATGTACCATGCAAGAACAAAACACTTCGACGTCAGATATCATTGGATTCGTGAGGAAGTGGAGAGTGAATTATTTTACGTCAAAAAGATCCACACAAGTGAAAATTCTGCAGATATGCTGACTAAGACGATACCGAAAGACAAGTTCGATTTATTCAAAGAACTTGTGGGTATGAGCTTTCTCTAAAGAAGATGAAGATACCTTCTTCCAGTAAATGGGACTGGAGGGGGAGATTTGTTGAATCCATCCCATTTTTTGGTCAACTTTAGCTATTCAATTACTACAAGCAATTGTTAAAAAGGAATAGTAATTGGAGTTGAAAATCAAAGATTTGGTGGTTGACAAATTGGTAAGATTTGCAACTATTTTTGACTTTGCTATATTTGTCTATGTCATTAGTGACATAGGCATGGTTTTATCCTTCTATAAATAGAGCATTCTTGCTCATTTGTAGAACACACCAAGTTAGAGAGAAAAACCATTTTGAGAGCAAAGTGAGGTATTCCATAGACTATACAAGAAAATAGTCTGTGAAGAAAAATAGAGTGTGAGCGATATTTTAGTAAGACGGAAACCAAAAGAGTGTTGTTCCTTTTGAGTGTGTAGTAGTCACTTTGAGTATTATATTCGTGACTACACAGTGTAAAATTCCTTACTATAGTAATATCAGTTGCTCCTCTTGGCCCATGGTTTTTTCCCTTATTCAGAAGGGTTTCCACGTAAAATTCTTGGTGTCGTTATTTTCCCATTTTATTTCCATTACTTTTACCATATATATTTTTGTGCTTGTCCGCGTTTTCCCAACAATAATAAGCTCAAAAATTGAATTGAAACCGATAATTGCATCCAATCGTGTGGCGTTGACCGAAATACCCTCGGAATTTCTTCGGATTCTCTCTTGGAATGCCATTTTACGAAGAAGTTATGCTCACCTAAATGCTACAAACATTGCCCTAATATTGTTGATCTCTACTTCAACCTTGTTGCTGGTGAAGGTACTTAATTTACTATGTACTTCCTATGGCTCAATTTATATGATAGTAATTTCATTGTACACCGATTTTTTATTTTTTTTGAAATTAATAGTCGAATATAACCCATAAATATTTATGTAACGGTTAATCACCTCATCGAGAGAAAAATATAATTTAAATTTAAATTATTATTAGTAAATATAGAGATATATCTATCTTCTTTTTTAAAAAAAGTGCACATAAATAGATCTAGAGAAATGTGTATTTTTTTAAATCAAATTGTTGCGATAAAGAAGAGGACAACAACCTCTGCCCTTTGGGGTGAGCGCTTTGTGTGCACGGGGTAAACCCCCACTGTGTAATAGCCTGCAAATCACTAAGGGAATGTAAATCGCACTAGGCAAGCCCTATGCTATAGGCTCGATTCAGAAGGCATTGAGGGGGGATCGATCCCGGATCATCCGTGTAGATAACCACCCTTCAAACTAACTGAGTCATCCCGAAGGACACCTGTCATAATATGTGTATACAATTTATAAAACTTTTTATCTTTAAATACATCTTAACAGAGCTATAACAATAAAACAAAATATTAAAGTTAAAATGAGAAATTAGGTAAATTAATTATTTTTAAATATATAAATATGTCTTTTTCTTTAATTGACAGGTGTATATCTTCCGAGGTTATGCGAAGAACAAGGTGGAAATGGACGCCGTGGAATGGCAGAAAATAAAAGCTCGGGAATAGTGGCGCCAGCACCGGAAATGGGAGTGAAGCCCGCCAATTTTATGATTTCTCCGTCAATGGCTCCTTTCTAAATTCAAAATTAGAGGGTATAAATATAACTATATAAGACCAAAAACGAGTTAACTTATTACTCTTATTGTATGAAATAAGGACTTTGGTATCCCAATTACGATATGAGTAGTCTTTTTTCTTTTTCAATTCATGTTACTATTACTATTTTAATGTTATGCGATATGTTTTATCAAAAAAATAACGTATATAATATATAGGTATAAAGTAAAAATGACTATGACTCGAAAAATCAATTAATCTTATGATTTAAGAAAAATCAACTTTTCAAATTGACAGAGTCGCCACTTGATTTTTTAGTAAAATCAAGAAAACTTACAATTTATTTTTTTCAAAAGATTTAAAAATAGATAAAAATCAATTGAAAAGGGTTCGAAGTTCAATGTACATTCCGAGAAGGTGTTAGGCCCTCGAAATGCCCGCTAACTCGCGCTTGACCGGCGATTTGACTAAAATGACCTAAAAAATATCTTAAAATTTTAACTTAGTAAAGAATTCATTTTGATATATTCATTCCATTTTTATTCCTTATTATTTCTAAAGGAAGACATTTAAAGGAAATTAACTTAAGGAAAACTAAGTGGTGATAAAAGTAAATAAAAATAAGTAAATAAAATAGTAAATTTTAAAATAGTGAAAATGGCTGCCCTTTAGGAGATTATTAAATTTCTACCAAAAATTAGTTAATTCAAACAAATAATAAATAAAGAGGAGAAAAAAAAATTTGAACTTGGGCTTGATTGCCCAAATTCATTCAAATTTGGGCTTCGGCCCACCTGTCCCATATTAATTAGTTGAGTTTGGGCCCTTTTCAACAATTCAAATCCTGCAAAACAAATTGGCCTTTGGGCCTATTAAAAACTTTTGCTGAAAAGGGTCCTAGCCCATTTCCTGAAAAAAAAAGAGTCAAGGTATACAAATGATGTATACTGTTGTATACAATTTATATTCGATCCGCTTTGAACTTTTTGAGCCCTGCATTTGTTTGAATACACATTTCTCGCTATTCACCCTGTATTTCCCATATTCTTTCTGTGTATTTGTACCTGTACCATTTTTAACCTGTTATTCGCATTTTTTACATCTATTTTTTTAGTATCACGCCTCTGTATACCCGTGTATACAGGTTGTATATCAGCCTTTTTTTTCAACTTTTGAAAGTTACAGGTTCCATTTCAGTGGTATATCTGGACTGCTATCAACCCAGATTTCGAATGTGGCCTCCTATACGTCTTTTGGCCTGTATATTAGTGTATACAATATGTATACAACAGGTATACATCATCTTCAACACCTGTAAATTAATTTCCAGCAACTCATTTTCTGTGTTTCGACCTGTACGCCAGTTTGAGGTGGATCTACGACTCGAGAAGGATGTTTTGAGACTTTATGGCTCGATGAGAAACCGCAACGAGATGGATTAAAGTCCGTGAGGACTCGAGGAGAGTTTCACATGCAATAAAATAGAAATAAATTAGCCAATAAATAAATAAAGATCTACATCTTGAGAAAGAAATGATGCAAGAAGAAGTGATATCTACCTTTTTGAGTGCAGCGATTCCGGGATAGTACGAGCAGAGGTATGCGAAGAACTGATCCACACAATACGCAAACATAAGCCGTAACGAAGGATCCCGAAATAGAACTCTAGTTTCTAACGAACATTGAGAAATTGCTTGATTAAATTGCTATGAGTATAAGTAGGTATATATATATATATATATATATATATATATATATATATATATATATATTATCTCCAAAATTTCCACCTCTAAAAAATCTGTTCTTAAGAAAATCTCTACTTAACAATATTCTCTCAATATTTTTAATGTTTTCTTATCTAAAGCCGACCTCTCTTCTTTCTTTTTCCTCCCCTTTTTAGTGAAAGATAGGATGTATATATATATAGGGGAAGATTAAAGTTACCCTTTTGGAGAGAAAAAAAACGGATAGGAACGTGGGGGCAAAAATGAGAATCCCTCCATTCCCCAAATTCAAACTAAATCCCCCAAAATTCAAACTAAATCCCCCCAAAATTCAAACTAAATCCCCCAAAATTCAAACTAAATCCCCCAAAATCCGGATGGGGAAATGAATTGGGCTGCAGTAATTTGGAGGAATGGGCTGGAATTGCATTGGGCTTGGCTGAAAGTTTTAAAAAAAGATTTCTTGGCTGAAGAAATTGAATTGGGCCTATTTAAAAAATTGAATGGGCTGGAGGGGGTAATTTAAGTTTGGTCGGCTGGAGATATGAAATGGGCTACTGACAATTGAATTGGATTTTGGCCCAATTTTTCTCAAAGTTGAGTTAAGTTGAAAGTCTAAAATGAATCAAATTTAAGAAATAGCCAAATTGTGTTACATTAATAATTTGGCTAAACCTTAACTAAGACAAATTAATATTAATTAATTAACGAGCTTCTTAATCTTAACAAAAAATAAATAAATAATTATTTAATCCTAAACTTAGTGATTCAAAAATATAACCATGATTTAAACTAATTTAAAAGACTACTTACTAAATTTAAAATATTTTTAAGATGGTTTTTTTTTAATAATCATAAAATATACTAATTATATACATAATTATGTAAATATATATATTATCTAAAAACTTTAAGAAACGGCAAAAATTATTCCTAATAATGCAAACTTTATAGTTTTTCCTAAATTTATAAAGCTAATTATTTTAAATTGTTTGAGAATTTAAGAAGCTCATGAATTAATTCCTACGGGGAGGGTCAAAATTGGGTGTCAACAACTGTCCCTCATTTTACTTGGATTGATGCAAGAAATTCGAGGAAAATGAAATTGACCAAGCCAATTTTAATCGACCACATATCCATCTTTTAGGCAAGGAATTTTGTACGGACTTTAGGAATCATGACCGAACCCTGAAAATGGGTTTCCTACATATCTAAGGCTATATGAGAATTCAGGCCACATGTAGTTCGATACACTAGATTTAACGCACGATCTTGAAAGAAATCAAAAGTCATCTCGATACCGAGTTATGAAGGAATCGGGATGCTTGGGAATAAGATTTAAGAGGGAATGTTAGAATACAGCCGAGTTTTCAACATCGAGCCCGCCTACATATCCTTAAACCATAGGAATCAGGCTGTTTGTAGTTCGACTCAATCGATTGAAAAGGGAATCTATTATGTTAGATAACCTTTGGTTCTGGACAAGTGACAAAATTAAACGAGTATGAAAAGGAGGCTTGTAACCTCTTAGCCATGAATGTGGTGCACTTCACACCCATAATTAAGAACTCGCATGGACATAATTTCCAAAGCTCTCGGCACATTGTCACTCAGATTGGAAACTTGCTTCCGGTAGACCAAAATTTCCGGATGCGAGACCGAAACTGACAAAACCTAAAGAAAAACCCACATGCCTTCTGATAGGGGTGTGGTTTGATTGTGGTGGAAGTCGCTCCTCTGCTCGCGTCCTAAGAGTTTGACACTCCTCTTTGGACTATATCCCATTCCGCTGCTAAGAAAAAGTTCCACGTTGTGCTGCATCCTTTTTGATGTCGTCCGCACCTGTGGTTTGTTTTTGGAGAATTCATCCTTTCGGATGCTCTCAATAAAGACTGAGATAAAACTCGTCAGCATGAAAACTCAATTAAAAAGGGAGACAGTGTCTTTTACCATATCGACACTTAATTGTTCTCCTCGACATTTGATGTCAACTCGATCGGTTTGACGTAAAGCAAATAGAGCTTATGTCTTATGTAATGCAATCTTCAATGTATTCTTCATTTGATGTTGAAATAAATAAAAACAGATGCAGTGTGCTGATATTTATCTTGATGTCGTCTTTGATGTTCTTCTTGATGTTTACTTTTATCAAAATAAAACAATGTAGTTGATGCCGATGGGTGAATATTTTCTTCAGATGCCCGATTCCCTTTCTGGCAATGCATGATTCCTTGCGGGGCATGGGTATCTTCCCGCGATGCATAAATTTTCTGCGAGGCATGAATATCTTCTAACGATGTATGAATATTAACTCGCGATGCATAATCTTCCGCAATGCATGAATATTGACTCGCGATGCATTATCTTCCGCGATGCATGAATATTGACTCTCGATGCATGATCTTCTATGGGGCATGAATATCTTCCCACAATGCATAAATTCCGCAAGGTATGAAGTCTTCTTGCGATGCATAAATTTCAGCGAGGTATGAAATCTTCTCGTGATGTATTCTGCGAGGCATGACTATCTTCTCGCGATTAACTTGTGATGCATAAATATTAACTCGCGATGCATGATCTTCCGCGATGCATGAATATTGACTCGCGATGCATGATCTTCCGCGATGCATGAATATTGACTCTCGATGCATGATCTTCTGCGGGGCATGAATATCTTCCCGCAATGCATAAATTCCGCAAGGTATGAAATCTTCTTGCGATGCATAAATTTTAGCGAGGTATGAAATCTTCTCGCGATGTATAATTTTCTGCGAGGCATGAATATCTTCTCGCGATTAACTTGTGATGCATAAATATTAACTCGCGATGCATGAATATTGACTCACGATGCATGATCTTCCGCGATGCATGAATATTGACTATCGATGCATGATCTTCTGCGGGGCATGAATATCTTCCCGCGATGCATAAATTCCGCAAGGTATGAAATCTTCTTGCGATGCATAAATTTCAGCGAGGTATGAAATCTTCTCGCGATGTATAATTTTCTGTGAGGCATGAATATCTTCTCGCAATTAACTTGTGATGCTTAAATATTAACTCGCGATGCATGATCTTCCGCGATACATGAATATTAACTCTCGATGTATGATCTTCTGCGGAGCATGAGTATCTTCCCGCAATGCATAAATTCCGCAAGGTATGAAATCTTCTTGCGATGCATAAATTTCAGCGAGGTATGAAATCTTCTCGCGATGTATAATTTTCTGCGAGGCATGAATATCTTCTCGCAATTAACTTGTGATGCATAAATATTAACTCGCGGTGCATGATCTTCCGCGATGCATGAATATTGACTCGCGATGCATGATCTTCCGCGATGCATGAATATTGACTCTCGATGCATGATCTTCTGCGTGGCATGAATATCTTCCACCAATGCATAAATCCCGCAAGGTATGAAATCTTCTTGCGATGTATAAATATCGGCTTTTGATGTCATATTTGGTACCAAGTGAAGACAGTGCTTCAATCGAGCAACATAGTGATCTTCAGGGTGCCTTCTAGATAATCATATCGTCTCAATTGAAAATATCGGTAAAATAATTCTTTTAGATAGTGTATTGTCCTGATCGAAAATAAAATAAATGACCCCTCCGGGTAGTGTAGTGTCTTGATCGACAATAAAATAAATGATCCCTTCGGGTAGTGTATTGTCTTGATCGACAATAAAATAAATGACCCCTCCGGGCAGTGTATTGTCTTGATCGACAATAAAATAAATGACCCCTCCGGGTAGTGTATTGTCTTGATCGACAATAAAATAAATGACCCCCTCGGGTAGTGTATTGTCTTGATCGACAATAAAATAAATGACCCCCCGAGTAGTGTATAATATCATATCTGACATTATGATGCAAATGACGTCCTTTACGGAAACCGTGAACTCTTTCTTGAGATTTATGCTTGATTCAACCTCGAATCTAGCTGGATGTTCTTTATAGACTTCATGTTGTGGGAAGTTGACTGAATTAAATCATTCATACTCCCAAGTTCTCGGTATGAGCAGTATAAAACAATTCCTGCGTCTACAGAAAACTCCGATAAATTTTGGGAGAACTTTCTCCTCCCTTGACTTCTCCATATTCATCGATCGAAGGAATTTGCTGATATCAAATCAAAGCTATAAACCTGCATCCATAGAGAAATTGTTAGTTTTAAAACGAACTGATCTGTGCCGATTTCTTCAGTTATTTGATCCTTGTCCTGCTATCTCCGGTTGATCTTCCTGATCTCCCAACTCTTGATAGATAAGACAAAATTTTTTATGCCAAAACCAATGAACATAAAAGAAAATTTTTAAGAGAACAAATTTTCGGGAAGTAATATTTTAAAAAAGGTCACTATCAAGCGTCATGTCACGTCAGGATTAGCGAACTTCTTTGAGTCTAATGTTCGGAGGTCTATCTGATTGTTTGCTGGGGAGTATTCAAAGTCACTCCAGACCGTCGATAAACCATGCTGAAATTTTGAGGCTATTCTCAAAATTTCTGTCTCAGTTACAAGTTATGGCTTATCTTCAACTGTCGGTAAATAAATCATGGAATTTTCGAGATCTTCTCGAAAATTCTGTCCCAGTTGCAAATCTTGAAGTATCTCCACCTTGACTCGCTGGGGAAAAATCTTCTTCTCAAGAATTTTTGAGTCCCTCTCAAAAATTCTGTCCCAGTTTCTATTATAAGAGGAATAGAAATCTTTTGGGAGATATGACCGAACCCTTGTGGCGCCTACGTATCCCGTTGAGGCAGGAATCAGGTCAAACGTAGTTCCCCCTCAAAGGTTAATAAAGAAATTTACAAAGAAATCGACCGAGGCCGACATAGGCCGCCTACGTATTTCATTTTTGAGAATTCAGGTGAGACGTAGTTCATTACAAGAGGGATAAGAATTCAAGCGAAACAAATACAAGCAAACAGAATGATTACAAGTAAATAACAGAAATGCAAAACGAAGCTTCACACGTAATATCTTTTGACAGCATCTGAGTTGATGGGTTTAGGCCATACACTGCCATCCATCTCTGACAGTACCAAAGCACCTCCAGATAATACTTTGCGAACCATGTAAGGCCCTTGCCAGTTCGGTGCGAACTTTTCTTTGTACTCGTCTTGATGAGGAAAAATACGCTTAAGAACCAAATGACCAACCTCAAAATTTCTGGTTCTTACTTTCTTGTGAAAGGCACGGGTCATTCTCTGTCTATACAACTGGCCATGGCAGACTGCAACCATTCTTTTCTCATTAATCAAAGTTAGTTGGTCAATCCGTTTGCTAACCCATTCAGCGCTGCTTAACTCAGCTTCTTGTATGATTCTCAATGACGGTATCTCAACTTCAGAAGGTATGACCACCTCTGTTCCATATACTAGTAAGTACGGAGTATCACCAGTCGATGTTCTGACCATCGTTCGATAACCCAGTAAAGCATATGGCAACATTTCATGCCAACCTCGATGTTTGTCAATCATTTTCCTCAAAATCTTTTTGATATTCTTATTGGCGACCTCTACAGCTCCATTCATTTGTGGGCGATAAGCAGTTGAATTACGATGAGTGAACTTAAATTGCTCACATATCTCTTTCATAAAGTGACTATTGAGATTTGCGCCGTTATCAGTAATGATGGATTCTGGCACTCCAAATCTACATATCAGATTGTTGCGCACAAAATCAGCCACCACTTTTTTGGTTACCGACTTGTAAGAAGATGCTTCTACCCACTTGGTGAAATAATCAATGGCAACCAAGATGAATCTGTGTCCATTAGAAGCGGCTGGCTCTATAGGACCGATGACATCCATTCCCCAAGCTACAAATGGCCAAGGTGAGCTTATAGCATTAAGCTCGTGAGGTGGTACTCTGATCAAATCGCCGTGCACTTGACATTTGTGGCATTTTAGCACGAATTTGCAACAGTCATTCTCCATAGTCATCCAGAAATACCCGGCTCGTAGAATCTTTCTTGCCAAAGTGAGCCCATTTATATGTGTACCACACTCTCCAGCATGTATCTGTTCAACAAGCTTTGCAGCTTCGACGGCATCGACACATCTTAGAAGACCCAAATCTGGAGTCCTCCTATAAAGGACTTCCCCACTTAGAAAGAAATTGAGTGCCATACGGGCGTATCGACTTCTTCTGATTAGATGTAGCGTTTTCGGGATAAGTCCCAGACTCTAAGTACCTCTTTATGTCAAAATACCAAGGCAAACCGTCTGGTTCTGCTTCAACATGGGAACAATGGACTGGATGTTCTTTCAACTCTATATCCAGAGAGTCAATGTAATCTGTGTTCGGATGTTTAATCATTGAAGCGATGGTGGCCAGAGCATCAGCTAATTCATTCTGTATTCTGGGAGTATGTCTGAACTCGATCTTACAAAATCTTTTGCACAACTTCTGCACATGCTGTACGTAAGGTACAATCTTCGGGTTCTTCACAGCCCATTCTCCTTGAACTTGATGAATCAAGAGATCTGAGTCTCCAATGACCAATAACTCGTAAACATTCATGTCGATGGCCATTTTCAAACCAAGAATACAAACTTCGTATTCGGCCATGTTGTTTGTGCAATTAAACCGGAGCTTAGCTGCCATGGGATAGTGTTGACCAGATTCTGACACTAAGACTGCTCCGATACCTTTACCTTGATAATTTGCCGCTCCGTCAAAGAATAATCTCCAACCTGGATATGCTTCAGAAATATCTTCGCCCACAAATGACACTTCTTCATCGTGAAAATAAGTCTTAAGTGGTTCATACTCCTCATCAACGGGATTTTCTGCAAGATGATCAGCAAAGCCTGTGCCTTTATTGCCTTCTGAGTCACATACACGATATCAAACTCACTCAACAGCATTTGCCATTTGGCCAACTTTCCGGTCGGCATCGCTTTCTGGAAAATATACTTCAATGGATCCATTCTGGAAATGAGATATGTAGTATACGAAGACAAATAGTGTCTCAATTTCTGGGCAAGCCACGTCAAAGCACAGCACGTTCTCTCCAACAAAGTATAGCGAGACTCGTACGGAGTAAACTTCTTGCTTATATAGTAGATAGCCTTTTCCTTCTTTCCTGTCTCGTTGTGTTGACCAAGTACGCATCCGAATGCGCTATCTGAAGCAGACAAGTATAGCAACAAAGGACTCCCTTCTCGCGGAGGAACCAATACCGGTGGGTTGGACAAGTAATTCTTGATAGCATCGAAAGCAGTTTGACACTCCTTGGTCCACTTAGTCAGGGCGTCTTTCTTCAGCAGCTTGAAAATAGGCTCACACACCACTGTTGATTGTGCTATAAACCGACTGATATAGTTTAACCTCTCTAAGAAACTCATCACCTCTTTTCTCGTTTTCGGCGGAGGTAACTCTTGAATTGCTTTAATCTTAGAAGGGTCGAGCTCGATACCTCTTCTGCTGACTATAAATCCCAACAACTTCCCGGATGGAACTCTAAAAGCGCATTTGGCGGGATTTAACTTGAAGTTGTACCGACGCAAACGATCAAAGAACTTCCTTAGGTGCGTCAAGTGATCCGAACTCTCACGGGATTTGATTATGACGTCGTCCACGTACACTTCAATCTCCTTATGAATCATGTCATGGAAAATAGTCGTCATGGCTCTCATGTAGGTGGCACCGGCGTTTTTTAGGCCGAACGGCATCACCCTGTAGTGATATACACCCCAAGGTGTAATGAAAGTTGTTTTTTCCGCGTCTTCTTCATCCATCAAAATTTGGTGATAACATGCGTAACAGTACACAAATGACTGCATCTCATGTTTGGCACAGTTGTCAATCAAAATATAAATATTTGGCAACGGAAAATTATCCTTCGAACTAGCTTTGTTGAGATCTCTATAGTCAACACAAATCCTGATTTTCCCGTCCTTCTTGGCGACTGGAACGACGTTGGCCAACCAGGTTGGATATTGTGTTACTTCCACCAATCGGGACTCTATTTTCTTGGTGATTTCTTCCTTAATCTTCAAACTCAGTTCAGGCTTGAATTTTCGAGTTTTTTGCTTCACCGGCTCGAACCCTGGGTTGATCGGTAGCTTATGAGATACGATATCAGTACTCAACCCTTGCATATCACCGACTTCCCAAACAAACACATCACTATATTCGGCAAGCAAATAAACCAGGCTCTCCTTCTGATCCTCATTTAGGTGGGTACTGATCTTAACCTCTTTAACACATTTCGAATCTCCCAAATTCACTGTTTCCGTTTCCTCTAGATTTAGTTTATGCTGATTCTCGAACTGTCAAAATTCTTCGGCGACGTAATCTGGTTCCCCACATTCTTCTTCACAATCGTCAACCTTGTCGTCATTTGTCTCATTTTGTTTATTTAGCTCATGACATGACATGACATTGGCAGGTTTGTAACTTATGTTACTGAAATCATAAACAGATAAAATTAGGAAAGTAAAGTATAACAAACAACTAAATAAATAAAGTTAAAAATAAAGAGGCTTTCATTCAAAGTAATGCAAACTTTTGCCATGGCATGGGGGCCATGTTGCCTTTTTGAACATCACAATGGAAATTCGAAAATTGAACAGTTAAGAAAAATGCAGAAATGGTGGGTCTCGGGCCTCCTCCGGACAACCACCGATTTTAGTGTGCATAAAATAAATCCTTTCTACTGAAGAGTTCGGGACATCAGGATCGGCGTGGAAGTCCAGTTCTGCAGTACCTCCCGTGGTTCAGCATCACGAATACCAGCTAGCTCGGCCTCCTCCTCTACAACAGCATCGATCCTCGAAGAGGTCACAGATTCCTTCCCTAAAGTCTTCAGGCTCGGCAGACTCTTGGATCGGAAAGGATTGATACAGATGCGGGATCGGCTTATCCAACTCTTGATCTTTTTTCTTCTTCATCTTCACGTCGTCATCTGTGGGGGTGTACCCCAAAACATATCTGGATCCCTTAACGAGGACCGGAACAGGCTCAATAATTCCTTGGAAATCTCTTCCCAATCCGAAACCTGGCTCGAAACCATTCTGCAGCATCACAGTGGCTATCATTTTGTATACGGCTGGCATGGGGGTCTGTGGGTCCAAGTCTTCACCAGTGGCATTCACCATCTCCACCGTGTAAAGTCTGTACCTCGCGGTATTTCATCAATGATCGACACCTGCCTACCCGAGTGACTTCCCTCGCCGTGAATAACCAACTCTTCATTCTTCCACACAAGCTTCATCATTTGATGGAGAGTAGAGGCAACGGCTCCCGCCATATGGATGAACGGCCTTCCCAAAAGAAGGTTGTAACGGGTATCTATATCCAATACTTGGAATTGCGCGCTGAACTCTGCGGGGCCTATTTGAAGGGTCAAATTCACTGCTCCCAACGTGTCTCTTTGAACTCCATCAAAAGCTTTCACGTTGACCTGGTTTTGCTCCAGTTTCCCAAGGTCAAACCTTAGTTGCCTCAACGTCAACAATGGGCAGATATTCAAACCAGATCCGTCATCTACTAAAACACGGTTGACAACCTTTTCACGGCATATCACAGTAATGTGCAGTGCTTTGTTGTGTGATCTTCCTTCAGCAAGCAGCTCATCGTCACAAAAGCTGATCAGGTGCCCTCGAATAACCTGATGAATCATGGCAGCCACGTTATCACTACTTGTACCTGAGGGTACATATGTATCATCGAGAGCTTTCATTAAGGCCTGCCTGTGGGACTGAAAGCTCATCAGTAGGGCCCATACGGAGATCTGAGCCGGAGTCTTCTCTAAATGTTTGACGATGGAATAGTCCTTTGGTTGCATCCTTCTCCAGAACTCTTCTGCTTCTCCTTCGCTTATCAGCCTCTTAGCATGGTCCTTCTTCTGTCCTCCGATAGCAAGCTCATCAGGAGTGTAGCACCTTCCGAACCTGGTCATGCCTTGGGCCACAGCAGTTTCAATGATAAATTTGGGCTTGACGAGAGTTTCCGAAGGCACCAAGGCAACAGCCTTTGTAGGTGTCAGAATAACAAACTCTCTCTTTTCCTTGACGCTTAAAGAAGCGACAACCCTTTCCAAGTCCTCATGCACAATGGGAGTAATCATTTTTGTTCCACACTCGTCTTCATCCGTTTCAATCATATTGACATTGCCACCTTCATGATTTGGCAACGGGTTTATATTGATATTTGGCGTCGCCGGTTGGAGAGAAACTACCTCTTGATCGATCAGATCCTGGATTTTGTGCTTAAGGTTGATACAATCTTCCGTGTCATGTCCAACACTGTTGGAATGATAAGAACATCTTTGATCTGGCTTGTAGAACTTTGAATTGACATCCACAGGCTTGGGCCCCACAGGGTGGATGTATCCAGCCTCGGTTAGTCTCTCAAATAGTTTGGTCCGGCTTTCAGCAAGTGCAGTAAAGTTCCTTGAAGGCCTTTTTTCAAATCTGGGTCGGGAAGGGTCGTAACCGCTTTGCTGAGGGGGAGACACCTGCTGATAATTTTGGGTATTCGGACGAGGAGCTTGGTTTCTAGGATAAGGGTTTATTTGATAATTTGGCGATGGAGCTTGGTAATTCGGGAGGGCTTTTTGATATAATGGAGCTTGGACTTGATAAATGGGGCTCGACTGTATATTGGCATAGTTGGGAGCAATATTCT
This sequence comes from Solanum sitiens, assembly GCA_016801875.1. Taxonomy (NCBI): domain Eukaryota; kingdom Viridiplantae; phylum Streptophyta; class Magnoliopsida; order Solanales; family Solanaceae; genus Solanum; species Solanum sitiens. The sequence goes on along the minus strand of JABWTJ010000416.1, from coordinate 544,042 downwards.
GACGAGGGGATGGAATCTGGTAGGGTTGAGGGTAATTTGGGTATATGGGAGAAAAATTTTGGAGATTTGGGGGTAGACTCTGGTACGACGAAATTTGAGCATTTGGATAGGTGGGGGTAGTATTATTGGATTGCGGGTAGTAAGCTTGGTGAGACTTTGGGGAAGGCCTGGAACGATCTGGGGAATGTGACGAGTTTTTGGGGGTTTTTCTTCCCCCATACGAGACAACGGCAACTTCCACTCTTTTCTTCCTCATCAATCCTGAAGATCCAGGTGACGCGGATACCCGGGCTATCTTCCCCGACTTCAGACCGTCTTCGATAGTCTCGCCAACTTTGACTATTTCAGCGAATTTAGATCCGACTAGCAACATGATTCTGTCGTAGTATTCTGGATCCTGCACCCGCACAAACACTTCCACAATCTCTTTCTCGGTCATGGGCGGCCTTACTCTCGCCGCTTCCTTCCTCCATCTATGGGCAAACTCCCTATAGCTTTCAGTTGGTTTCTGCTTCATCTTCTCTAGAGAATACCGATCGGGAACTATCTCGACATTGTATGCAAATCGATCAATGAAGTCTTTGGCCAGCGCATTCCAACTGGGCCACTGTCTGGTTTCGTGTGAAGTAAACCACTCGAGGGCCTCCCCACATAGACTTCGGCTGAAAAGCCGCATCAACAAGGCCTCATCCCTGCCAACTCCACGAGTTGGTCACAATATGCTCTAAGATGAGCCATGGGGTTGCCTACTCCTTCGAAGGTGTCAAACTTCGGAATTTTGAATCCTTCGGGAAGGTTCAAGTCTGGGTGGATGCACAACTCTTCGTAACTGAGTCCAGCGACGTCTGGGATGCACTGTAGCTCTTTCATAGCCCTTTTGATTTCATATTTTATATCGATCTTCGCATCTTCCTTTGCCTTCCATTCTCTTTCCTGCTCTTCATAGTGATCTAACTCTGAACCGTGCACCTCGTGCTCGGCAGGAATGGGAACTTGGAAGGTGGCTCTTTTTGGGAGGGGTGGAGCTATAGAGGGACTTGGAACATTTTGGACGGTCTGGTAATTCTGTGGGTAGGCCTGAGGATTGGAGTTCTGATTTAAATGGGAATAAGGTATTTGGGGACTGAAGGCAGTTGATTTTGGTTTTGATTATGTGGCGGTGGAGTGGTTTGAGTATTCTGAGGATGGGGTGGTATTTGAGGGTGGTTATTTGGAAGAGGCAATGGAGTTTGGTAAGATACAGAAGCGTATTGGGGGGTTTGGGTTGTTAGATCTATCGCAGATGGATTATGCACAGGTGTAGAAGGCTGGTTCTGAGTTGGATCCGTTTCTGATAAAGGGAAGTAGATTAGAGGTCTTCTATCAGCAATATTAGGACCAAATCCAGGTGGAGGCGTATCCTGTCTCTATTGCATTTCAACTCTCATTTCGGCAACCTGTTGCATCAGCTGCATGATCAGTTCGTTCTGTTCCGCTACGGTGGGCTGAGCCACCACAACGTCAGTAAGACTCACTTCGTCGTTGTTGTCTCCCATAACTATCTTTCCTTTGTCTGAATTTTGTCTAGGGAAGGAATCAGTAGGACCTTTTGATCTGGTGAAGTAAGGATGATCTGCCAGCTTTGATCGACACAGATCAGTTAAAAAGTACCTGAGAAGTGAAACAACTCAAAGGCAGATTTGTCAGTGCAGATTCAGAGTACAAGATGCATAATATCACACAGAGAGCAGATATACAGACAAGTATACAGACAAGTATCGCGTCTTAACATGCTTGTGACCCTTTTATGCCAAGGGTAGGCCTACCAATTTGAAGGATGTATATGCTTTTTAAACTCGATTTATTATCCCTAAAATACTTCATTAATAACATCCAAAGTGCCTGATAAACATAAAACAGAGGAATAGTCCTGAAAATAAATTACAAAACAAAGTACAAATAAAACAGTCCCACGCAGGGGATGGTAAAATTCAGGCCTCCTCTGATCCTTCGCCAAGTCTAGCCCTCTTGGCGATGTTGACCTCTTCCCACATGGCATATCTGTTCGCCCAGAGATGATCTCTCGCCAATCGAGCTCCTTCTTGATGTCTGAACCCCTCTATCGACTGAATCTGTTGTTCCATGCTATCATCTAACTCTATCACGCACTGTCTGACTCTTCGTAGTTCTTGTTTAAATCGAGCTATGACTTTGGCTTCTTTTGAGTGACGACGCTGATGCTCTAATTCACTCCTATCAAACTTCTCTTGAAGGCGGTGAAGTCGGACTTGATGTTTGGCTCCAACATCGGCAATAATGTGAGGAACGTTTAGACCAGGCTCAATAGTTCGAGCGAGACTATTTTTTAACCATTCTTTATACTCCCCCGAACATTCTGGATGAAACCTATCTGGTGCAGGCTCACCCAACACTCTTCGAGATCTCCACATCCTATGCATGTCTTCAGCAAATGCAACTCGCCCATTCTCGTGGTCAGTTACGAATTTCCTCATATCTGCGATCTGGGGCAACTCTTGTTTCCCTCCTAGTTGTCTCAAACTCGACCGGGAGCATATGGTCTAGTTCCTCTTAACCCAGCAAATACAAAATAAGGGACCTTTTCAGTACGAACCACCATATTCTTAGTTACCACCAAACTATCTATTGACCATTGTACGTCTTCTTCTCTTAGCCCTCGAAGCCTCGGATACCAAAAACTCTCTCCTCCAGTCTTATTGCAACGATTGTGACACAACCACCAATCATGACCATGTAGCTCGTCGGATCGTCTTAGGGGATCTGGTTCTTTTGGGTTATGAGTCTTGATTAAATGTCGCATCATCCACCACTGTACTATCAGATTACACCCTTGAAAGAGGCGTTCTCCGTTCTGACACTTGTCTAAAGCCCTGTAATGTCGGCCAGAATCATAGGCGCTAAAGTGTAGTATTTTGTTGATGTTTTGTAATCCACTCCATAGAAAATGGCATGAGTGACCATAAATACACTAGGATGAATAGTGTATTTTGTCCCTTGAGGGAAAACCATCGTTCCGAGCAAACATATCGCAAATGCGAAGGGACGCGTTTCTTTCTATTTTTCTTTTGAGACGAACTCGTCTTTATGTTTCTCATAAGCCCTTGCACGCCCAAATCGATAATATAACTTTCTGAATGGTATATTTGGGCCAGGGAGCTTGTCCATCCACTCGGCTTTAACCAATGACAATTTCTCTTTAATTTTGGCAAAATCCCATATTATGGGATTTAGGAGATCTGTATCTGGATGTCATTTCCTTTTGTTGCACATGGTGACACTTTCATAGCTGATAACGATTTCTTCTATAGTCGGCGTCAACTCTACTTCCCCGAACCGAAAAACCATGTTCTCGCTATCCCAGAATTTCACCATCGTTCCAATTAAGCCAGGCCACGCATTCATCTGTAACAGTGACGGGAGATAACCTATGTGTTTCTGAACAATCATTTTATCATCGTTGTTCATGAACCTCCACCATACTTTGAGGAAAGGGTCGGGAATAGTAACCATTCTTGTTTTCAAAGGTTTGTGTGTCGAATTCATCCTACAAAACATAGCGAACAGAGATTAGTCAACCCCGCCCCGTAGACAATAAATTGTTTTTAAAATGCATATACATCCTTCAATTAACACATAAGCATGATTGTTTGTTTTTGGCAATTTGGGCCAAATAGACACAAGGTGGGCTTCTAATGGGCCCAACACGCCTTGGGCGTTGGGTCATCTTAGTTCAAATGCTCTTAAATTCGGGATTCTGGCTCGGCTCTACGCTAGTTTACTAAGAGTGGCTTGTCAAAAGATCGGGAACCCAAACGGACAATTTGGGCTGGAACTCGCGACAACCATTGGACGCATGACTAACCAATAAATTGTCGCTAATTCTGAAAAAGGGTGAGTATAAAAAAGTTCGGCTGCGGTTCCGCAAACCGTCCTTTAGTATACTATACAATATATATCAGAAATATGTCATGATATGCAATGCCAGTTTATAATTTAAACAAATTAATCACATGTAAGCAATTTAATAATACAATTAGTTCAAATAGTCAAATCATTTTGGTTAGAACTTAATTAATCCCCAGCAGAGTCGTCATTTCTGTTTTATCAAAAAAATAACGTATATAATATATAGGTATAAAGTAAAAATGACTATGACTCGAAAAATCAATTAATCTTATGATTTAAGAAAAATCAACTTTTCAAATTGACAGAGTCGCCACTTGATTTTTTAGTAAAATCAAGAAAACTTACAATTTATTTTTTTCAAAAGATTTAAAAACAGATAAAAATCAATTGAAAAGGGTTCGAAGTTCAATGTACATTCCGAGAAGGTGTTAGGCCCTCGAAATGCCCGCTAACTCGCAGTTGACCGGCGATTTGACTAAAATGACCTAAAAAATATCTTAAAATTTTAACTTAGTAAAGAATTCATTTTGATATATTCATTCCATTTTTATTCCTTATTATTTCTAAAGGAAGACATTTAAAGGAAATTAACTTAAGGAAAACTAAGTGGTGATAAAAGTAAATAAAAATAAGTAAATAAAATAGTAAATTTTAAAATAGTGAAAATGGCTGTTCTTTAGGAGATTATTAAATTTCTACCAAAAATTAGTTAATTCAAACAAATAATAAATAAAGAGGAGAAAAAAAATTTGAACTTGGGCTTGATTGCCCAAATTCATTCAAATTTGGGCTTCGGCCCACCTATCCCATATTAATTATTTGAGTTTGGGCCCTTTTCAACAATTCAAATCCTGCAAAATAAATTGGCCTTTGGGCCTATTAAAAAAACTTTTGCTGAAAAGGGTCCTAGCCCATTTCCTGGAAAAAAAAAGAGTCAAGGTATACAAATGATGTATACTGTTGTATACAATGTATTCGATCCGCTTTGAACTTTTTGAGCCCTGCATTTGTTTGAATACACATTTCTCGCTATTCACCCTGTAATTCCCATATTCTTTCTGCGTATTTGTACCTGTACCATTTTTAACCTGTTATTCGCATTTTTTACATCTATTTTTTTTAGTATCACGCCTCTGTATACCCGTGTATACAAGTTGTATATCAGCCTGTTTTTTCAACTTTTGAAAGTTACAGGTTCCATTTCAGTGGTATATCTGGACTGCTATCAACCCAGATTTCGAATGTGGCCTCCTATACGTCTTTTGGCCTGTATATTAGTGTATACAATATGTATACAGCAGGTATACATCATCTTCAACACCTGTAAATTAATTTCCAGCAACTCATTTTCTGTGTTTCGACCTGTACGACTCGAGAAGGATGTTTTGAGCCTTTATGGCTCGATGAGAAACCGCAACGAGATGGATTAAAAGTCCGTGAGGACTCGAGGAGAGTTTCACATGCAATAAAATAGAAATGAATTAGCCATGAAGTGATGAAATAAGGCACATCTTAAACACAACATAATTATGAGTACACAAAAATATTTGAAGAGATCCGAGTTAAGCTCGAATATATAACTCAAAAAATAAATAAAAAATAAATAAATAAAGATCTACATCTTGAGAAAGAAATGATGCAAGAAGAAGTGATATTTACCTTTTTGAGTGCAGCGATTCCGGGATAGTACGAGCAGAGGTATGCGAAGAACTGATCCACACAATACGCAAACATAAGCCGTAACGAAGGATCCCAAAATAGAACTCTAGTTGCTAACGAACATTGAGAAATTGCTTGATTAAATTGCTATGAGTATAAGTAGGTATATATATATATATATATATATATATTATCTCCAAAATTCCACCTCTAAAAAATCTGTTCTTAAGAAAATCTCTACTTAACAATATTCTCTCAATATTTTTAATGTTTTCTTATCTAAAGCCGACCTCTCTTCTTTCTTTTTCCTCCCCTTTTTTAGTGAAAGATAGGATGTATATATATATAGGGGAAGATTAAAGTTACCCTTTTGGAGAGAAAAAAAAACGGATAGGAACGTGGGGGCAAAAATGAGAATCCCTCCATTCCCCAAATTCAAACTAAATCCCCCAAAATTCAAACTAAATCCCCCAAAATTCAAACTAAATCCCCCAAAATCCGGATGGGGAAATGAATTGGGCTGCAGTAATTTGGAGGAATGGGCTGGAATTGCATTGGGCTTGGCTGAAAATTTTAAAAAAAGATTTCTTGGCTGAAGAAATTGAATTGGGCCTATTTAAAAAATTGAATGGGCTGGAGGGGGTAATTTAAGTTTGGTCGGCTGGAAATATGAAATGGGCTACTGACAATTGAATTGGATTTTGGCCCAATTTTTCTCAAAGTTGAGTTAAGTTGAAAGTCTAAAATGAATCAAATTTAAGAAATAGCCAAATTGTGTTACATTAATAATTTGGCTAAACCTTAACTAAGACAAATTAATATTAATTAATTAACGAGCTTCTTAATCTTAACAAAAAAAAATAATAATTATTTAATCGTAAACTTAGTGATTCAAAAATATAACCATGATTTAAACTAATTTAAAAGACTACTCACTAAATTTAAAATATTTTTAAGATGGTTTTTTTTAAGGGATAATGCCCAAGTACCCCCTCAACCTATGCCCGAAATCTCAGAGACACACTTATACTATACTAAGGTCCTATTACCCCCCTGAACTTATTTTATTAATAATTTTCTACCCCTTTTCAGCCTATGTGGCACTAGTTTGAAAAAATAAGTCAACCATCGTTGGGTCCACAAGATAGTGCCACGTAGGCCGAAAAGGGGCAAAAAATTATTAATAAAATAAGTTCAGGGGGGTAATAGGACCTTAGTATAGTATAAGTGTGTCTCTGAGATTTCGGGCATAGGTTGAGGGGGTACTTGTGCATTATCCCTTTTTTTAATAATCATAAAATATACTAAATATATACATAATTATGTAAATATATATATTATCTAAAAACTTTAAGAAACGGCAAAAATTATTCCTAATGATGCAAACTTTATATTTTTTCCTAAATTTATAAAACTAATTATTTTAAATTGTTTGAGAATTTAAGAAGCTCATGAATTAATTTCTACCGGGGAGGGTCAAAATTGGGTGTCAACACGATACATAAAGTGTTAGGTCACGATGGTCTAGAGTATGGTTTTTTTGGCCTTATAAGAAATTATGATGTGTTCTTTCCTAAATTAATAAGAAGAATCGAAAGACACTTTTTAATGTTAGAAGAGTAGTCTCAAGATGTGTTATTCTACACGACATAGATTGCTTTACGTTTACTAGACTTTTGTTAAGAGAACCAAGTCGCCTAACGTGTTTCACAATACTTTAAAGATAGTAAAGTAAATAACACAGTGTTTTACGTGGAAACACCCGGCTCAAAAGGTGTAAAATCCACGACATGTTCCTCAAAAGGATTTACCCCAAATTCATTAAATCAACTACGAGCCTCAGACAACAATTAAGATTACAATAGTTTCTCTAAACTAAAGATCAACTACTTAGTCTTAATTCTACCACACACCTCCAAGATATGTGTTCCCAATGTCTTCGAGTTGCCCTCAACTTGAAGACTAAAATCCTAAAATCAGTTTATATCATACTGATCTACAAATTACAAATGGTAAGAAAACTTCCCACATCTGCTTTTCTGTGTTGCTTGATCAGTAGCATTTTAGAAATCAATCTCTCAGTATTTTGCTTTGTAAGAGCGTGACTTCAATGAACGCCTCTCCTTGTATTTATGCTTATCTTCTTGAAGTCTTCTATTCCGTGAAGGACTCCAGTTTGTTTCATACCTCTATCGCCTTTTGAATTCTTCTTGTAGTGAGACTCTTTTATAAGATAGAAATCTTTCTTGAAAACGTTTCTCTTGAACTGACTTTGCCAACGTGTTCCATGTATTCTGTCATTTATCAAAACACTGCATATCCCAACAAATTCCCCCTTTTTGATGATGACAAACTTATGTCAATTTTCTTTCCTGTTAGCTTTCTATTTTGACCTGTAACACTTAAGCATGGAACATATATGGCAGCACAGATTAGCTTTGGGTTATAAATATTACACTCCCGTTACTTTTCCCCCTTTTGGCATCATCGAAAATAGTTTCAAGGTAAGAGACAAATTATATAAGAAGAATGAGATAGAATCTAATCTGCACCAAAGGATGGGTTATCAAGATTTGAACCAGAGTAGCAACACAGTTAATCGCATAGACAAAGGCACAGAAAACAAACCAAAAATATACAGCAACCTAACACACATAGAGTACATACCAACAACATTCAATGTCTTAAAGAAATAAAACACAATATGCAGACATCACAAAATAACATAGTCGAGTAGATAGTTTGGATAGAAGGCACAGATCAAAAGACTGATTTTGGGATGGAACAAGGAAGAACGGGGTAGGTGGTTAGACATTAGCATTATGAGCAGCCCTCTCTCGATCAAGTTCATTTTGCAGCTCCAGTATACGTGCTTCCTAAGTGGCTGTCTCTAGTCGATGAGCATTCTTTATCGCAAGAAGTTGATCCTCCTTGGCAGCAAGCTGTGTTTTTAGGCGCTGAGTTGGATTAGCAGAATTTCTCATAGAAACAGGTAAAGCCATATAGTTCACAGTACCCACCACATCCTTTATTGTTTGAGTAAACCACACTAGAATAGGCACATGAAATGCCTCAAAGATTGGAGTCATCCAGAACCCATATGGAAGAGCATGTCCATTTTCATCCTAATGGAGCACCCTGTGCATGTTTAACAATCAAGGAAGGTAAGTCGATAGGGACTTCGAAATCTAGCAGCTCCATAAGAGTCAAATCCAAAAAGTTGGCAATCGTACGACGCTGTTTCCTTGGAATAATGATCTTGTGAACCACATCAAAGTAAAACTTGTGCAAGTTAAGGACCCCCAAATCCAGTGACTACTCTTCCCCTAAGAACAGATTGCTGACGAAAGTGTATGATTCGATCAAGTTAAGGAGAAGGCACAGAAGAGTTGGTATGAGGCAAATAATCGTCACCAGAATCTGATGAAGAGCTATCAGAAGAAACAGGGGAAGCAACCTATTTCCATTTGGATTTTGAGAGGGGAGTTTTGATGATTTTGACAGGAGACACAGGCTTGAAGGAAGGTTTCGACTGGGATTTTGTGGGGAGTTTTGTTTTAGAACTGGATGGTTTTGAAGAAATGTGTTTCATACGCCCTAACTGATTTAGTACTAGATCATCATCAAAATAACAATATTAGGAACGAAGGAAGAGAAACACGTAGAAGTACGAGTCCTTTTTGTTGCTGCAAAGGCAAAGATTAATGCAGCCTCAACCTGGCATTTTTGCTATCTAGTTTGGGGAACCCTAATGGGAACAGAGCAAGAAGTGTCTGGAAATACAGAGGATTGAGCCTTAGAGTTACCCATTGATTTCTTGGTTAGGGATTTAGAGCGACGCTTATTCATGTGAGGAACAACTTCTTCGAGAGTGATTTCATCAGTAGTGTCAATACATAAAGGGACAGGTTGAGCGTCATATTCCATAGAAGAGAACATAGGAGGAATAAAAGGTAAAGGGTTTCGACTTACAGAGTTCCATTTTTCAAAACCTTCAAGAAAAACTCGAAAAAGTGCATGATCTCGAGCTTCCCTCTCATTAGGTGCAACTGGTACGATGGCAAGAGATAGTTGAGAGGATGGCTCCACTTCTAATGGTTCAAGCTTTTCCCCCTTGTTGAATTTTTTTTTCAGAGAGAGAAGATGATGGAAGAATATGGAGAGGTGGATTGGATTTGGTGAGGGGATGGTGACAACCTTTTGAGAAAAAGAAGGAAAAGGTGAGATTTTGGCGGTTGTAAAATGATGGGGCATAGATAAATGAACTATATTAATTGTGTGTGTCAGCAAGTGTGATTCTTTAAATTAAGACATGTTATACTTGAATTGTGCTCCACAATTTGTCACAGTATCGCATACGTATTTTAGCTGCTCAAAGTAACAAAATCTATGAGGTATGGTGAAGACTAATGAGGAAAAAATGATATACAAATGGATGTACTGTGATAGATTAGATAAGTTCTCATTACTAACTTAAAAAAAAACTTTGATAGACATAGTTTTCTAACCAATCATTGAGGAAGGGAAATTATGCAAGCTTAATCATCCCCAAGTCTAGCCTATTCTTTTCAAAGTGTTATCGACTTAATGCTTTGGTAAAAATATCAGCTATTTGTTCTTCAGTAGAACAAAACATTATTGATACGTGACCTTTTTCTACATTATCTCGCAAAAAATGATGCCTTATATCAATGTGTTTTGTACGCTTATGTTGCACAATGTTCTTAGCTATGTTAATAGCACTAGTATTATCACGCAAGATAGGAACCCTACCAACTTTCATGCCAGATTCTAACAATTGTTGTTTAATCCATAGCAATTGAGCACAACAAGATCCAGCAGCCACGTATTCAGTCTCTGCAGTTGATAAGGCCACAGAGTTTTGTTTCTTGGTGGACCAGGATATCAAACATATTCCAAGGAAGTGAGCGATACCTGTGGTGCTTTTTCTGTCAACCAAGTATCCAGCATAATCAGCATCCGCATAACCAACCAGATTGAAATTTCTTCTTTTTGAGTACCAGAGTCCCATATCTGTAGTTCCTTTGAGATACCTAAAAATTCTTTTAACAGATTTAATATGAGATTCATTGGGATGTGCTTGAAACCTGGCACAGAGTCCAACATTAAACACAATATCAGGTCTACTTGTAGTAAGAGAGACCCAATCATTCCTCTGTACAGCTTCTGATCAACAGATGCACCTGTTTCATCCATATCTAGCTTAGTGGCTGTAACAATGGGAGTATCAATTTCCTTTGCATCATTCATGTTGAATCTTTTGAGCAGTTCTTTCACATACTTTTGCTGATGAATCAAGGTACCTGTGGGAGTTTGCTTGATTTGTAATCCACGAAAAAAATTTAGCTCTCCCATCATACTCATTTCAAATTCTCCACTCATAAGTTCAACAAACTCTTTGGTCATTAAGCTATTTCTAGATCAGAAAATTATGTCATCCACATAAACCTGCACAATGAGCAAATCCTTACCATTTGTTTTAAGAAAAAGAGTATTGTCGATTTTACCTCTGGAATGTCCATGATCTAAGAGAAACTTCGATATCCTTTCATACCATGCTCTTAGAGCTTGCTTCAACCTATACAAAGCTTTATCCAGTTTGTAGACATGATCAAGAAACCCGGGATGTTCAAATCCATGTGGTTGTTTTACATATACTTCTTTCAAATATCCGTTTAAGAATGCACTCTTTACATCCATTTGATAGAGAGTAAATTCTTTAAACACAGCAAAGGCAATAAGTAATCGAATAGCTTCAAGTCTTGCCACATGAGCAAAAGTCTCATCATAATCGATTCCTTCTTTTTGACTATATCCCTGAACCACCAATCTTGCTTTGTTTCGAGTGACTGTTTCGTTCTCATCCAGCTTGTTCCTATACACCCATTTTGTTCCAATTATTGTTCTTCCTTCAGGTGGTGGAACAAGATGCCATACCTTGATTCTCTCAAATTGGTTAAGTTCTTCTTGCATTGCTTGAATCCAATCTTCATCCACAAGAGCTTCCTTCACCTTTTTGGGCTCAACCATGGACATAAATGCTTGAAAAGCACAAAGGTTCTTTAAGCCTGACCTGGTAGTGATTCCAGAGGTGAGATTTGTAAGAACATTATCAATAGGATGTGATCCTTGATACTTGTAGCTTTTTACAGTCAACCCTTGAGAGGTAGAAGCATTTTCTACATCATTATGTTCCTCCGACTGACCAGTATATTGACTTACAGTTCCCCTGAATGTGTGCTTCCTGATTGTTCAATAGAGGGAACATGTTGCTCGACTTTTTCCTATTTGTACTCCTCAATTTTATTGTCTCCCTGCATGTTAGTCTCAAACACAGAGCAATTTTCATCAAATACAACATGCACACTTTCTTCAACACATTTTGTTCTTTTATTCAATTCCCTATATGCTTTACTATGTGATGAATATCCTAAGAAAATTCCCTCATCACTTCTTGCATCGAACTTACCAAGGTTATTTTTGCCATTATTATGAATATAACATCTGCAACCAAAAGTCCTAAGGTGAGAAATATTCGGTTTTCTACCTTGGAGTAATTCATAGGGAGTCTTCTCTAAGATGGGGCGTGTCATGCATCTGTTTACAATGTAACATGCAGTACTAATGGCTTCAGCCCAGAGATTTTTTTCAAGATTATTTGCAATCATCATTGTTCTGGCCATGTTTTCTAGAGTCCTGTTTTTCCTTTCAATTACTCCGTTTTGTTGAGGGGTTCTGGGAGCAAAGAAATTATGATCTACACCATGTAATGAACAGAATTCCAGGAAATTTGCATTTTCAAATTTTGTTCCATGGTCAGATCTCATGGAAATCAAGGATAGTCCTAGAGTTTTTTCTAATTTTTTTATAAAAATAGAAAAAGTCTCAAAGGACTCTTTTTTAGAAGCTAAGAATAATGTCCAAGTGAATCTAGAAAAATCATCTACAATGACAAATATGTACTTCTTACCTCCTCTGCTTCTTACTCTCATAGGTCCACATAAGTCCATATGAATCAGTTGAAGGCACTTGGTTGTACTTACCTGATTCTTTGACGTGAATGATGAACTCACTTGCTTCCCCCTTACACATGCACCACAAACACTATCATTTTTGAATTTGGTTTTAAGTAGACCTATAACCATATCCTTTTCTAACAGTTTGTTCAATTGTTTCAAGCTCGCATGCCCAAGTCTTTTGTGCCATAGTAAGGGATCATTAGCAATTGCACTAAGGCACTTCAGAGTTGTGCCAGGCATTCCCGTGATATCAGCTTTGTACACATTTTTGTGTCTTTTGGCAGTTAAAATGACCTCTTTTGTGTCCAGTTTCTCAACCCTGCAACCTTCAGATGTAAAAATTATTTTGTTACCTTTGTCACATAGTTGAGAAATGCTGAGAAGATTATGCTTTACCCCATCCACATGATATACTTCCTCCAAGGCTTTGGATTCAGTTTGTCCAATCTTTCCAACTCCTACAATTTTCCCTTTCTTTCCATCTCCAAATGACACATTCCCCCCTTTGTATGCAGTGAGTGAAAGGAATTGATGCTTGTTTGCCGTCATATGCTTTGAACAAGCACTATCCATGTACCAGATGTTATGCCGTAATTTTACTATCTTTAGAAAAATCACTTTTTTGAAATGTTCTAAGTGTAAAACAATTTGAGAAAAATACTTAGAAAAGAGTCGCCACTTAATTCTTTAAAGAAATTAAGAAAACTTAATTTAAAAAGATTTTAACAGATTAAATCTTAATAACTTTAGAGAAAATGGGTAAGAGGTTCTTATTTACGCTTCAAGAAGGTTTTTAAGGCATTTGAAGCGCCCGCTAACATGCGGTTATCCTATGACTTAGGTTAATTATTTTGACTATTTTTTTTTAAAAAAATATTTAATATAGAAATAATATTATTAATTTACAACACTCGATTAACTTTGAGAAAATAATTAAAAGAACAATTTTTAAATTTTTTTTTATGAAAATGGAATCTTAATTGAAACATTTGAATATAATACAAGTGACTAGAATTTTAACAAGACTAGATTTGTTAAAACTTATTTGACGCATTTTTTAAAATAATATTTTAAGCCAAATTGGTCAATTAAAGCATAGAGACTATTTTAAGTTAATTGAAGGTTAAGTAAAAGTTTCAAATAAACAAAAACCAAGTGTTGACAAAAATAAAATTTATTTAGACATACTAACATAAAGAATATAGTTCATCTCTTGGGAATTAATTAAGTTATTTAATAATTCTAAATTTAGAGTAAATAAAAAAGATAATAATAATAACAATTAAATAATAAATGAGTAAAGAAGTAGATGAATTTGGGCCCCCTTTTGGGCCAATCTTGCTGGAAATTTGGGGTTTTAACCCAACTCTCATTTTTATATACACTTGTCGTATATCAGTGTATATCGAATGTATATAGCTTATTTTTCTGCTTTTCGAGACCTGTTCCAGTTTCCAATTTCTCCGGACATCGAGAAGTCTAATTCAAGAGGAATTCCACTCAACAAAAGGCAGGGATAGAATCCGAAATAGACTCGGATGGAGTTTTCACATGCAATAAAATAGAAATGAATTAGCCATGAAGTGATGAAATAAGACACATCTTATTTACAACATAATTTATGAGTAAATAAAAAATATATTTTAAGAGATCCGAGTTAAGACGAAATATATAACTAAAAAAAAAAAAAAAGATCTTACAACCTTCAGATAATAAAGACATACATCTTGAGAAGTAAATGATGCAAGAAGAAGTGATATTTACCTTTTTGAATGCAGCGATTCCGGGATAGTACGAGCAGGGGATGCAGCGACTTCACCTCACAATTCAGATTCGAACGACGATCGAGAATTTCAAGTGATATCTTCGACCCGAATACGACTTGAATGTGTTTAATCTATGTATTCTTTGCCCTTTTTTACTTGAACTACTATGAATGTTCATATTTTTTTCTATATCAAAGAAAAATATATCATTAATAATGAATAATCAATAATGAATATTGAATATTGAATATTGAATATTTAGTATTGAATATTGAATATTGAATGTTGAATTGAAAAATGAATTGAATTGAATTCTTGAATTCTTGAATTTAATCATGAATGAGAAAGAAGAAGAAAAAAGAAGGTATTTATAGAAGATTTTTATGGTAGATTTAGGAGGAAAATGGAATGGATTGGGATGAATTTGAATTTCAAAATTCAAAATTCAAATTTTTTTTTTTTACGGGGGCAAATGGAAAGGATTGGGATGAATTTGAATTTCAAAATTCAAAATTCAAATTCAAATCTCTCAAAAGTGTAGTTGAGAATTAGTGGGCTGGGAATTGTATTGGGCTGCAGTAATTTGGAGGAAAGAATTGGGCCTAGGAAATTGTAAGGTTTGAAAAAGAATGGGCTGCTGAAGGTAATTGTGAAGAATGGGCTGGGAAATATGGAATGGGCTGCTGAAAATTGAATTGGATCTTGGCCCAAATGTTTCTCAAAGTTGAGTTAAGTTGAACTCTAAGATGGATTAAATTTAAGAAATAGCCAAATTGTGTTACATTAATAAATTTGGCTAAACCTTATAAGACAAATATATATTAATTAATTAACGAGCTTCTTGATCTTAACAAAAAATAAAATAATTAATTTAATCGTAAACTAGTGATTCAAAAATATAACCATGATTTAAACTAAACTAATTTAAAAGACTACTCACTAAATTTAAAATATTTTTGAGATGGTTTTTTGAATAATCATAGAATATACTAATTATATACATAATTATGTAAAATATATATATTATCTAAAAATTATAAGAAATGGCAAAAAATATTCAAAATAACTTTATATTTTTTCTTAAATTTATAAAACTAATTATTTTAAATTGTTTGAGAATTTAAGAAGCTCATGAATTAATTCTACCAGGGAGGGTCAAAATTGGGTGTCAACAACTGTCCCTCATTTTACTTGGATTGATGCGAGAAATTCGAGGAAAATGAAATTGACCAAGCCAATTTTGACCGACCACATATTCATCTTTTAAGAAAAGGGATCTGGTACGGACTTTAGAAATTATGACCGAGCCCTGAAAATGGGTTTCCTACATATCTCAGGCTATATGAGAATTCAGGTCACTTTTAGTTCGATACGCTAGATTTAACGCACGATTTTGAAAGAAATCAAAAGTCATCTCGATACCGAGTTATGAAGGAATCGGGATGCTTGGGAATAAGATTTAAGAGGGAATGTTAGAATATAGCCGAGTTTTCAACATCGAGCCCGCCTACATATCGTTAAACCATAGGAATCAGGCTATTTGTAGTTCGACTCAATCGATTGAAAAGGAAATCTATTATGTTAGATAACCTTTGGTTCTGGACAAGTGACAAAATTAAACGAGTATGAAAAGGAGGCTTGTAACCTCTTAGCCAGGAATGTGGTGTACTTCACACCCATAATTAAGAACTCACATGGACATAATTTCCAAAGCTCTCGGTGCTTTGTCACTCAGATTAGAAACTTGCTTTCGGTAGACCAAAATTTCCGAATGCGAGACCGAAACTGACAAAACCTAAAGAAAAACCCACATGCCTTCTGATAGGGTTGTGGTTTGATTGTGGTGGAAGTCGCACCTCTGCTCGGGTCCTAAGAGCTTGACACTCCTCTTTGGACTATATCCCAGTTTGCTGCTAAGAAAAAGTTCCACGTTGTGCTGCATCCTTTTTAATGTCGTCTTCACCTGTGGTTTGTTTTTGGAGAATTCATCCTTTCGGATGCTCTCGACAAAGACTGACATAAAACTCGTCAGCATAAAAACTCAATTAGAAAGGGAGACAGTGTCTTTTACCATGTCGACACTTAATTGTTCTCCTCGACATTTGACGTCAACTCGATCGGTTTGACGTAAAGCAAACAGAGCTTATGTCTTATGTATGTAATGCAATCTTCAATGTGTTCTTCAATTGATGCTGAAATAAATAAAAACAGATGCAGTGCTGATATTTATCTTGATGTCGTCTTTGATGTTCTTCTTGATGTTTACTTTTATAAAAAATAAAATGATGCAGTTGATGCCGATGGGTGAATATTTTCTTCAGATGCACGATTCCCTTTCTGGCAGTGCATGATTCCTTGCGGGGCATGGGTATCTTCCCGCGATGCATAAATTTTCTGCGAGGCATGAATATCTTCTCGCGATGTATGAATATTAACTCGCGATGCATGATCTTCCGCAATGCATGAATATTGACTCGCGATGCATGATCTTCCGCGATGCATGAATATTGACTCTCGATGTATGATCTTCTACGGGGCATGAATATCTTCCCGCAATGCATAAATTCCGCAAGGTATGAAATCTTCTTACGATGCATAAATTTTAGCGAGGTACGAAATCTTCTTGCGATGTATAATTTTCTGCGAGGCATGAGTATCTTCTCGCGATTAGCTTGTGATGCATGAATATTAACTCGCGATGCATGATCTTTCGCGATGCGTGAATATTGACTCGCAATGCATGATCTTCAGCGATGCATGAATATTGACTCGCGATGTATGATCTTCCGCGATGCATGAATATTGACTTTCGATGCATGATCTTCTGCGGGGCATGAATATCTTCCCGCAATGCATAAATTCCACAAGGTATGAAATCTTCTTGCGATGCATAAATTTCAACGAGGTATGAAATCTTCTCGCGATGTATAATTTTCTGCGAGGCATGAATATCTTCTCGCTATTAACTTGTGATGCATAAATATTAACTTGCGTACATGATTTTCTACGATGCATGAATATTGACTCGCGATGCATGATCTTCTGCGAGGCATGAATATCTTCCCGCAATGCATAAATTCCGCAAGATATGAAATCTTCTTGCGATGCATAAATTTCAGCGAGGTGTGAAATCTTCTCGCGATGTATAACTTTCAGCGAGGTATGAATATCTTCTCGCGATTAACTTGTGATGCATAAATATTAACTCGCGATGCATGAATATTGACTCGTAATGCATGATATTCCGCGATGCATGAATATTGACTCTCGATGCATGATCTTCTGCGGGGCATGAATATCTTCCCGCAATGCATAAATTCCGCAAGGTATGAAATATTCTTGCGATGCATAAATTTCAGTGAGGTAAGAAATCTTCTCGCGATGTATAATTTTCTGCGAGGCATGAATATCTTCTCGCGATTAACTTGTGATGCATGAATATTGACTCGCGATGCATGATATTCCGCGATGCATGAATATTGACTCTCGATGCATGATCTTCTGTGGGGCATGAATATCTTCCCGCAATGCATAAATTCCGCAAGGTATGAAATCTTCTTGCGATGCATAAATTTCAACGAGGAATGAAATCTTCTTGCGATGTATAATTTTCTGCGAGGCATGAATATCTTCTCGCGATTAACTTGTGATGCATAAATATTAACTCGCGATGCATTATCTTCCGCGATGCATGAATATTGACTCGCGATGCATAATCTTCCGCGATGCATGAATATTGACTCTCGATGCATGATCTTCTGCGGGGCTTGAATATCTTCCCGCAATGCATAAATTCTGCAAGATATGAAATCTTTTTGCGATGCATAAATTTCAGCGAGGTATGAAATCTTCTCGCGATGTATAACTTTCAGCAAGGTATGAAATCTTCTCGCGATGTATAATTTTCTGCGAGGTATGAATATCTTCTCGCGATTAACTTGTGATGCATGAATATTAACTCGCAATGCATGATTTTCCGCGATGCATGAATGTTGACTCGCGATGCATGATCTTCCGCGATGCATGAATATTGACTCTCGATGCATGATCTTGATGCAGGGCATAAATGTCCTCCTGTGATTAAATCTTGATGTCATCCTTGGTACCGAATGAAGATAGTGCTTAAATCGAGCAACGTAGTGATCTTCTGGATAATCATGTCGTCTTAATTGACGATAATGGTAAAATGACTTCCTGATAGTATATCCTCTTGATCGGTAACAATATAAATAAACCCTCTGGGTAATGTATCGTCTTGATTGACAATAAAATAAATAAACCTTCCGGGTAATGTATAATATCATATCTGACATTATAATGCAAATGACGTCCTTTACGGAGACCGTAAACTCTTCCTTGGGATTTTTGCTTGATTCACCTTCAAATCTAGATGGACGTTCCTCACAAATATCATGTTGTTGAAAATTGATTGAAATAAACAAATCATATTCCCAAGTCTCCGCCATAAGCGATATAACATGATTCCTGCAATCCAGGAAAACTATTGATTTGGGGAGAGTTTCCTCCTCCCTTGACTTCTCCATATTTATCGATCGGAGTAATCTACTGATATCAAAGCAAAGCTCTAAACCTGCATCCATAGAAAAATTGTTAGTTTTAAAAACGGACTGATCTGTGTCGATTCTTCAATCGTCTGCTCCTCGTCCTGCTATCTCCGGTTGATCTTTCTGATCTCCCAATTCTTGATAGATAAGACAAAATATTTTATGCCGAAACAAATGAAACATAAAAGAAAAATCTTTAAGAAAATAAATTTTCGAGAAGTAGTATTTTGAAAAGGGGTACTGCCAAGTATCATGTCATGTCAGGTTTAGCGGACTTCTTTGAGTCTGATGCTTGGAGGTATATTTGATTATTCGCTGGGGAGCATTCAAAGTCACTCCAGACCGTCGATAAACCATGTTGAAATTTTGAGGCTATTCTCAAAATTTCTGTCCCAGTTACAAGTTATGGCTTATCTTCAACTGTCGGTAAGTAAATCATGGAATTTTCGAGATCTTCTCGAAAATTCTGTCCCAGTTGCAAATCTCGAAGTATCTCCACCTTGACTCGCTGGGGAAAAATCTTCTTCTCAGGAATTTTTGAGACCCTCTCAAAAATTTTATCCCAGTTTCTACTGTAAAATAGAAATCTTACGGAAAATATGACAGAACCCTTGTAGCGCCTACGTATCCCGCTGAGGCAGGAATAAGGTCAAACGTAGTTCCCCCTCAAGGGTAGCACCAACATTCTTGAGGCCAAATGGCATCACCCTATAATGATATACACCCAAGGTGTAATAAAAGCTGTCTTTTCTGCATCTTCCTCATCCATCAAAATCTGATGATAACCTGCGTAACAATCCACAAATGACTGCATTTCATGTTTAGCACAGTTATCGATCAAAATGTGAATATTTGGCGACGAAAAATTATCTTTCGGGCTGGCCTTGTTGAGATCCCTGTAATGACATATATTCTGATTTTCCCATCTTTTTTGGCGATCGGAACAACATTTGTCAACCAAGTCGGGTATTGTGTCACTTCCACCAATCTGGACTCGATCTGCTTGGTAATCTCTTCTTTAATCTTTAAACTCAACTCAGGCTTGAGTTTTCTAGTTTTTTGCTTCACCGGACTGAACCCTGGATTGATCGGCAATTTGTGACACACCATATCGGTACTCAGCCCTAGCATGTCGCCGAATTTCTAGACGAACACATCAATGTATTCAGTGAGTAAATGTATTAAATCCTTCCTCTGAGCTTCATTCAAGTAAACACTGATTTTGGCCTCTTTGACACACTATTGGTCTCCCAAATTTAGTTTCAATTTCCTCTAAATTCGGTTTATGTTGATTTTCAAACTGCAGAAATTCTTCAGCAACATATTCTGGTACCTCATTTTCCTCTTCGTAATCATCCACCTCGTCGTCACCTGCTTCACTTTGTTAGTTCAGCTCGTGACATGACATGACATTGGTAGGTTTAAAACTTATATTACTGAAACCATAAATAGACAAAGTTAGACAAGTAAAAATATAGCAAATAAGTAAATAAACCAAATTTAAGTAAAAGAGGCTTTCATTCAAAATGGAAAATTATGCAAACTTTGGTTATGGCAAAGGGCCATGTTGCCTTTTTCAATTATTACGATGAAATTTAAAACTTAAGCAATTAAGCAAAATGCAAAATGGTGGGTCTCGGGCCTCTTCTAGAGTGCCACCGATTTAAATATGCATAAATGATGCCTTTCTACCAAGGAGTTCGGGGAATCAGTATCGGCGTGGAGGTCCAATTCTGCAGCGTTTACATTATATCCTGTCGGAGGAAAATCCTACCTTCCCTGCATCTCTACCCTCATCTCTGCAATCTGTTGCATCAACTGCAGAATTAACTCGTTCTGGTCTGCTACGGTGGGTTGAGCCACCAGAACGTCAGTGAGACCCACCTCTTCGTTATTGTCTCCCATAATCGTCTTTTCTTTATCAGAATTTTGCCTTAGGAAGGAATCTGCGGGACACTTTGATCTGGTGAAGTGAGGATGGTTTGCCAGCTTAATCAACACAGATCAGCTCAAAATACCTTATAAAGAAAAACAACTCAAAGGCAAAATGTGTTAGTCTGTGTCGATGATAGTTAATACAAAATATCACACACATTATTGGAAACACATAAGAGTCGCTTCATTTGAAGATAAATTAGCCCACGTATATAGAAAGATGACTTAAATAGACAGAAATTTGTCTATATTATTTTAGGACTAATGAGTCAGAAATGTCGACTTGAGTCGGGACAAAGTAAATTGTCGTACTTCTGATTTTTTATTGAAATGTAACTCTACTTTCTTTATAAGAGTTGGGAAAGATAAAATTTTCTCAAAATGGGGACCGAACCTTGGGAAGGCTGCCTACGTATCTCATAAAAGAGAATTCAGGTCCTACATAGTTCGACCCATTCTGAATCTCTTTTTGATTTGAGATGGAAAATTTACACTTTTTTTTAGATGAAAGAGTAAGAT
Source organism: Solanum sitiens (assembly GCA_016801875.1). Classification (NCBI taxonomy): domain Eukaryota; kingdom Viridiplantae; phylum Streptophyta; class Magnoliopsida; order Solanales; family Solanaceae; genus Solanum; species Solanum sitiens. The sequence continues at coordinate 522,634 of JABWTJ010000416.1, read as the reverse complement.
TTAGGATTTGAAAGAGAGTTTTGAATATATGTTTTTTTTGGGGGAAAATTAAAGATTCGAAGAATATTTGGACGCACTTTTGATAGTGACTTGATATTTATGCTTAGGGGTTCTAAAAATTATTAGAAGTGGAGTGAGCTACAATATCTTCAAATAAAGCAACATTTTCACATAAGCAGTTATAACACATAAACAGTTATTGTGCGTTCTTAACAGATGTGTGACCCATTTTTGCCAAGGATAGGCCTAACGAATCAAAGAATGTGATTATGATAGATTGATCCGAGCCATTAATTTGTGACAAATCGAGTTTTTATTAAATCGAACTCCTTATGTCAAACTTAGGTTTGAGTCCGTCTATCATTATCAAGTTGCACAAAATATGCTTTTGGTCGTTGGATCGTGAAATCCGTCGACGTAAGGCTGGACTTCTTAAATGTGGAATCGATACCCAGAATCGATCCCCCTAAGGCATATGCATGCATGACTTAAACTGAGGGGTGGTTTAGCTCTATCTTATGTTTTCTAAGATTTGGCTTTCTAAACACAAGGTTCCCGAGTGGACAACTCGAGTGAGAAGGCTACGCGGTTACACGGAAAAAGATCTGGACACCCCGCGCATATGCCAACTCTCCTAACTTTGAGAATTTTGAAAGAAGTTTGCGGATGCACAAAGCACACCTCGCGTGTACGTGTGATAGTGTAAAATTCCAATAAGTGGAGAAATATGAACGGAATGACAGTTTATAAAGCAGTAAAAATATACAATTTATAAAAATAATAACAAATAAACAGTTTATATCACATAAGCATACAAAATTATTAAGGCATTAGGCATGCAATATAAGCGAACAAATAAGCATATGCTAAAACATTAATAATTAACCTAAATCTATTATGGTTAGAACCTATTAATTCCCCAGCAGAGTCGTCATTTCTGTTATGCCTTAATTTTACTATCTTTAGAAAAATCACTTTTTTGAAATGTTCTAAGTATAAAACAATTTGAGAAAAATACATAGAAAAGAGTCGCCACTTAATTTTTTAAAGAAATTAAGAAAACTTAATTTAAAAAGATTTTAACAGATTAAATCTTAATAACTTTAGAGAAAATGGGTAAGAGGTTCTTATTTACGCTTCAAGAAGGTTTTTAAGGCATTTGAAGCGCCCGCTAACATGCGGTTATCCTATGACTTAGGTTAATTATTTTGACTATTTTTTTAAAAAAAAAAATATTTAATATAGAAATAATATTATTAATTTACAACACTCGATTAACTTTGAGAAAATAATTAAAAGAACAATTTTTAATTTTTTTTTTAAGAAAATGGAATCTTAATTGAAACATTTGAATATAATACAAGTGACTAGAATTTTAACAAGACTAGATTTGTTAAAACTTATTTGACGCATTTTTTAAAATAATATTTTAAGCCAAATTGGTCAATTAAAGAGGGGATGCAGCGACTTCACCTCACAATTCAGATTCGAACGACGATCGGGAATTTCAAGTGATATCTTCGACCCGAATACGACTTGAATGTGTTTAATCTATGTATTCTTTGCCTTTTTTTTTTACTTGAACTACTATGAATGTTCAAATTTTTATTTTTTTTTATATCAAAGAAAAATATATCATGAATAATGAATAATCAATAATGAATAATGAATATTGAATATTTAGTATTGAATATTGAATGTTGAATTGAAAAATGAATTGAAATGAATTGAATTGAATTCTTGAATTCTTGAATTTAAGCATGAATGAGAACGAAGAAGAAAAAAGAAGGTATTTATAGAAGATTTTTATGGTAGATTTAGGAGGAAAATGGAATGGATTGGGATGAATTTGAATTTCAAAATTTAAAATTCAAATTCAAATTTTTTTTTAGGGGGGCAAATGGAAAGGATTGGGATGAATTTGAATTTCGAAATTCAAATTCAAATCTCTCAAAAGTGTAGTTGAGAATTAGTGGGCTGGGAATTGTATTGGGCTGCAGTAATTTGGAGGAAAGAATTGGGCCTAGGAAATTGTAAGGGAATTTGAAAAAGAATGGGCTGCTGAAGGTAATTGTGAAGAATGGGCTGGGAAATATGGAATGGGCTGCTGAAAATTGAATTGGATTTGGCCCAAATGTTTCTCAAAGTTGAGTTAAGTTGAAAGTGTAAGATGGATTAAATTTAAGAAATAACCAAATTGTGTTACATTAATAAATTTGGCTAAACCTTAAATAAGACAAATTAATATTAATTAATTAACGAGCTTCTTGATCTTAAAAAAAAATAAAATAATTAATTTAATCGTAAACTAGTGATTCAAAAATATAACCATGATTTAAACTAAACTAATTTAAAAGACTACTTACTAAATTTAAAATATTTTTGAGATGGTTTTTTTGAATAATCATAGAATATACTAATTATATACATAATTATGTAAAATATATATATTATCTAAAAATTATAAGAAATGGCAAAAAATATTCAAAATAACTTTATATTTTTTCTTAAATTTATAAAACTAATTATTTTAAATTATTTGATAATTTAAGAAGCTCATGAATTAATTCTACCAGGGAGGGTCAAAATTGGATGTCAACACCAGAGCCTGCTTCCTTTCACTTTTACCTGCAAGCATTTTAAAAATTAATTTTAGGAACCCAGACGAGCTTGTATCCTTTTTGATGATAGAAGGGATGAATAAGATTTCTTCACTGGCAGCCAATTATTATTTCTGATTTGCTGATTGATTTTGACATAATTTGTTGCTATTTCAACATTTTTGTTGCTATGCTTTCTGGCAACAAGACATTCAGTACTTGGGTGCCCAAGTTTGCCGCAAAAATAGCACAAATCAGTTGTAACAATATTGTCATTATTAAAGCCAATACCTGCTCTCTCATTGTGATTTCTCTCACTTAATTGATTGACAATTCTCGATGAGTTAGTCCATCTATTTGCTCTTTCAAGCCTAACTTTTATCTGAGAGATTTCTATATTTAATTTTCTCACCTTTTCTTTTTCAGCAAAATAATTATTTGTACATTGATTCAACTCTTTCTCAAGGTTTTCTTTTGTTTCACTCATTTTTCCTTTTTCAGTAACTGTCATTCTTAAGATTTCAGACTTAAGATCCAGGTTTGATGACTCAAGCTTTCCAACATGTTTCTTCAGACAGCTGTTTTGTTTATCAGTTACACAGTTTTGTTTTCTTTGAGTTCCATGTACTAAAATTTTTGATCTGCAAAAGCTTTAAACAACTGATTTCTTTCGCATATTAATTCTTCAAGGTCATCAATTAACCCATTCATCAATCCAATTAATCTATTTTTAGAAAATGACTGCAATTTTTCTTTAAGATCAGTGATACTAACCTCAGAGTTTTCATCGTCTTTAGCGTCTGAATCACCCAGAGCCATGAATGTTGTTTCATCTATTTCATCATCAGATTCTCCATCTCCTGAACCCCAATCATCTACCATTGTATATTCCTCCTTTTTCATTGAATTCCTTTCCTTTTCCATTCTTTCTTACCTCCAGTTAGCTTCCCATTGCGGGCAGTTCTTAACATGATGATCCATTTTTCCACACTTGTAACATCCATTTTGAGATTTATCATTTACCCATCCTTTTTTATTTGTTTCCTTCTTTTCATTTCCTTTATTCTTTTTGATATACTTCTTAAGATTTCTTGCCAGGAAAGCCATTTCTTCTCCAGAATCTTCTCCATCAGAAACTTTCAGTGCTAGTGTTTTTGCACTAAGCATCTCTTACCTTTTTAATTCATTCATATTCATCTCATAAGTTCTAAGATTTCCCACAAGTTCATCAAGTGTCATGATAGAGATATCTTTCGCTTCTCTTATGGCAGATACTTTTACATCCCATTTGTTTTTATGAAGAATCCTTAGCACCTTGTCAACTTGCTCTTCAGTAGTGAGAGCTTTTCCTAGAGCTGACAACTCATTTATCAACTTAGTGAGTCTCGTAATCATTTCTAAGAGAGGCTCGCCTTCCTTCATCTTGAATGTTTCGTGTTCAGTAAATATCATGGCTACTCTGAATTTCTTTACCTGACTTGTTCCTTCATGAGCATTTACCAGTGCATCCCAAATTTGTTTAGCCATAGTACAGTTCAAAACTCTGTTGTACTCATCTGGTCCAAGACCAAAAACAAGATGTTTGTGGTCTTGGCATTTTTTCTGAGAGCAGCTAAATCTTCCGCAGTGAAATCAATTCTTACCTTTGGTACTGAAACTCCATCAACAATCTTCATAGGAATGGTAGGTCCCATAGTAATCCTATACCATAGTTCATAATCATCGGCTTGAATGAAATCCTTCATGCGTGCTTTCCACCAGCCAAAGTGAGACCCATTGAACATTGGGGGTCTAACAGTTGATTGCCCTTCTTTGTGACCGATAGGTGGTGCAGAATTTATCTCGATCTATTCTTAAGTGATTAACTTTTGATAAAAAAAAAACGTTCTGATATCAAGTGTTATTCTACACGACCTAGATTGATTTACCTTTACTAGACTTTTCTTAAGAGAACCAAGTCGCCTAACGTGTTTCACAAAAGTTTAAAGACAGTAAAGTAAATAACACAGTGTTTTACGTGGAAACACCTGGCTCAAAAGGTGTAAAAACCATGACCTGTTCCTCAACAGGATTTACCCCAAATTCACTAAATCAACTACGAGCCTCAGACAACAATTAAGATTACAATAGTTTCTCTAAACTAAAGATCAACTACGTAGTCTTAATTCTACCACACACCTCCAAGATATGTGTTCCCAATGTCTTTGAGTTGTCCTTAACTTGAAGACTAAAATCCTAAAATAAGTTTATATCTTACTGATCTACAAATTACAAATGCTAAGAAAAATTCCCAGATCTGCTTTCCTGTGTTGCTTGATCAGTAGCACTTCAGAAATCAATCTCTCAGTATTTTGCTTTGTAAGTGCGTGACTTCAATGAACGCCTCTCCTTGTATTTATACTTATCTTCTTGAAGTCTTCTATTCCGCGAAGGACTCCAGTTTGTTTCATACCTCTATCGCCTTTTGAATTCTTCTTGTAGTGAGACTCTTTTATAAGATAGAAGTCTTTCTTGAAAACATTTTTCTTGAGCTGACTTTGCCAACGTGTTCCATGTATTCTGTCATTTATCAAAACTCTGTATATCCCAACAAGATGGATATACACCTATACACATGATTTTTTTTAAGTTAACGGATGCAACTGCATTCTTACAGGGTGATTCACCTTGTTGTAATAAATTAAAGACTTATTCCACTATAATTGTAAGAAAAAAATTTCTAGATCACAAATTAGAAGTTTTTCACGTATGATACATTTTAATTGTGGAACGTGCTCATACTTCCTTCTCATTATATCAATATTCATTATTAATAAATTTGTGGGGTTCCAACTCCATTTTTATTAAAGTCTTAATTTGGTACAATTACATATCAACTAAATCTTATCAAGATGACTATAGGTAGTTGCAAAGTTTGAAACTTTGGTATTTCCATGATGTCATTAGTGACATCATTAGGAGTAGATTTCTCCTATAAATAGAGAGCCCTTTCTCATTTCAAAAACACACTATGTTAGACAGAAAAAATATATTTTGAGAACAAAGTGAGGTATTCCAATGTTCCGTAGACTATATAAGAGAAATAGTTTGTGAAGAAAAATAGAGTGTGAGCGATATTTTAGTAAGGTGGAATCAAAGAGTGTTATTCCATTTGAGTGCGTAGTATCACTTTGAGTATTGTATTCGTGACTACACAGTGTAAAATTCCTTACTATAGTGATATCAGTTGCTCCTTTTGACCTGTGGGTTTTCCTTATTTAGAAGGGTTTCCACGTAAAATTCTTGGTATCATCATTTTTTCATTTTATTTTCATTACTTTTACCATATATTTTTATGTTTGTCCGCATTTTTCCAATAAACTGGTATAAGATCCAAGGTTTTATCTGAGTATACTCTGTGGTTACAACACAGTCTACACTTCCACATAAAAAAATCACTTTGATTTGCAATAACTATAATTTTGGGAGATAAACAATGGAAACCAACACAAGTAGAATGGTGTCAATTATGTCATTTTGAAGGGGAAAATGAAAGATCTGCTTTATGTGAAGAATTGTTATCAACCAGTCTTAACCACTATAAAGTCTGATAATAAAAAAGATGAAGAGTGGAATTTGTTGCACAATCTGGTTTGTGGATTCATTAGGCAATGGGTTGACGATAATGTGTTAAACTATATTTCTGGGGAGACACATACTCGAACTCTATGAGAGCATCTTGAAAGTTTGTATGTTCGAAAAATTGGCAACAATAAAATGTTCTTAATAAAGCAGATGTTGAGTTTAAAGTATCATGATGGTACTCCGATGACAGACCATCTAAATAATTTTCAAGGGATCATGAACCAGTTATCTGCTATGGGCATCAAATTTGATGAAGAATTCAAGGCTAGCTTCTACTTGGATCTCTACCAGACTCTTGGGAAACATTTAGAACTTCATTGTCAAATTCTGCTCCGGATGGGGTGATATCTATGGATTCCGTCAAGATTAGTGTCTTAACGAAGAGATGAGAAGAAAACCTCAAGGTTCTTCTTCGTCGGTTCATGTCCTGATAATTGGCTTCATAAAGAGAAACAAAACTCATAGTTCTCAGAATAGAGAACAAAATAGGACCTAATCCAGAGGCAAGCTTAAGGATATTGAGTGCTATCATTGTCGGATAAAAGGGCACATAAAATTTTTTTGCAGGAATTTGAAGAGGGAGAACAAAAACAAAGAGTAAACTAAAGAAGATGGCAATGAAAATTGTCTAGCCACCGTCACCACCAAAGATATTGTTACTGTCCTTGATGCGGATATGATAAAAATGCTTGTGATGAGTCAACTTGGGTTATTGACACTGGTTCCGTATCTCACCTGACATCAAGGGAGGATTTTCTCTTTCTATAGTCCAGGTGATTTTGGAACCTTGAGTATGGTTAACGAGATTGTTTCCATGGTAGTTGGTATTGGTACAATTTGTTTGAAAACTAGTATTGAAACTAAACACTTTGAACAATGTGAAACATGCTCCTGATGGTCTGCATCTGATTTCTGTTGGTATCTTGGATGATAAAGGTTATGCTAGTACCAATGTTGATGGAAATGAAAACTCATTAAGGTTTTCTGGTTGTGGCTCGTGGTAACAAAACCCACTCCCCAATAGCAAAGGACACATCCCGAACATGTCTATCTGCATATCTTTTCTACCTACTATATGCGGTCACAAGGCGCTGCTGAATCAACTTCACTCTATTCATGGAGTCTCTCAACAAATCACTTATCAAAGGTTGAACTCCAAATGAATCAGATCAACCAACGGGAGATCTATTCCTTCTTTCATACAAAGCTTCAAACCGTGTCATCTAAATGTTGAAATGATAATTATTGTTATAAGAAAATTCAGCAAGAGGTAGGGATTGATCCCAATGACCACCAAAGTCTATGTCACAAGCCCAAAGCATATCCTCAAGTACCTTATTAGTACGCTCAATTCGACTTGGGTCAGTGATTTTTACATAAGTTCATTAACTTCACAAGTGACACTACACCATTTTCGGCCTACGGCAACACCACGTAAGTGTAGCCTAAACTAGCAAAAAGTGTGACCTTTGATAAAAGGCTACACTTTTGGACTTTCAGCAACACTTTTTAGGGGCTGCCCAAAAGAAGCGTAACCTTTGACATTAGGCAACACTTTTTAAATGTTGCCATCTTTGGCTACACTTATAAAGCGTAGCCAAATAGGTATAAGGGCACGCTTTGAAGATGTGCATTAACAACACCTATTTTTTATTAGACTACACTTAAAAGTGTTGCCTTTTCAGAGTTATTGGTCACACTTAAAAAGTGTTGCCTTTTATTGGTCATCTAGAGCAACACTTATAAAGTGTAACTTTATAACTCATCTAGAGCAACACTTATAAAGTGTAACTTTATAACTCATTTATAGCAACACTTATAAAGTGTAACTTTATAACTCATCTATAGCAACACTTATAAATTGTAACTTTATATCTCATCTATAGCAACTTATAAAGTGTAGCTTTATATTTCATCTATAGCAACACTTATAAAGTGTAACTTTATATCTCATCTACAGCAACACTTACAAAGTGTAACTTTATATCTACCTAGAGCAACACTTTCAAAGTGTAACTTTAACATTTATAATCCTACATGTAGCACAAATATAAATATATATATATTATACATACATACAAGTGACCTAAAATACAAAATTAACTAATCATTAAATCGAAGCTATATATTTCAAATAAACTTCGAGAAATATTTCATGTACAACCAAAACTTAGAAAGTGATTGCTTTAAGATCTCTAATCAAATTCCAAAAATCAAAATGTGTCATTCAAACGTATATGAAAATAGTACAAAAATTCTTCATCTTTCACTACAATAGATCGAGTTTACTTCTTGCCAAATTCAAAATCAATTACCGACATTTTCCTTCACATTCAAAATAAAATTATAAGTTCGTGAAATAATTGTGAAAGTGCATAATCGGAGAGTATTCACTGTAAGACAACCAATCCAAATCTAAATACAATTTCAATGTTAAAATTACACATTATAAGGACTACAACATTTGTGCAGTTTTCTGTTGTTAATTCTCCAAAATTAAACTTCAAAAGTTTAAACAGAGATTAGAGGTTTGTCATAGCACAAGTGAGATAATTATTGACATATAAATTCTTGAATTGCATATAGAAAGAAGTATATAATATGAAGAACGATTTTTTCTAATCCTCTACTTACTCTTTCAGACTTCACAGATAGTAAGTCTTGAATGGATTGCAGTAACTTAAGAAGCAACAAAACTACTTAGTAATTCTGCACTTGCTACTTCTAATAATTCTGCACTAACAAGTCTTGAATGGTACATGTCTTACTTCTAATAATAATGCACTAACAAGTCTTGAATGTTGTAGGATAATTCTCTGTACTTGCCTTGATCACCAAATAAGACAGACTCATCACACAGGTAAGACTACTAATTCTGCACTTGCTGCTTCTAATAATTTCATTGATCTTTCTATGCAGGATCAACCAAACAATCAATAATAAGGATATAATGGAGACACAAATTAATAATAAGTCCAGCACTAACAACATATTGGGCCTGAGAACACTCACAAGAACACACAAATAGTTCAAACGAACCAGACATGAACACTGGAAACAAGGTTCATAATATAGTTTAGAATAACCACAAAATCAATACATAACAACAGGAACATGGTATTTTCAAAGACATGAAGCATAGGGCAAGGTGCATCATCAGACTGCTCCAGTGCATACATGGAAGTGCCAAAATATTCAAAAGGTTCAGTTGATGCAGGTACTCCATTCCCTAAGCCCCTAGATAATATTGTTGTTAAGGAAGTTGCTGATATGGCGGAAAGTGCAAGACACTACTAATTTGCAGGAAAAGAAATCTACAGGGAGGGATGAAATGACTCTTGTTTTGCAGGAGGTTATGGATATCCCTTTTCACTATACTAAAGACCATGTTACTAGGTTCAATAATAAATCAGGAGGAAGGTTTAGTAAGAAGAGAAGGAATGATATAAAAAGACATAAACAAAATCTTGAACAAGGTAAAGATTTAACAGATAGTGAACAAAAAATAGAGGACCGGACTGCAAAAAAAGGGAAGCCAATTCAAGATGATTATGAGGCTTTAAATTCTGAAGATAAGATGCATTTGGCAGGGAAACTCATACTACAATCCAAAATCATTAGAGTCCTCCTTCAACACAATACAACACTCATACAACTAAAACAAAGTATAGACTGAAAGTTCAAAGATTAAATATAGTAAAATAAGTTTAGAATTTCATTACTAAGAACACCAACTAAACTAGAAGAAAAATAATATTCACACTATTAACAGAGAATTTGAAATACAAAATACCTTTTGAAGAACCGAATCATGAGCTAACCCCGAAGAATATGGAAGATTTGTGCCTCTTACAGCTTATGCGCTACTTGCATCAATAGGTGAAGCAAGGTTAGATCCAAAACACCCTGGTATATCTTGAAAATTCAATCCAGGGTTGTTTTGTAGCAATTGAGTGAATAAATGTCGCATTTCTTCTCTCAATTCTTCCTTTAGAGAAGTGATTTCATTGGCATGCTTTTGTTTTAGATTGTTAATTTCCTCATCTTTCTTCAAAGAACTTGTTGTCACTGATCTACCATAGCACCTAACTCGACCAGGCTGCTCCTTTTCAAATACTGCCCTAAATGCATCATCAGCTGTTTCCCCAGAATTTTGGCGATTTTGAAGTTCAGCCTATTGAATAAAATTGGCATCCATAGTGAATTGTAAGTACTATTTCATTTCCAATCCTATGATAGAGATCAAGCATTAAAAAATTATGACAACTTTTCGTAAAAAACAATTCAACGACATCGACAAATAATTGATATCTCCTCGAACTTGCACAAAAAGAAGAAGAAGAAGAAGGCATACGTGATAAAATTCAATGTAGTCAAACTCCCCACAATATAAATGTTAAGTCTGAATAAAATTCACTACTAATCCTCTTTAAAAAACTTTCTACTGCAACTCGGGTATCAGATGGATTTCCTTTCCTGTCTTGGTACGAGTTGCAATAAACATTTTAGGCTTTGATGGTTCTTCGTTGTTGTCTTTGGCTGCACGCTACAGATTATATCAAAAGAAATTTTAAAAAATCAGTAAATTCTTATAAAGTACAAAAAAAATGAAAATCAAATTTTGTATGAAATGTCAGCTAAGTATTACCAATGTCACGCGTACTCTAGCAAAATTAATAGGTCCCATTCGATGCCTCCACTTTTGTTTTTTCATGTTTTGAGAATTCATCTCGCATAGGGCCTATTCTTAAAAACAAAGAGATAATTGAATTGATATGTATAAAAATAACAGATATGATGCAAAATTAGTCGATGAGTAGAAATGCACCATGTTAGCCTTACTTGAACAGTTGGGTGTTTCCAATACTCGATCAACTGGCGAAATTGATTATGTGGAATGCCATCAGGACATTTTTCTAGCATATCCTCAAGGGTACTGTTTTTATCAAAACAATTCTTTTTAATTTTTTGCTTGTGTCGCCTCCAAGCATCACGAAGACCAGTCATCACCCACTTCTTTCCTTCTACTGGAAGTAGAAATTTGGACTATGCAAAATAAAATATATTTAGTTTCAGTAAGTAAAAACAAATAATAAAATATGCATTTTCAAGAGTGGTTGTTCTTACATTGATGTATTCCCACATGCGCTATTAGTATCCTTTGGCACCACATGCCAACTAGTGTACATCAAGCTGATGAATCTAGGATTTCTTGCAATTGTTCCTATAAAGTTGCTTAATTGTGACACTATCTTATTAGTTGGTCCCACCGCTTGTCCTTTATCAAATGTCACCTCCTTTCTTTCTTCCAAATTTCTTGCATGTATATCCTTACATGTTGTATGTCCTCGAACTTTTTTTGGCTTCGACATTTCTAGATTGATGTAACAGACACGAAATAAGATATTTCTTTTATAATGAGTTCTATATCTTACAAGGTTTAAGTACAATTAATAGGATAAACATAATTAAGAAAGAAAATAAATAAATAAAATTCAAATGATTAAAAGTTAAAGTTTTGTAATTGAATTTAGAGCTTTAGAGCTTTTAGAGTTTTATGAGCTTTTAAAGTTAAAGCTTTAAAATCTCATTCTTGTGCACACCCAATCAGAGAAGTATCAAATATATAATACCATGTTTAAACATTCAAGCAAACATTTCTATGATCCTATAATAGATATTCGATCAACAACTTACGAATGTCGCTTTGTATTAGTAATACAATAATTTTTATATTTGTTGTCTTAGTAATACAATAGTTTCCAAATTTCACTATATTAGTGACACGACAGGTTTTTATATTTCTGAACTGTTGTATCAGTGATACATGAAGAAAGGTTTTTTTTTATCCTTCCCTTTTGTGGTGAATGTTCTGTGAGTGTAGTATTTGTTACAACTGCTATCATGTTATTAAGATTTTAGCAGGAATTTTTATTCACTACTGAATGTAAACTAGAGAACTGCAATGCCCCCAACCCAATCAATAAAAACATTATGCATTATAGTCCAAGGATATTCAAAAGGTCAAGCATAAGAGTAGCAAGAAATAACTTTCAGTGAAATAATGAAAGCATCAGAACGACGATATGAAACCTCCATTAGCGGAATAAATTTACTCAAGAACTTCTTTATTCCCCATAAGTATCCATAGGGGGGTACTCCGTTAGATGCTTTACAGAAGACTCACTCGGTTTGTTAAATCAGGTTGCATTCCTTGATGCTACTTTTGGTTAAGTTTTACTTTGATTTATGAAGGATTTCTAAGCGTGTTTATCTTTTATGTACATCCTATATGTTCTATTTGCCTTGATAGTTCTCTTACAAATTCATTAACTATATTTCTGAAGCTTAAAGGAAGTGGATATATCTTCTTATGTTTTAACCCGTGCAGCCGAGTAAGCACGTCAAAACACCAAAACAGAAAAGTATTTTGAATCTAATTCAACACAAAAATGATACTTGAATCTAATTCAATACCAAAAACTATATCATGAGAAACTCAAGATCATGTAAGTAAATAATCAGTCAAAGCATTTTCTGAAATTCAACAAGTATTTCATCATTTGTTTCTTCAGCATTGATTTTTCAGTACACCTGGTAGTACCCCTGGTGTTCAGAAAGAACATGGTTAGAACCACCAGTAAAACCAACATGCTTGTGGAGCAATGATTCCTTATCAGTCCTACTTTATCAAGGATAAAGTGCACTAAATACCACATCAATTGAAATCAAGAATTTCCACATCCATAGAACAAGAAGTCAACAAAGGTGACTAGAAAAAATTAACAGAGAGACATGATTTTCAAATATTGCATACTTATCTATTTGAAAACAACTTTTTACAGAAACTTGACCAAATTTCTTAAGCTACAAATGTAGTTACTGGTGAATTTTACAAGTTTAGATGAAAATAAAAACTGAATATTTTCTTGAATCATGTAAAATAGTCTAGACCAAAGCATTTAGACCTGCATTTTTTTAGTCATCTAAAACTGTATAGATCAAGGCATTCCAGTCAACTACATGATCATTCTTCACAGTGTTTATAGAATATCAATTCACAATAATGCATAGCTCAATTACTATCTAGATAACTAATGATATGGTGATCGTCACTATGACATTGACTGTATAAATGAAATGGATATCATATCAAACATATATCGTGACAGAGCAAAAAATTTCACATAATTTGATAAAGGAAATGGATAATATTAACTGTTGTCTTTATCACTTAATCTAATTCTATATTCTTTTGGTGAGTTACTTCATGTCCTAAAAGTGAGAGATGCTAGTTTTAATACCTTATCTCTACTATGTGTCCTCTAAATTAAAGACATTCAAGAAGTTATATATTCATGTACATAAAAAGACATGGAGAATAAACTAACCTCAATATACCAAAATGAGATGATTATCTCATTAGCACATGCTACACTTGTCAAGTGATCTTTCACTATGTTTTTTTCAATCAATTCATCTGATCTATGGAAGTGGTACAAGTCGTAAGTAAGATCAGCGTGGATCAACCTTCAAACCATAAAACAAATATTCAATAAGTACTAGGTAAGTAACATAGCGTAAATCATATAATTAGAGCTTTTGAATTCACTATTCAACAAGAAAATCATGAGAAAGTACAAAAAGTTACAGATAAGCAAGGACTCTCACAGAGGGGTAGAAAGACTGTGAGACAAAGGACCAGAATACCAACCACCAACATGTATGCTAGTTCTAGTAGACTCAACACTAGCTCTAAGAGTAAAGGTCCTTAATGATGTTTTTAATTTTTCAGCAGGAGTTTGTTAAATAAGAAAGAGCTTTCACTGATCCGAGAATGACTCTTTGAGAAATGCTAAAGAACAGCCCCAAATTTCTCATTTTTAAATAAGTCCTTGGCTGGAAGAGTTAAAACATGCGAAGGAGCAGAAGTGTAAGCTTTATGTATGTATGACAAATTCAGATTAAAGAGGAACAGAACAACATGAGATAGCAGAATATGCATTGTCTTAAAAGATGATTTTTAGTTCACTTTTTCGGACAAAGTAGGCTTAGCTAGTGAAACTCAAACTATAGCTTGAGAGATCTGTAAACATTATTTACACAACCTTTTCTTTTCCACATAGATATAATAGTGTCTTAGAAGCTAAAATCTCTCACTAAGGAAAATTAACAGAATATATTAGTGAGATGATTTCCTTCTATCAAAGGGGTAAAAAATATGAGTTCTTAGGCACCACAAACTTAGAATAGTAATGTCACTACGAACGTATATCGCCAATGTTATGTTTTAAATATCAAAGTTATGTTTCTAGAACTCTTCAAAAATATTGTCGAGTGCGTGTCAAATTCTTCAAAAGTAGTGTATTTGTGAAGGATCTGACATGGGTGTGATAACATATTTGGAGAGTCCGATAAACATAGTTAAAAAGTGAGGAGGTTCTCTATGATTAGGAATGTAAAGAAGAGAACGACATTGTTTCCTGATGTTTATTCTTATATGTTAAAACTACTTTTTTATTTAGTTTCATCACGAAGATGAATAGACTCTAGTCTTACAGATATGGTCACAAGTTTCAAACTTGAAAGCGTACAAATTACAACATGTTTATTCTTCAAAAATTATAAAAGAATAAATGTATTTTAAGCTCTTCAGTAGGCTTATTCGTGTTCACTACTAACTAGAATATCCACAGTTTGACATAGACTAAAGGACAAGGCATCCGATCAACTGAAGTCACAGAGAAAAGTGTTGGTGGATATCACCATAGGTCTCTTCCCCCTGAAGCTCAAAAGAAAGTCCACTTTGTGTAGCATGACAGAACCATTGAAGTCGGTAGGAAGGAGAAACATAAAGTCAGAGAGGAAAAGGTTGATAATGAAGTTGTTAACTTCATCAAGAGGACATACATAGAAACAGACTTAGCATCATCCATAGACTGTCTTATAGCACTTGATCATAGACTGTCTTTACAATTCTATTTACTTCTATTATATATGCAAGAACTTGATATGTAATGAAATTAGAAAGTTACAAGCTATTTTCTCATCTGTTGCATCTAGCTTATCAAATAGGACAGACTTTAGCATCATACAAAACTTTCTCTCCATTTTGTTTGCACTGACTTCTCCTAATTCTTCTAAAACTTATATGAAGCAAGCCTCACTTTCAACAATATCCAAAACTCAACAGGTTGTCCATACTACAAAAACAAATCTTCTACTTCTATTCTGTTAATGCTAGTAACAGTTAGCAGAAAAGAAAGAAAGCATAATCCTCTAGTTGAAAGTAGAAAAAGAAATAAAACAATTAAAGACGTAGAAATAATTGTTTTACTAAGGATTTAAGTTATATAAATTAACAATTAAAGCATGTTACGCGATCACTGTAGTTTTACCAGTTATAGAAGGTAATAAAATGTATTTTTGAGGTCACCAATCAAACTTGTCATAGACTGTTGCTTGTTATTGTAAAAAAATAAGAAATTATGTACAGTCCGTTCACAAAAGTTAAAGTCTATTATTATTATTTTGCTAATAGATCCCTTTATAGGAAGAAATTTTCTATTTGTCATAACTATAATGTCCAGCTCTTGCAAAACACTCTCACAAGTTACTGCTCCCTCTCCACCCCTTCTAGACTTGAAAAATATATCCTATATCTCCTATCTCTAAGGCTTATGATTCGTTTTCTTTATAGTGCAACTCAAACTACAAAGCAAGTTTAACAATTTCATACTACGAGGTGATCCCAAAACAATTAAGCAATATTAAACTAAAGTTTCTGATGTATACTTGAAAATGCACTAGAGAAACAACAAAATGACTTCTAGACACTTCAAGACATGTAGTCGAAAAAAGAAAAATTTTACCAGCAAATAGCTACAAGACAGAATCAATGTGGTTACAAAGGAACAAACCAAGCTTAAGGCGAGCACAACCATGAACTCAGGAAGACTAAAAAAACAGTGACATTAAAACAGACATTAAAACCTTTTGAAATTCATGTAGAGTAGCTACTTACACTTGACGAAATCTATATTAGGGACAAAATATCGTAGCTACAACTCAGTTCTTCAGATAAAGGCGACTTAGCTTCAGCTTTTACATTCAACATTCAAGAGAAAAAACTAGTCTGTCAAAGATAATCTGCCCATTTATACGTAATACAACTACAAACTAAACTCCCAAAATCAACAAAATTCGTATCAACAACACAAGAACATAAAAACCCTAACTTAAATTTTTGACTGACACACAAGAATATCAAAATCTTAAAGCTATAATTTAGACTTTTGAAGATAAAATCTATTACCTGATAAACTCTATTTCAACAACCCTAAAGCTTTAAGACATGAGGCAAGTTGATTTCTGAAGCATTTTCTTTCATTTTTTCAAAAGGAAATCTGATGGAACAGCAGTTTACCCAGGATTCTTTGAAGAAAATCGTCTTCTTTAGCTCTCCAATCTTGAACAACGAAGCTCTGAGAGGAAAATAATCTTCTTCAGTTCATCTTCAGAGAAATCGCACTGCTCTTCGATTCTTCAGCTGAAAATGGTGTTCTTCAGCTGAAGTTTGACAGAAATGTGACGAAAATCGTAGTACAAATCGATTTCTTCCGTTCTTCGATCCTCTTCTTCAGTTCTTGCAAATGGTGTTCTTCAGCTGAAAATGGAAGCTTCAACTGAAGTTTAGGAAATGTTGCCTTTTTTATTTCTTTAATGTTTTTTGTTCTTTTTAATATTTCTTTAATATTTTATTTTTTTGGCCAAATAAAAATGGGAGGGAGATCAAATTTTAATGTTAAAATGTTGGAGGGAATATAAAATTTTGGTGAAAACACTAAGGCCACATTCACATTTTTAATGTGTTCGTATTTACAATTATAAAAATAACACACTTTCAAAGTGTGGCCATTTATGTAAATAGTTGTTGCCAACTATAACAACACTTACAAAGTGTAGGTTATCCTATTAAAGAGTACACTTTAGAAGTGTTGCTAATATTAGTGTAGCGAAAAGTCAAAATCTTTGGCTACACTTTAAAAGCGTTCTCAAAAGTATTTTAGGCAACACTTTATAAGCGTTGTCCAGATTTAGTGTCGCCGTAGACCTAAAATGGTGTCTTATTAGGTGAGATTTCTGTCTTTTTTTAAGTTATATACATTAATTTGTTAAGTTCTACTTATCTTTTATTCTCAATTGTCTACCTAAATAACAAGTTTTAATTGATATTATTGTTTATTAAATTATTAAAATATAGAATTTATCTACATTACAAATAGATAATATTTTAGAAAAATTATTATGAAATATATCTCTATTATTTATTACTTCCATTAAAATATTAGTCTAGATTATTTTCAAATACATAAATAAATATTAGAATTTTTTTTAATTATTATTAAAAAATATTTAAAAAATTATTCTACTTTTATTTTATTTTTTAAATATCATTGGCTTACACACCTAATAAGTATTTTTAACTTTTCCTTTTGTCTAGGAAATAAAACTCCGCCGACTCAATTTACATAATGCATTTTAAAGGAAAAATATGCGGCTAAGCAAACTTATACTATTTAATTACTCATCATAGCTATAGTTTGTTATAATTATCACTTGCGACTAACATTATACATTAATTATGTGGATTGACTTCGAGTTTGTATAATTAGTCATGTTTGTATATGTATAATTCGCCAGGATATGCAATTACATATGTTTAATATACAATTTTTAACCTATATACATATACAATTCACCTCTCTCCCACTCTCTTCCCTCTCTCGCTCGCCTCTCTCCTCCCTCTCTCAATCTCTCTCGCCTCTCTCCTCCCTCTCCAAATTTCGCTTATCATTTATACAAATATATATGTATAATATACAGTTATATACAATTATATACATATACAATTCACCTCTCTCCCACTCTTTGGCCTCTCTCGCTCGCCTCTCGCCTCCCTCTCTCGCTCTCGCTCGCTCTCGCTCGCCTCTCTCCTCCCTCCCCAATATCTCTTGCCATATATACAAATACAGATGTATAATATACAATTATCTAATCAATATACATATACAATTCACCTTTCTCCCACTCTTTTCCCCCTCTCTCTCCTCTCTCCTCTCTCTCCCAGTCTCGTTCGCCTCTCTCTCACTCTTTTCCGCCTCTCTCTCCTCTCTCCTCTCTCTCCCAGTCTTGCTCGCCTCTCTCCTCTCTCCTCAATATAATATGTAACTACAAATTGTAATTATTTAGCTATAGCTACGGAGGATAATTAATTATTTTTAAGTGACTATATGTGAAAGTTTCCCTTTAACTTAACATAAAATTTAAAATAAATTAAATTTTTAAAAATAATTACTGTCTCTGTCTCATTTTATATGACATTTTTTATTTTTTGAAAGTCAAACGGTTTAACTTTGATCGGATATTTGCTTATGGAATCTTCAAATTTTTTAAACCAAAATTTATATATTTATAAATTACGTATAGAGTACTATAAGTTATAATAATTAATATCAAAATATTAAAAGGATGTATGAAAGCCTTACGATAAAAAATAGACTTATTTGAATATTGAAATGTGAAAATTGTCATATGAAATGAGACGGAAAGAGTATTATTGATCAGGCAACCAGAAAAAAAAAAGTAGAGCTGCTGCTGGTCAGTTCTAATTATTTCATGGTCATATGAAGATAATGATAAGAAGAAGAAGAAGGCCAAAATCCATTTTCCAATTTTTTTTGTATCTATAAAAAGAAAAAGCCACGTCTACAATATAGTGTCCCCTTATGTTATAACGTGTTTACAGCTTAGCTCACAAAGTGTCACTTCTTATAGAAGGCCAAATGGCTTCAATATAAGCCATAGTGTATAACTTTATCTCTCATTTTTTTTATTATATATATTAAAATTTGAAAAGATTTTTTTTGCTAGTAATAATTAATCAAGACGTATTTTTTTCTTCTTATTAATCTTTTTGAATTTTATGGAGGCTCAACAATACCGTTCTAATGAAAAAGATGAAGATGAATTAGTGTTGGAGGGGAATAAAATTGGATTAAAAACAAAATTAGAGGATGATCCAAATGCACCAAAAGAGGATAAATCTGCTTCTAATTATCAGACTAAAGTTACTGATCCAACAGGCGCTAGTAAGTTTCGATATTTAAGCGTAATACATAAATATATTCTTTAATAGATCGCACCTTTTCGTTATTGTTAGGTTACATACATAAATTTCATAGTGTTTTACTATAGTTATCATGTTTTTCTTTACTATCTCTTTTCGAGACAATGATATCCCTATCCTACGTAAAAAAGGTTGCGTACGAACTATCCTTTAAGCTTCTGGATATTTCATCGGGTATAAGTTTGTTGTTGCATGTAAGTATATTATTTAAGTTGATTTCAACTATATTTATACGTATTCTCTAGGGGTGGCAGTTTTTAGTTTTTTTTTTTTTCTAGCGGTGGCAATTGAACGTATTGAGTTAAATTTGAATGGTCATAACGAATTAAGACAATAATTGTGTTAAAGATTCAGAATTTTTGATCAAATTAAGTCATTTCATTATATAAAGTCATTTATCAAAATAATTCATTTTTCTAAAATTTTATAAAATTAATATAAACGTATTTCACAGTAACGTTTTAGGGTATATTTTTGTTTTTAAAAAATTAAAATGTTTGATATACGTTAGTGTAAGTATCGTTTTACTCTTAAAGCGTTATTAGAGTAACGTTTTAATTCTAAAACGTTACTGTGAGTAACATCTTACTCCTAAAATGTTACTATGAATAATGTATATCAATCTAATGTCGTCAGCTTTAAAAAATAAAATATTTTCTAAAACGTTATTGTGAAATATATTTATACTAGTTTTCTAAAATTTTAGAAAAAGATATTATTTTGGTGAATTTTTTTATATAATGACTTAGTTTGGTCAAAACTTGAGTTAAATTTGGATGGGTCATAATGGGTTAAAACTCAATAATTGAGTAGAAGATTCAACTCAATTCAAATTTTCTTAGGTTACGTAATGCTTTGTATAATCGGTAGGACTTAATCTAATTTTGTTTTTACTAAGCGTAATTGTTTTATTTGTTCATTTAAAATTATTTTAGGACTTAAAAAATTGAAAAAAAAATGTTTTTAAAAAATATTTTTGATAAAATTTTTTAGGATTCAATTTGGGTTATATATCTACTTAATTTTTAATGGATTGAAATGGGTTAAATTTATTTCGCTCAAATTTAAACGGATTAGGCGGGTTGAATTTGATTTTGCCACCCTGATGCCTGATGTACTTCTTTGACTTTATTTTGGGCGTACAAAGTACTTGGAACTCTTATAAAATAAACATCCGAATTCTAGCTGACGTATTATACTTTAGATATGAATTAATCGAGTTTTAACAATGTAAATAAATTATCACAACATATGTACCTGTATATCAGGTCATTAATCCACTTCATTTTTTTCTCTAATACTGACGATGTATACAACTAATTAGTGACGATGTATATAATTACTAATTGAATGAAATTAATATTAATGCGTAGTTATAACAGATAGTGAGGAGGTGGAAGCTACTCCGCTTGTAGAGTCATTCGAGAAAATGAGCGTAAAGGAAGAAACTAAGCCGGAGAAAGGAGTATCAATGAAGAACTACTTGGCGGAGAAATTCAAGCCGCGAGATGAAGATAAGGCACTCTCTGAAATGATTTCAGGTACGCGTCAAATGAATTGAGTTAAATTTGTACGGATAAAAATGAATCGAGTTAAATTTGTACAGATTAAAATGGACTGAGTGAACGAATGAAAGAAAATTATAGATTTGGCAAAAAGTTGCTTGGGCATTAAATGGATGGCCCCTTAAGTGAGTGGTCCAATCCTATTTTTATGGGTTAATTTTGTCACCTCTACAGAACAGAAATCGTTATCGTTAGTTGGTGATTTGGAGTTTGCTAAGTGATTCTTCGTACACCTTCGATGGGGTATTTTTTCACCCCTATTTAGATTTTTGGGCCTTTCATCTTACCCGACCCGGCTCGCGTTGTTCCAACAATCGATAGGAGCACCTCAGTATACGAGCACGCATAGTAACTGCGAGTCCTATTTAGGAATAACTAAGGGCGTTTTTATGGATTAATTTTGTCACTTCTAATTTCAGGCAAACTTTCGGGACGCAAGGATAAAACCGATGGTACTGAACAGGTAAAACCAACAGAAAAAGTGGAGAAACCGGAGGGCGTGGCGACACAAAAAGGCTCTACCGATGAACAAAGGGCCGCGACTGCCGCTGCGGCGACAACGCATGTTGAAGGTGCAGGGAAGAGCATGATAAATAGGCTTAAAGGTGTTGCTAGTTCATGGCTTCACAAAGCACCACCAGCAGCACCACCACCACAGGAGGCTCCTACTAGTACTACACATGGTACTTAATTAGTTAGTTATAAATGCTTCATCAAAAGTTGTTTTATATGTTGGTTTGTCTTGTGTTTGTTTTGTTTTGTTAGGTGTATGGTTTGAGCTAAAAATATAATGAGTTGTGTAAATAGACTATGAAGGTTTAATTTTGTTTTGAACTAAATGGTGTTTATTTTGTGTTGTATAACTCTTTAATTTCTATGTTAATACTTAATTACTTCTTATGTGTGGCTCTTAGTATATGAACCTGAGGGGTCATAGGTTTATTGCTCCCAACAATTTTAGAAATTATGGGAAATAATGTGTCCTAAACTATTCTGCCAGAGGCTTATATAGGTATGTAGATAGAAATGGTTACAAGTTCAATTTTAATAATATTCCTTCCCTTTCAGAAAGCCCTTTCAGAAAAGATGACTTAGTTTGACTTGGAACGGAGTTTAAGAAAAGAAAGAAGATTTTTTAATCTAGTGATTTTAAATTAAAGTTATGTCAAATGTATCAAAATGTCTTTTAATTTTGTGGTCTTAAATATGTCATGTGAAAAGTTAAAGTTAAAGTGTTGTCAAAAAAGAAAAGGTGTCATTCTTTTTTAAACAGACTAAAAAAGAAATAGGATTATTCTTTTTGGAACGATGGAATAAAATTTCAATGAAAAAATATTCAAACAAATAAATATTTAAACAAATGACAATCTTGCTAAGTTAAAAATGATTGAAATAGATGATATTAACTAGTTATGATATTATGATCATTTGAGAATTAAATGTTAGTGGGTGATGTATTCTGATGCTACGAGGTACATTTGTATAAACAAAGTTGATTTTTGTGTTATATATTCAAGTTGATAAAAAAAAGAAACTATTTATTTTGATGATTCACGAATAGCTAAAATTATTGGAGAGGAATAAATTTTTCTTGAACTCGCATTTGGTAAAATTTTAATATTGAGTAATGTATTGCATGTTTTTGATGTTCAAGGCTGCTCCTATGAGACTTTGATCTAGTTGCTAGAACTATCATGAATATCAGTCATATGTGTGATCTATTGATGCAAAAATCTGTTGAATAATGAAATTATTGAGGTCAAAAATGTGGTTGACAAGCCTCTGATTTACAATAAAAATTATTTTTCCATAGAAATATTTATTTCATTCATATTTAAGTTTTATCAATCTAAATTAGATTTGTAGTCGAAAGACACTATACCTGTTGCATTAAATCTATGCAAATCCAGCAAGTTTAAATCCTTTATCTATAAATTCTTTTGAAATATATGGGGTCGTAAGGAAATTATTTATTTCAAAAGAATAACGTTTAAATGTATTTTTAAAGTCTTCAAAGACCTATTTACAAAGGTAAAGAACTATTTGGTAGGCGATATTAATTAAAATAGTTTATAAATTTTAATTAATATTTATATTATTAATTTCTACATTACATATTAATTAAATAGTCTATAAATTTTAATAAATATCTGTATTACTAGTCTCTATATTATTATTCTATGCACTATTCATGTTTGTATCAAACGACCATTAAATCTTTTCTTGGAGAAGTGATAAATGAAAGGATGTGCTGGCTTTTTCTTGAAAGCTTTGCACCATGTGGCATGGAAACTTATCTTATACATTGACTCCTTTGCTTTGTAAATTGTATAAAAAAAAAAAATCATACTCCCTCTGGTTAGTATTATTTGTCATGTTGCGTGTTTTTAAAGTTAATTTAATTAATTTTTAAAGTTAAATTAAATCATATTAATTTAATATTTTAAATAAAAAAAGTTAGATATTGTAGAACTATATGAAAAGTACTATAAATTGTAATTTTTTGCATATTAATATGATAAAAATATATATGTTAAAATATTAGTCAAAGCTTTTATAGTTTGATTCTAAAAATAGAAATCATGACAAATAATATCGAACGAAGAGAGTACCTTTTTTCTTTCTTGGTCTCTAACTCTCCTCTCATTCTGTCTCTCTCTCTTTTAGTTAATTCATCATTTTGACATTTTTTTCCAAACTAGTGTCACGTAAGCCGAAAAAGGTTAGAAAATTATTTATAAAATAAGTTCAGAAGGTAATGAGACCTTAGTATAGTATAAATGTGTCTTTGAAAATTCAGACATATATTAAAGATACTTATGCATTATCTCGATTTATTTCAAAAGAATTTAGTCTTGAAGTGTGCTTAAGAAATCTTCAAAATGTCTTTCTTAAAAAGCTTTGATGATGAGTAAAAAAATATATGTCAAGTGGACAAGTGTATAATGACTCATGTACACTTTTCATGGTTTCACCCTTTGTCTTCTACTAGTCTTTCCTTTGTCAGCAATAAATACAACAAAAAATGATAAGTTAAAAGTAGCAAATGTTTGTTCTTTATCTACTTCTACTCATTCTTTATTGTTTATTTGTATGATTTCTCCTTAATAACTTAACTATTTATTCTGCGATAGTAGTATTAATAAGATGAATATTATTATTATAATATTTTTAAGTAATACATAATTAATGCTTGAATCGTGTTAGGCACTATCTTAAGAAATTATTTCAGCAATATGAAATATTTCTTCACGATTAAACAAGTCCTTTCTAATTGAATAGAAAATACAAGAATCAGAAAATTAATTAACATCAACAAATTATTAAAGGAGTATCATAAAAATAAAGGAGAGATAAGGAACGAGTAGAAGTAGATAGATAATGAACATTTGCTACTTTTAGCTTTCATCATTTCTTTTGTTGTGTATAACATAACAAATGTTAGTAACACTTGTGCACTTTGACACATATTTTTTCACTGGTCATCAAAGCTTCTTAATAACACATTTTGAAGAGTTCTTAAACACACTTCAAAAATAATTCTTTTGATCCAAATCATTTTACTTACAATCTCCCACATATTCTTCAACTGAATTTACACAAAAATAACTTGCTGGATTTTACATGGATAAAATTTAATTGACACTACAACAAAAACAACTTTTAGCGGCATTAAATATTGACATTAATAAAGAGTGCTAAAGTCTTTACCGGCATTAGTTAAGTGCCATTAGAATCAATGTCGCTAAAGGCTTTTGGACATATACAAAGAGTGACAATTGCCGCTAAAAATACATATTTAGCGGCAATTAAGAATTAATTGCCGCTAAAGATCATTTTTGTAGTAGTGTGATTTGGTCTCTTGAACTATGAATTAAACTCAGAGATGAAATTTAACTTACAAATTATTGGTGAAATATAATATTTTTATTATATTTTTATGAATCAATAAATCGTTGTAAGACAAGGATTTTACTAATTATATTTTGACGTCAGAAATTTTATATTCGACACAATTTTTCGCCAGTAGGCCATGCACATACCTGATTATTTATGAAAGCACTAGAGATTAGGTCAAAGTCTCATAAGAGCGATCACACTCAACTTCTCATGTGGGTGAATTCATGAAGTGTATATTGTTTTCAATACACAAGTCTTAATGAAGGACTTTCAATTCATTAAGAATGTGTTTGGTATGAAGAAAATGTTTTCCAATTTTTCATGTTTGGTTGAGATAATAGTTTTGAAAAATGTTTTCCAAATGAACTCATTTTCCTCAAAATTAAGGAAAATGACTTCCCTTCAAAAATTAAGGAAAACATTTTCCAAAACTCTCCTCCAATTTCAAATTACATTTTTTTTTTGGGAAAAATGTCAATTTTAAAAAAATATTTTCAATTTCAATATTTTAGTTTTTCACCCGATCCCTGATCCCCCCACCATTGGCCAGCCCCCCCCCCCCCCCCCCAAAAACACTCCCTCAAAAAATTAATTTTGCTTTTTAAAAATATTTTCAACTTCAAATTTTGAATTTTAAACTCCTACCCCCCCCCCCCCCTACCAGCCCCCCACCCCCCACCCCAAAAAAAAATTAAATTTTGTTTTTTAAAAATACTATCAACTTCAAATTTTTATTTTTTCACTCCTACCCTCACCACTACCCCACCCCACCCCACCACCCCCCCAAAAAAATAATAATTTTGTTTTTAAAAAATATTTTCAATTTCATAAATTATTTTTTACTCTAGTAAAAATAAAAGATGTCTCTCAAATATTTTTCATTCATAAATCAAACACTAAAAATCATTTCCGAAAAATATTTTCTTCTCACCAACCAAACATGAGAAAATAAGTCCAAAATCTACTTGTTTTCTATGAAAACATTTTCCATGAAAAACATTTTCCTTCGTACCAAACACACCCTAAGAATTAATAACTCTTTCCTCATAATTAGTAGTAGTTCAAGATCTCTCAGTTAATGTGCAGTGTCACTATTGATTTCTTATTACTCACTTTCTTCATGAGATCTCTAATCACAGTACTATCATTATTGACAACCAATTGATTATGTGAAATCAAAATTGGATTCAGTCAATTCACTGACTAAAACCGTAATAATCATATCATTTGTTCCAATCAATTTATTTTTAGCTTAACGAAATTGTCATTTCTTTCAAATATTCCATTACATTGAGGTATATTTTTAACGAATGTTTTAGTATTAACATGTCTGTGTATTCAGGACTGTCTTGATCATAAGACAACTAAAGCAATCACTTGGATCCCTATTTTCTCTTTAAAACTACTGAACATACTCGATACAATTCCAAATGCAGCATTAGCCTGCATCCCAACAAATATTATTTATATAACATGAAGAAAGGCGGAACTATAAAAGTGTTAAGAGTCGTTTGATTTGAGGTTTAAGGTATAATAATTTCAGGATAAAATGTAAATTTGTTTTATCCTATGTTTGGTTGAAGGTATTAGGCAATCCTTAGATTATTTATCCCACCATTTAACCATAATAATGAGATAAATTATTCCATCAATAATTCATTATGAGATAACTTGTTTCTAACTAAACCAACCCTTAATCTCTTCATATCTAAATTGTAAATAAATGATTATTACGTGTAACGCATTTGTTGTCATCCAATTTTGGCTCTCTATATTTTATACATCCAGATAGGGGTGGAGCAAGACGAAAGGTATATATACATATATATATATATATATATATATATATATATATATATATATATATATATATATATATATATATATATATATATATATATATGCCACATATTTTTGTATCCCTATTTACATAAGATTACTAACTTTTTAATTACAACATCAAACTTCAGCTGGGGATATTTTAAATGAAATATCAACCAATTAACACTATCAAACATCCGCAGATATGAATTCCTCAAAATCGTTGACAAAGATTTGATCCTCAGACTTGAATGGTTGTTGAATCATATTGTTAAAATCGCGATTTATGTCATTGGTAATAACTTCATTCATCCCTAGTATTGGTTCATATTGCGCGAAAGCGTCTAATTGGAACATTGAATCATTGCATCCAATCTTATTCTTAGAAAGATCTTGATTGTTTGTGTTTATCAGCTTGAAATCTTGACGGTTAAATTGATCTAATAAGAGCCACTCCGAAAATAACACTTTGGGTAAATTATTTTTGTAATATTCTCTTACAAATTCGTTATTAGCAGATACAGATGGATCTGTATCTGCTAATAATGAACCTTCTATTTGTTCAATTGAGTCCATATTACTTGAATTTTGGGAAGCCAATTTCATTGAGGAAGGTGAAGATTCTCCATTTTCACTTGTATATGTTCTAGCATGCCCTTCTTCATTTTCAACAAATTTGGGCATCCTCTTCTTTAGATAAGAGTGCCAATGATTTTTTATTTCATTATCAGTTCTTTCAGGCAAATGTTATGCTATTTGAGACCACCTATACAGGTATTAACAAAATTAGCAAATGAAAATATGACATCCTCATCAATAAATGTTTAAGTGTGTAATCACTCGTTCATTTATTAACTTAATTTATCTTGATTTGTAATAATTTTAATCACCCAAAAATTGAATTGATTTGGATCAAGTATATAACTATGATAAACAAAATAATATATTATTACTTCTTTTTTCATAAATAAAAACAAATAAATTAAGTAAACTAGATAAATTTGGGTGATTGAGTTGGGACCAATTATTTAGTCTATTTTAACTTTATCTATCTCGACTCAACTAATTAAAACTTAGTAATACCAGACAATTCACTAATTATTGACTTTAATGAAAGAGTCTACATGTAATTATTTTTAATTAGTTGTATAATAACTTATTTATTAAATCAATTCATTTTTAACTTATAAAATTTAATCTGAGCCACCCATTGGCCATTGTCAAAAGAAAGGCATCTTGACATAGTCTGATATCTTATGAATTCCAATAAAATGAAAGGCATAATTAAGATAAATAAATCTTTGTCCAATTATATTAATTAACTTGTCACAATAATTTAACAAGTCTCTCACTATTTGGAAAAAAGTCAACTTCTGCAGTGTTTGTCAATTAAAACCAAATAGGATGGACTATTATAAAGTCAATATACAAAAAATATTAATAATTAATCTCATAGCTCGAATCTGTAACCTATCGATCAAATAAAAATATTTATTTAATTAAAAGAGTACTTATAAGATTCTTACTTGTTGCCTAACATGCCATGAAAGGTCAGGATTGTCTCTTCCTCATCAGAGCTAAATGTCCCTCTCTTTAAGCCTGGTCTTAAATAATTAATCCACCTCAATCTACAACTTTTTCCCGTTCTTTGCAACCCTAATTAAATAAAAAATAAAAAAATATTACAAGTGAATTCATATTTAGTTAATGTAAATATTGCATTCGTAATTAATTATTTATATTTTTTAATAAAATATAAGATATAAATAAAAATTACTGAGTTCTCGTGAATCATATCTTACAGGCTAGGTTCACACCCGATAGAAATACCAAAGGTTCATGTCAACTATATAATTTAAAGAATGGTTTAATTGATAAATATTTTTTTGTATATTTATATTGAGTTGAATTTTTCTGACATAACAGAAATTCTATTATTGGTTGACTTCTGTTGCAATCCTATTTGTTCCTATAGATGTACCTTTGTCATAAGCCAAAGTTCTTCTATATTTTTTTCCTTTACAATAACTTTAACAATATAAATACCGTCAAAACTATATATATATATATATATATATTTTAATTTTATTTTTTTAACATGTCAAGTTGGGGGTTGACATATTTTTAAAATTAAAATAAAAAATTTCTAAAGTCTTTCTTTAATTTTTTTTTTTTTTTAAACTTTATAGCTCAAACACCACCACTTAAAATGAAACGGATAGGTAGGAAGTATGTGATGTTATATTAAGATAGTTGCCTTACCTCTTGAATGAAATATTTGTGAAAATGAAGCACTAAAAATAGACAAAGGGCTACCAATGATGCTAATTTTACTAGTAACAAGGATGTCATATAAAAAAATTTGTATATCTTGGTATTTTGGTACTTAATAGAAGTAGAAAAGTGTTTAGGATAAAAAAATAGTCAACCATTCAGTAAGAGGAAAAAAGACAAATATAATTTTGGTACAATATAATTATTAGCAAAATTTAACAATAGTAAATATATGGCATTTTCATGATAAATACACTGACAAAACAAAATAGAGCTTAGCCCTAATTTAGCCTCCAAAAATTAGCTTTAGGGGGGAGAGTTGTCTGAGTTTATATAAGGAGTCTCATTTTTCTTCCCACAATCGATGCAGGACTAAACATCCTATATATTCAGTACTGAACATCTGAAACGTAAAAAATATAAAGACGTGGTCGAATATCGAGTAAACAATGAATACATAGTACTCCGCTCATCCATTTTTACTTATCAATAATCGACTTGACAGATCCCGCCAATAATAATTAATAAAATGATAATCTTATTGTATTCACCTTTGAAATAAATTTAATATTTTGGAAAGGATAAACTAGAAACTAACTGATAAATGATCTTTTATTTTTCCGAAATCTGAACAAGTAATAATGGACATCTATTTTTAGTATAGCGGACAAGGGAGGGTAGTAATTAACTAACCAGCATTGATTGACACAGATGCCCAACACCCATGCCCATGTTTGAGGATGTAATCTTTGAGCTTTTGGTCTTCATAAGGAGACCATAATCCCTTCTTATGCTTTTGCTTTGGCTTTGATTTGTCAATTTGCTTGCATCCCATTATTTTTCAAACAAATAAGAATTGAAGAGAAATATATATGTTTTAGAAACTTTTTTTTTCTAAATATGGCCTTGTGAGAGAGTTTGATGGTGAGGATTTAAAGGAGGATTAGTTGAGACTAATTAATCATTTTTATAAACAAATCAAACAAAAAAAAATAGTTTAAAATGGGACTATTTGTCCCCTCGGAAAGGGATTACTCCTTCCGTTTCAAAAAGATTGACCTAGTTTGACTTGGAACAGAGTTTAAGAAAAGAAAGAAGAATTTTTAATCTTGTGGTTCTAAATTAAAGTTATGTCAAATGTATCAAAATGCTCTTTAATCTTGTGGTCTTAAACATGTCATGTGGAAAGTTAAAGTTAAAGTGTTGCCAAAAAAGGAAAGGGGTCATTCTTTTTTAAACAAACTAAAAAGGAAATAGAGACATTCTTTTTTAAACGGAGGGAATATTTGGCAAGGATTTTCAAGAAATGAAATTAAAAATAATGTTTGATTATAGTTATTATATACTTGAATTTTTGAAATGATTTTGAAGATGAGTTTTAAATTTGAAAAATTGATTAAAAAAATCAAGTGAATTTTTCTTTGATCACTCAAAAGAATTATGTTTCTTTTGGTTTCAACTCATGTGATATAATTTGACTTGATACAAAATTTAAAAAATATGAAAAGACTTTAAAATGTTCCAACACAACCCTTAAAATAAATGAGTTTTTAAATAAAATATTACAATTTTTTGCCAAATTCGTGAGACCCGACAACAACAACAACAACAACAACAACAGTAAATCTCGTGAAATTTCACAACGTAACACACTACAGTCTACACTACATACCAATCTTTTACCCTAATATCCGTCCTCCACACATTTCTATCTAAAGTCATATCCTAGTAATTTGAAGCTGCATCATATCACTGTCTCATCACTTCGTTCAACTTCTTCTTCGCTTACCTCTATCTCTCCTCGTACTAATTAAAAAATGTGTCATATTGTAACGATCCGCTAGGTCGTTTTGAGAACTAAGACTATTTTGACTCTTTTCAAAAATTTAGAGGGGTATTTTAAACTATTCGGTAACTATGAGTATCTAATTGATGAAATTTTGTTAAATGAGCATTATAGTTGAATAGTTGGTGGGTCACATCCATGATTAATAGTTACTACTTGGCCCATGTATGGAATTAATTAAGTAAAGCGGGGTTTAATAATTTTCTGGGTCATAACTCTGGAACCGAAGAAAAAAATAAAATTTAATATTAGGGCACTGCGCACGAACTGCTGCGGGATTCCATGGTTTCCAGGTAACCTTAGCAATGTCTTTCTAAGTGATGTTATATAGTATGTATTTAACGTTTACAGTTTGGTAAATAAGAGTTTATTGGTTGTATTAGGGGTTAATGGGAAGCTTCCAGTGAAAACTAAATCACCCTTTTGAGTTTAATTGCAAATTTGACAAGGGTTGTCAACTCAATTTATTCAAACATTGAATCATTTAAATGAACCATTCTCTGGATAAGATTGAATGTATAAAGTTATAATTATCTCTTGAAATACTATTATTCTCTTGAAATAGTATTATGTGAACAACCTTGAATAGCCTGTTTAAATAGGATTAAACTTTGGTCTTACAGTGAGCATAAATGGTAATGTAGTATTGTATGGGAATTGTGAATTTAAGGTTTAAATACTTCAAAAAAAAAATTGATAATAAAGTGGTTAGGATTAAAGAAGTGGTGATGGGCTAAAAACGGTAATTTAGTGATTTTTACTTAATGAGATTCTGCATATTTTTGCTATTTAGTATTATTGTTCTTCTCGATGCTAGGGTACAGGGGTAGGTAAATAGAGGGTCAAATTGTTGGAGTTTTCTTATAGGTATTAATTGTTGTAGAAGTTTTGTTATACGGGTATATGTAGTCAATTTTTTGGATATATGGTATTACCTAATTATCATTATATTTATGATATTTTAGTAAATTGAGACTTAATTCTAGGCTTAAATTTTTTATGAGAGTTGGTATTAGTTGGCATCACAACTAGGAGCTTGAATTATAGCAATTTGATGAGTTTTTTATTTAGGTTAAAAGTGTAGTAATATGAGTGTCTATGAACTCGCTTATTTACGAATATTGCATAATTGGTAGAGTGGGAACGTTCCGAAACCTTGCGAAAAGGAAAGGAAAAATCTTGAAGATTCGTGGCACGGGTTTGGCATTCAAGGTATGTTAAGACTTTTTAGACTTCGTTGAGGGATGTTTTCTAATTAAAGATTAAAATGGAATAGACAATGGGTAAGGGAGAAAGATGGGGTCTTGTACCAATGGTGTGACGGGCATTGGTACGAGTACCAATGTTATAAAAGGGAAAATCTATTACTATAATATGATATAATGTAATTTGAGAATGCCAAAGCATATGTGCATTAGCTGAAGTATTTATTGACTTGATTTCTTGTGTGTGGTTGTGTTCCTTTATTGAACCCGTATAATTGTGATGATTGAAGTAATTATATGTCATAGTGACATTTGATTTATTGAGATGTTGTACATCCCTTTTGATTGATATCATATTGTGCACATGCATTGACATGAGATTGAGTATGAGTAAAGGTCTAACACGTGGAGATCGTCTGTGTTGAGATCGAGTTATGATTATCATTTGGGCACGTGGAGATCGTCTGTGCGAGTGATTGGTTATGATTATAAGTTGGGCACGTGGAGATCGTCCGTGCTGGGGATTATTTGATTTTATAATAGTGCATTGAGATCGTCCGCACAGACACGTAGAGATCGTCCGTGTCGGTATATGGACCTCGCGAGTCCCCCATGGGTCATGAACTCTCGATGTATTTCCGAGGAGTATCATGCATGTATATACAGTTGAGAGAGTATTGGGTATTCTGAAGCATATCATTTCATGGTGTCATATTGCATTGCATCTCATGACATTCTTCATTCGAAATGATTATGTGTTTTATTGATGGTTGGAAAGTAATTGATATTTGATTACCTCTATTTGATGAAACTCGACTAGTAAGTGTAATATAGACTAATATAATTAATGAATTGATTTTTCTTATATGAACTCCCGTCACTGCTTCTTCGTTGTCGGTCAATGAAATATACTGGGTACACTTGGTTTCGTACTCATACTACACTTGCTGCACTCTTTTGTGGTGCAGATTGGATTTCAAATTTGGGCACGTTTTTTGGAGCTTTGAATATAAGTTGGATTATCTTGGAGTTGTGGTGCGCTGCTTGGGATATTCTGCGGCCCACACCTTCATCTACCTCTATTTATTAGGTTATTTTGGTATTCTGATAGGATATTTCTTATGTTTAGATTTTCATATTAGTTTGGACTTGTATCCTATTGTAGAAGCTCTTGTACTTATGACACTAAATCTTGGGATAGTAAATTTAGGTTTCGCATTTCATACTTGTAAATGACTTAGTGTTTGGATCTTATGTGTTCGCTTATCTTTCTACTTTATATAATGAATTGAATTGGTAAAAGTATTGGGTTGGCATACCTATCGATTGGGAACATAGGTGCCATCATGACTTGGAATTTCGGATTGCGACACATATAAATATATTTATTTTTTAAGGTTAGATAGATATTCCAACACAAATTTAATTTCAAGTGACTTAACTATAAATATAAAAAAATCATGTTTTATTTATCAAAAAAAAATTAAATCAGTTTTGTTTTCAAGCATATAAATTTCTTAAAAAGAATTCTTTTAATGAAATGAAAAAATAAATTTCATACATAACACTTTATACTTATTATTTCCTCCTCATTCTCCAACACACCCCAATCCACCCGGTCTCTATCGCTATTACCCCCACATGCTACCCTCAGGTCAATGATTGAGCTAGGAAAGTGAAACTATAGGTTCACTTTATATATAAGATCAAAATCATTTTTATGTATATATAATACATATTTTAAAAAATTAATTTTTTATATATTTATAACTTTTTGTTTTTTGAATATATTTAGTAAAAAATATAATTGGATGACTATCTACCCTACTACATCACAATAGTGTTTAAGAATTTTTTATGATGCAATATTTTCTACTCAAGAAAATTACTTATTTCCTCTTTTCTTCTGCCTTTCCTTCAAGTAAAAGAATTACCCATGTTGAATAAATCTTAACCTAACCATATCTTAAACATAGTTTTAAACCCAAGTTGAATAAATAAAAGTAATTTCTCAATCATTATTTTCACCACCCTCTTCTCTTCTAGAAAATAATACAGAAAGAAAACATTTTTTTTTATTCCAGTATGATCAAGTCCTTTAATTGACTGATTCTAAATAACATTAAGCGTGTTTTTGGTAGGTTGGAGAATGTTTTTTGTTTTTGTAAAATTTCTTTTAGAAAATTAAGTAATTTTTTAATTTACTTTTTGATGTATGGCAAGTAAACAGAAACTATTGTTTCAAATAAAGCAGTTTTCTTATTAAAAGGAAAATACAAAATTGGTTTGATACAGAAAATTAATAAGGGAAAATTATGCGGATAAGCAAATTTATACTATTTAATTATTTATCATAGCTATAGTTTGCTATAATTATCACTCGCGACTAACATTATACATTAATTACGTGGACTGACTTCGAGTTTGTATAATTAGTCATGTTTGTATAAGGATAATTCGCCAGGATATACAAATAAATATGTATAATATACATTTTTTATCCTACATACATATACAATTCACCTCTCTCCCACTCTCTGCCCTCTCTCGCTCGCCTCTCTCCTCCCTCTCCCAATCCCGCTTGCCATTTATACAAATGTATATGTATAATATACAGTTACATACAATTATATACATATACAATTCACCTTTCTCCCACTCTTTTTTCGCCCTCTCTCTCCTCTCTCCTCTCTCTCCCAGTCTCGCTCGCCTCTCTCCTCCATATAATATGTAACTACAAATTGTAATTATCAAATTATAATTATGGAGAGTAATTAATAATTTTTAAGTGACTTTATACAAAAATTTTCCTTATAATAAAGATTTCAGAGTCAAAACAACAAAAAAATAATTGAAATTTTCAAAAGGGCAACAAAAAGTAAATTTGAAACCAAAAGGATGAAGTGAAATTTGTTAGAGAAAAACACAGTCTCCGATGCGCCTTAGAAGGTGCAAGATTTACTTCCTCCATCACTATCACACACACATTAATGTTGCATACAACAACAACAAAAAAGGAATATAATATATTAATTAATTAATTATAAGGTACCAATAGCACTAGATACACATTAGATATTTAATTTGGTTCTTTAGCTATAGTTTGCATATTTATGATTAGTAGATATAGCTTACTCATTTGTATAGTTGCACCTCGTTAGTATAATTTGTGGATACGTTTATATAATTAACATATATTTGTATAATTAAGTTATTTTCGTCCGTATTAGTATAAGTATATTTACGTTGGTAGACTTTTGTACTTATATATTGTACGTATATGAGTAAAATATAGAAATATACAATTTTAATAACTATATACAATTAGGGGCTGTTTGGTTATTGGTTAGAGTTATGCAAGTATTAGTTATGCAGGGTTTAGTCATGTAGGTATTAGTTATGCAGGTATTAGCTATGCAAGGTTTAGTTATGTAGGTATTAGTTATGCAGGGTTTAGTTATGCAGGTATTAGTTATGCAGGGTTTAGTTATGTGGTATTAGTTATGCAGGGTTTAGTTATGCAAGTTTAGTTATGTTGGGTTTAGTTATGCGGGTATTAGCTATGTGGATATTAGTTATGTAGATATTATTTAGTTACGTAAAGATTACAATACATGAGTTATTAACTATTGAATATTAAACTTGTTGTAAATTATTAATATATATTATTTACAAAATAATAATACATGCTAATAAAATGTAAAATATATTGACTAATATATAATGCTAATATTTGATTAGCATATGTACCGTTAAAAAATATACAATCGATTTCTAATATTAAAAAATATTTATATTCGCATAAATCAATCAAAACGGTAAGTATAAAAAGAAATGAAAATAATCTATATATAATAAGAAATAAAAACAACACATGTTGATATGAAACAATATAGTTTCCAATTAAAAAAAATAAAATAAATTAAAAGAAATAAAAATGGTCTAAATATAAAAAAGAAATAAAAACAACAAACCTATATATAGAGAAAAACAATAAAGTTTCCAATTAAAAACAATAAAATAAATTAGCAGGGTAAATATGTAATTTATCACTTTAATACATGTATAACTAATACCCACATAACTTCATAATTACCAACAAATGCTAAAATTAGAATATGCAAAATACAACTCAGGAACAAAGGTTTTATTTTCTTCATTTATCTCTATATACGTTGGTAAATGTTATTTATACTAATCTTATTTAGTTGAAATAAGTAAAACATTCAGGTAGATTTTTTTCTTGTCAATTGATTCTCCTAACATGTGTAGTTATACATTATTCCACATTCTACCCTACATAACTTTATACATAGATTCCCTCATAAGTTATGTTTTCATTAATTATGTAGGACTACAAAAATGCAACCAAACATTGTATAAGTCATGTTGACTTTTCAGCCTAATAAAAAACTTTTACCAAACATAGTAAAACTAATGCAATGTTTTATAAATGAATAACATGCCCTCTTATATCGTAACCAAACGGCCCCTTACAGACTATACAAATATGGATACAACTGTAGATCTAAAATTGGATAGGTTGTTCAATACAAATTCCAAAATTGTACAAATATCATAAACGACTTGATAAAAATACAAACCAAATAATCGAAAATATACAAATAAGTAATGTATACAAATGCTGAAATTATACAAATAATAGTTGGACGTGTACTTGTTGATAATAACAAACACAAAAGAAGTAATTGTATATAATTGTTAAAGTAAACAAATAAGGTCTAAAAAGGTAATTAAAAAAATCGCACTAAATATTGACACACTAAATTCATAGAATCATATACAACATAATGTGAAGTATATTGAGAAGAATACAAATAAAAAATATACAAAATAAATTATACAAATACTTCAATGTCTTCACCATCATCTTAGTCCATCAATATGTTTAAGAACATATATAAGTTGATGCATCTTCACTTGATCATTGTAAAACTTAAGATACACTAGGTATCAAATTATTATGATTGTGCCTACCAAATTCCCCAATAGATAAGATAAATCAACCCTTTGCCAACATAGAGAAATGTGGAAGAAATAAACAATAAAGTAAATAGTTTTAAAACTCATTCTTTCATAATTAGTAAAAACAAGAAGTGCAATAGTTAAGTCAATCTCAAAATCTTACTAAACATGAAGCTCACCACTATTTTGAATCAAGCACAACTTCAGAATAATCAAAACAATCGAACCGATACTAAGTAGACATCAGAGGCCGACTGAGTAAGAGTTTGATAATTATATCATAAAAAAAAGTACTACGAATCTTGTAATCAATCGAACATCGTAGTAATCTAATAAAGACAGTATAAACTTAAGTAATCCAAGCACAAGGAAAATAGATAGCCATGAGTAAGGAGCAATATGCAAAGCAAAGTGATAGTATCTCAATTCAAAGTATTCGAAATTATTTTCCATAGAATATCATGTCAATTTAAGTACTTAGAATCATTTTCCTTTAAGTTTAATGTCAATTTATTTACTGAATCATGACTATATAAGCTATTCTGATATCAAGAGATTTAATATAGATGAAATTCGTAGAAGCAGACCGTCATTAATATATTTGTTCGCGATAATTGTGACCTCTCCGGGAAATTGATGACTGCATTAAAGATGTGATGCTAGTACTTCTGAGATTATTTAATTGGTTAATTGTAAATAGTCTCAGGGCTATGGAACCAGTGGCGAAGCCACCTTAATGCTAGGGGTTTTGGCCTTCGGTTAAAAATTATATCATTTATACATGGTTAAGATAATTTTTAGGTGTATATTGTAGACGTCGAACCCCTTCGTGTGTTTATTTCTTTAAATTTTGAACTTTTTTATTAAAAATCCTGACTCCTCCACTGTTTGAACCAAAGGATTATCTCGAACCTAGACTGACATAATCAATTTTACTATTTCATATTGCAATCAGCTCATAATCGCAATTTTTTTCACTCAATATTTATTTTTGTTCTTTTATTTTGCGTATATGCAGTGTAATGTGAGATCATCTAATTTGATTGATAAAAATATATATATATATATATAGTCACAACTCACAAATAATGTTAACAAAAAATTTTTGAGCTACTTAGTGAATATTCCCTATTCACAATGACACTAATTTTCAAAAAATTAACAGTCTCTAGTAAATAACAGTACAACTTAGGGGTTAAGCATGATACTGTTGAATATAGTGCTGGCTGTAATTAACTATTAGTTAGATGACTGACATGTGTTAATTAGTTAGCTAATAATGTAGTTAAGTAATAATAACAGTTAGTTTGATAGTTAGTTAACTAATCTACAAATTGTATATAATTAGTTTGTACAGCTGTAGTTCTCATTCATTCAATAATATCTTCTCTCTTTCTTCTTCATCTTTCTCTCAAGCTCCATTGCCATGGGGTAGTATCAAATCAATGGAACAATGTTAGTTTACATGTCATTTGCGATCCAAAATCTTAGTCAATTTATGCATTCACCTAAACAATCTCACATGGCAGCTGCTACCAGAATGGTGAAGTATATAAATCAATCACCAGGAATGGGAATTCTCATGTCATCTATTGTTTCTTCTAAGCTACAAGCTTATTGTGATGTTGATTGGGGTTCATGTCTTACAACTAGAAAATCAGTGAGTGGGTATGCAGTGAATATTCGTGATTCACTTATCTCTTGGAAGTCAAAGAAGCAGTCTACTGTTTCTAGAAGCTCAGCGGAGGCAGAGTATAGAAGTCTTGCTTCAACAGTTGCTGAAGTTGTTTGGCTCATTGGTCTGTTTAAGGAATTGGGATTATCCATTCAGTTGCCAGTGGATATATCATGTGATAGCAAGTCTGCAATCCAAATAACAGTCAATCCAGTATTTCATGAGCGTACAAAGCACATTGATATTGACTGTCATTCTATTCGTGAAAAGATCCAGTTGGAATTGATCAATACAGTTTATTTGGCATCCGCAGAGCAGCCTGCAGACATACTTACTAAGGGGTTGCTCACTTTTCAACATGCTTATTTGATGTCCAAGCTAGGTCTTAAGGATATCTTCATACCACCTAGCTTGAAGGGGGTGTTGAATATAGTGCATATATTGCAGGCTGAGCTGGCTGTAACTAACTATTAGTTAGCTGACTGACATGTGTTAATTAGTTAGCTAATAGTGTAGTTAAGTAATAATAACAGTTAGTTTGATAGTTAGTTAACTAATCTACAAATTGTATATAATTAGTTTGTACAACTGTAGTTCTCATTCATTCAATAATATCTTCTCTCTTTCTTCTTCATCTTTCACTCAAGCTCCATTGTCATGGAGTAGTATCAAATCAATGGAACAGTGTTAGTTTACAGATACGGTATTGAAAAGTTTGGTAAGGTTATTTGATTTACGATTTTAAAAAAATATTATTTCATTATCATATCAGATTAATTTGGTATGATTTGGTATTTTATAGATTGATTTTGGTATTTTATGGTACTGTAAATCGTTTACTATAGTTTGGTCAATTTCAAGCTTTTAACTTACATATATTCATATAATAAATAATTATGACTTGACTTTTTAAGATACAACTCAATTATATCATACTAATATCTTATACATGTAAAAATATTTAAAATAAAGTACAAACAATTTTCTTTATTAATCAATCACCCAAAGCGAACATTTAAATCAAGATAGAGTAATAAAATTTCGACATATAAATAATTAGTTATTCTCTCTGTCCCAATTTATGTGAATTACTTTCCTTTTTAGTCAACCTTTAAAATAATGACACATTTCTATATTTAGTAACAATTTAACTATAAAAGGTCTATTTTACCCTCAATGAAATGATTTAAG
This sequence comes from Solanum sitiens, assembly GCA_016801875.1. Taxonomy (NCBI): domain Eukaryota; kingdom Viridiplantae; phylum Streptophyta; class Magnoliopsida; order Solanales; family Solanaceae; genus Solanum; species Solanum sitiens. Next base: position 482,758 of record JABWTJ010000416.1, on the reverse strand, counting down.
GTCACACAAATTATTATCATTCATTTTGGACCACAAGTTTCAAAATTTTTTCTTTTTTTCCTAAACTTCGTGCTGAGTCAAACTACCTCACGAGGTACCTCACATAAAATGGGTCAGAGGAAGTATTATTTTATATAAGTTGATTGGTAGTTCAGTCAACTTACCATGATATTCATTCAACATACCATGATATAATTCATTTTTCTTTCTTTGCAACTCACTAAATCCAAACAAATATTTTGGGTGTAATAATTTAATGTAAATTGTCAAAAATAACACTTGTCAAGACTATTAAGGAAATAGTTTAATGAAGGAACAATAATTTGAAATAGGTATAATTTAGTCAACTGGAAAGTCAAAATATGAGGAAAAAAAGAAGGTGTATATAAACACAAGTGAAAAAAAGAAAAAATAAAGAACAAAGAAAAAAACACAAAACACAAATGGCTTCAAAATTTTGTTTGAAAATAGTTTTTATATTAAGCCTTGTTTTTGTATGCACTAATGCTGATGACAAAATTTTTAGTGTCATTTCCTATGGTGCCAAAGCAGATGGAGTGACAGATGATAGTGAGGTGAGAACAAATTCATTTTACCTTTTAATGCATTTTTAATTAATTGTCATTTTTTATATGCACACAAACGCTATAACAAAAACAGCTTTTAGCGGAAATTAATATGTACATTAACAAATAGTATTGATATCTTTATCAACATTACTTAATTGTTATTGCATTCAATGTTGTTATAAGTTTTAGACATTCACTAATTATCATGCAAAAAAATATTTAGCGATAATTAAATTATTGATAATTAATTGCCGCTAATTAAGATCAGTTTTGAGATAGCAAAGTCCAATTTTTTACTTTTTAATGTGTCTTTATTTTTATTTAGGTTATTATTACATGTATAACAATGTCGTCTTCTTCTTTTTCAAAATGAGTAAATATAGTTTTTTTTAGTTTTTCTTTCGGTGTTTTAATTAATTATCATTTATATATATATACACAAACACTACAATAAAAACAACTTTTAGCGATAATTAATATATATATATTAACAAAAAGTGTTGATGTTTATATTAATGTTAGTTAATTGTTTTTGCATCCAATGTTGCTATAAGTGTTGGGGACATTTGTTAATTGCCATGAAAAAAACATTTTTCGGGGCAATTAAATTATTATTGTTGATTAATATGCCACTAAAGATCAGTTTTGACATAGTAAAAGTCCCATTTTACTTTTTAATGTCTCTTTAATTTTATTCAAGTCTATATAATGATGTCTTCTTCTTTTATTCATCGGTTTTCGTCCGGTGTCCAATATCCACATTGGAGTTCGACTAAATCCGAATTTACACCGGAAGCATCTAAGGGGACTCAAATCCAAAACCTCTTAATTAAGAATAAAGTAGTACTTACCACTCCACCACAACACTTGTCATTCATGTAGATATAAGAAACTTAATGTCTAATTAAATATTCTTTTACTAATTTTTTATTTTTTTTAATAAATAAAAGGTATTTTTTAAAGCTTGGATGGATGCATGCAAATGGAATGGAGAAGCTACATTTTTTATACCTTTAGGAACATATATGATATATGGTGTAACTTTTTTTGGACCATGCAAAGGATCATTGATTGTTAAAATTCAAGGAGTTATTAAAGCTTCAACAAATCCTAATATATTTTGCAAGGGTTCTTGGATTTCTTTTGAACATATAAATAACTTAGAGATTGAAGGAGGTGGAACTTTAGATGGACAAGGAGATTCTGCTTGGAGAAATCCTCAATGTGCAACTCGTCCTTATGTAAGTTTTCCTTAATTTTTTTTTTCCACTCGGTGTTCGATATCCACATTTGAGTCCCGACTAGATTTGGATTTGTGTTGGGAAGTCTTATATTTAGGGGTAAAACGCTCCCTAATAAAGGCGATTATGTCCTCAAGGGTTCTCGATCAGAGACCTCTTGTTAAGGATGAAGGAGTACTTACCAATTTTCATTACTTACACTATTTTTTTTTTATCTAAATTACTTTGATTAAGATTAGTTATACTGAATTTCACGTTATCTATATCTGTTTTAATTTTTTTTTAAAATGCTTATTTGATAAAGCATTAGATGAAAGTTGAAGTGAAAATAAATCATTATTTGACACAATAAAATTTTAATTTTGGTCTCTAAATTAATTTGTGTTCTTATTTTGTTGTATTCATTTTGTGCCTCCTCTTGTGAAAGGTAAAGTAAAAAAAGTTTAAAAATAGTTTGTAGTACTGGATTAGTGTGAGTTTTTCAAATATCAAATCAAATTATTAATGTTGGATTTTTAAATTTATAAATCAAATCAAACTAATAAAATTCAGTTTTTTTTCAACCTGGTGCTCCAAATATTTATTTAAGTCCTATCAAAATATGTGATTTGGTTCGATTTTCTGTTTAATTTAATAAAGCTTGTGTTATTTCCTTGATCTTTTTATGGTTTACAATTTATTTCTTTTGTGTGCATGTGAAGTTACTAACTAAATATTATTTTCAATATTTTTCTTAGACTATTGGATTGAGTTCTATCCAAAATGCAATTGTGCACGATATACACTCTATCAATAGCAAGATGTTCCATTTCGATATCTATAATTCCAATAACGTGACATTAAGTCATGTACATATAATTGCACCAAGTGATAGTCCCAACACTGATGGAATTCACATTAGTTTATCGTCGAATATTCGAGTTTTCGATTCAAATATTGGTACTGGAGATGATTGTATATCTATATTTGCTGGAAGTCAAAATGTTAATATTTCTAGAGTCACTTGTGGTCCTGGCCATGGAATAAGCATTGGAAGCTTAGGGAATAAACCAAATGAAGTTGTTAAGGATGTACATGTGAAAAATTGTACTCTTATTGCTACTCAAAATGGAATGAGGATTAAGACATGGGCATCATCAAATGTTGGTGAAGCTACAAATATATATTTTGAGGATATTATAATGGACAAGGTGGATAATCCTATTATTATTGATCAATATTATTGTCCTTCACATACTTGCAATTTTCAGGTACCAATTGCCTTTTCCTTCTCTTCATCTTCAAATTTAATGTATATTGAGTATGTTGTAAGTAGAGGTCGAGCTAAGTGGGGGTTTGAGGGTTTAGACAAATCTAATAGCTTTTTCGTAGCTTCTGTATTTGTGAACTGCCTAACAAAACTGATTGATTGCTCATGAGTGGAAATGTTTTCCACTTTAGTGTTGTGGTTTGAACCCCACTATCCTCTACTAACAAAAGTTTCGATTTGTTCTTTTTTTTAAAAAAAAAATAACATGTTTTGCAATATTTTTCTTTCCGTTCTAAAATTTAGAACCACAAGCATATTGTTTTGTAATATTTGTCTCTACCCCACCCCCACCCCCCAAAAACCCCTAAAATTAAAACCCTGAAACAAGTTTTGTAATATTTTTCTCTTTCATTCTAAAAATTAGAATCTCCAAACTCCTAATTCTGGTTCTGCCTCTAAATAATTAGTCATGTTCAATAAAAATAATTTTTTGGATAAATATTTTTCTTAGATTGGTGAAATTCTTGAATATGAAAGATGTATGAAAAATATGAGTAAATTTTTTTGCTTTGTATAAGCTTTATATTTTGATTTATAATTTATTGATTTCACTTTCATTTTTTTTTTAATTTGTAGAAAAGCTTAGTGCAAATCAAGGATGTGACATTCAACAACATAAGAGGAACTTCAAATTCATTGGTGGCAGTGAATTTCAATTGCAGTTCTTCATTACTTTGTCAAAAAATTAATCTTAATGATATAAAGTTGATTAATGATAATAACGCTAAACCTACAATTGCATCGTGTGCTAATGCCATTGGAGACGCCACCGGCATCGTGTTACCTCCGAGTTGCTTAAAGTCTGCTCTTGAATCTTGAACTTAGGGTTATTCGAATTTCAAAAAAAGTAGAAAAAAAATGTTCGATGATTTCTTATAGATTGAGATTTTTTTGTAATCGATTGATTTCTTCAAATAATAATTATTAATCATTCTTGAGATATTATTGATCTTATATGAGATTTTGTTGTTTTTAATTTTGAATAACTTTTTTCTGTTAAGGCATTGATGATTGTTATGGAAATACTGAAAATATGAGCATTTGCAAAAAAATCGAATTTATTTTATTTAATTGAGTATATATATCTTTTACTTGTATAATTTTTTTAATACTTTTAATTTAGAATTAAATTCTCATTATCTATTGATTTCATTTTTTTTCACTAAATAGAAATTTAAAAATATATTCATACGCTTCACGTTGTTAAAAAAAGTTGAAGTGAAAAAAATAACTTGATATACTATATATAAGATATAATCTAACACTAGAAAACTTCTTCAAGAGACATTGCAATTTCTTTTCTTTTTATTTGGATAAGTAGCGATTCGGACCATTATGAAAGATACTATTTATCTCGTTGATAAAAAATGATATTAATTTCACTCACTGATTTAGAGAAGCTAATGAAGTAGCGGATTATCTAGTGAATTAGATCACAACGATTAAAGAATAACTAAGTATTCTCTTTTGTTTTTTGGCTGATTGCTTGATATAATGAATAGTGTCTCCTAGTCCAATAATTGTGTTTGCTGAAATTTGCAAGTTGAGTTTGTTTCCCTAGAGATGTGTTATATTAGCTCCAAGTTCATACATTAATGTTTGTATTTCTCTAAGGGAATAATACCTATAGCTTTACAAGAATAAACTAATATTGAAGAAAACTATATGTTTCTTTCAGAAAAAGTTAAAGCATTAATGGTAATAATTTGACTTTTCTTAAAAAAAAAAAAAAAAACTTTAGATAAGGAAAGAAAATTAGGGCAATACTCTAACAAATCTTCCCTTTTGACTGAATTTTCTTGACAAAACTTGATTTGACTTCTTCATATGCTTGATAATTTTGTTCTTCACAAAATCTTCATGTATTATTGTTGCTTAGAGAAAACACATAAAGTCACCACTGAAGTTGTTACGTATTTTCATAAAGACATCTTAACTTTGAAAGTGTCCTATCACCCCACAAACATTTTAATATCTTTGTAAATGGGTCATTTTGACTCATTCCTTCATTTGGTTGTCGCGCGTGATGCTCACTCTTTTCAACCCGTTTAGCCCGACCCGATTCTTTACTAAAGTAGAAAAATCTTTTTTTCTTTGTTATTTTTCAACTTTCCAAATTCTTGATATTTTCTTCTCTCTCTGTCAAGATTCTTGGAGGAACAAGAAATTGAATTTGATATTTTCGATCAAAATCTAATCACAAGATTTATGAGGGTGTCACACCCCAATATGACAAGATTAAGAGGATGGTTATTCTTGATGCTTAAAAGGTATTGAGGCTTTAAGCTGGACACAAGTAAGAGGAAGGAGAGAGCCAAGCTTCTCTTGGGGAAGCTTTCATCAGAGGTTGGATGGAGCCATTTCGATAAAATTAAGGAACTAGAACAAGAGGAAGAGGAAGGAGAGATCTCAGGTAGCATACGAGAGGAGAAAGAAGATCGATAAATCATCTTAATATCGACCTTTTTCTTTGTTACATTGTCTTTCTGAGTGGTGTATTTTTAGTTTAGCATCGTTTCTCCGACTCTTTTATCCTTCATTATTTTCTGTAACGAAATCGAATCTGAAGCTTTAAGTGATCCACAAGAAAAAAAAAATCTTTCTACGGAAAATTAAAAGAGAAAACAAATTCTTATCATATTGCGTTTGGGGAAGATGATGAATTCGTCAAAGAGAGAGTACCAATGTTGATCTTGCTTTGGAAAAAATAAAGAAGATGAGATCATGAAAAGTGGGTTATCAATGACTCTTTTGAGTTTTAATTTGGGGAAGATGATGTAAATTAATAAAATAATTAATGATAGAGAAATAAAGTGACACGTGGCACTTTTAAACTGGTTAATGACATTTAAAACATTACATCACGCTCCTCATGTGCGTGGTCACAACGCAGAATAGAGAATGGGTCAAAATGACTCATTTACAAAGATATTAAAAAGTTCTATGGGGCGATAGGACAATTCCAAAGTGAAGGTGTCTTTATGAAAATACGGAACAACTTCAGTGGTGAGTTTATGTCTTTTTTCTTGCTGCTTACCATGATTTAAAAATTGATATGAGTTAAAAATTGAAGCCTTGTGTTAAAAGTTATGAGCAAGGTTGAAAGTGAAGCTCGTGCATTAATATTAATATGCATGAGTTGAAAATGAAGCTCATGCATTAAAAGTAAGATGCATGAGTCAAAAGTGGCGCTCATACATTAAAAGTAAATATACATGAGTTAAAAGTGAAGCCCCAACATTAAAATTTGCATGGATTGAAAGCTGGAGTCCAAGCTCTAAAGTAAGCATGAGTTAAAATCAATTTTGTTTTATAATATGGAGCAACAGGATATTGTTGAAAATATATTTGAAATTTTCTCCACATGTAGTAGCACAAAAATTTTCATTATCATCACGTTGATTGCAAATTGATTTGAAAATCATTTGAACATGTCTTCAATCTTGTTCAACCATTGGATCATAAAATCTGATATCACTTGTTGGGTTATGTAGGTGAATAAGGTGTCATGCGGACTTACAATTGCAAATTATAAAGTTGATAAATCAAATGACAAAAACATATACTAAAAACATATTATTATTATACGAAAACTAATATAAAGAAAAATATTAAAACTGTTGAGAGAATAAATCTTCCGTAAACCAAACCCTTAAATGTCTGCAATGTGAAAGTTATTCTGTTATGCTATGAGAATATGGATCTTCAATTTATAGATCTCCAGACTTTTCCTCTAAGGAAAGAATAAACTAATATGAAAGAAAATTATATTTTTTCCTTTGGAAAAAGTTTAAGCATTAATGATAATACTTTGACTTTTCTTTAAGGAAAAAATAAACTTCCAATAAGAAAAGAAAATCAGGGCAAAATCCTAACAACAATACCTATTGCTTCACAATGATCCACATCATATTGTAGCATTTAGGGTCAATCAACAAGAGTTAAGTGATTTTTTAAGTTATTTGTATGTCGGTACATGAAGTTTTTGTGATATGAATTTCGAATACTTTTTTACAAAAACTTTACAAGACCCTCCATAATGACTTGGGAGAATAATGCCTATAGCATAACTTTGATTCACACCACTTTTTAGCATTATGAGGTCACTCAATAGGAGTTAAGTGATTTTCTTAATTTTTTCGTGTCTTATAACATGAATTTTTTGATGATGGATTTTGAGAAAAAAAATTGCAAAAACTTTACAGGACCCTCAGTAATGATCTGGGAAAACAATATATATAGTGTCACTATGATCACGTCACTTTTTCGGTATTTAGGAACCACTCAACAGGAATTAGATGGTTTTCTCAATTTTTCATGTGAGTTAGTACATGACGTTTTTTGTGATATAAATTTCAGACACTTCTTTAGCAATTGGAGAACAATATCTCACTCTGATTTACGCCACTTTATTAGCATTTAGGAGTCACTCAATAAGAATTAGGCGATTTTCTCAATTTTTCGTGTACATTAGTGCATGAATTTTTCAGTGATATAAATTTTGTAAATGACATGGTGGAACAATACAACGATTCACGCCATTGTTTTTAGCATTTAAAACCACTCAAAAATAATTAGGCGATCTTTTCATGGATATGATTTTGTAGTCAAGTACATGAAGTTTTTGATGATATGAATTTCGGACACTTTTTGGCAAAAACTTCACTTGACTTGGGAGAATACTTTGTATAGTCTAACCATGATTCATGTACTTTGGAAGTACTTAGGGGCCGCTCAATAAGAATTAGATAATTTTTTCAATTTTTCATGTGTGTTAATATATGAATTTTTTGTTAATATGGATTTCAAGAAGGTACTTTGCAAAAACTTTATAGGGCTTCCTACCTAAGGAAACAATACATATTGTTTCACCATGATTCATGACGGTTTTTTAGCAATTAGGATCACTCAACAAGAATTAGGCGATTTTTTCTTGTTCTTTTTTTCCATGTGAGTTATTACCTAAAGCTCTTGATTGTATGAATTTTGGGCACTTTTTTCGCAAAACTTTATAGGACCCTCGTCCCTCTTGGGAGAACAATACTTATAATCTCACCATGGTTGATGCCACTCTTTTAGAGTTTAGTAACCACACAATAGAAATTAGGTAATTTTCTCATTTTTTTATGAATAACGTACATGAATTTTTTGGTGATACAAATTTCAGGAACTTTTTTGCAAAAACTTTGACAGATACAGAACCCTGTATAATGGAGTCCGGAGTCAAAAGGGTAAAAAAAAATTGTCAAAAATTTCAAAAGAGCATAGCAAAAAAAAATTAACCAAAAGGGCAAAATCGCTCCGCCAAGAGCGATTTACTTCTGACAAAATTGATGTGGTTACTCCACATAAAATTGCTGCCCCAACAGCGATTTCGTCAAAAAAAATCTTTGTTCTTTAAAGTCGCTGCTGTGGCAGCGATTCTGTCAAAAAAAAAATTGACTGATATAGCTGCTATAGCCACTTTTTTAAAAAGTTAAAAAAAAATAAATCAAAAATCGCTTGACGGGCAGCGATTTCATTTAACTCTAAAATCAATAGAAAAATATTAAAGAAATTAAGGTGAAACCAAGCATGTACAATCACTATTAATTATTTAAGCAAATGGCAGTACAAAACACTTCAAGGCAACAATATATTTAAAAATGCAAAAATTGAATGAAATCACTGTCTTCCAAGCGATTTAAAAAAAAGTTTTTTTAAAAAAAAATTGCTGCTATAACAGCGATTTCAGTTCTAAAAAATTTCTTTCTTTTTGAAAAACGTTGCAGGAGCAACGATGTTAAAAAATAACGACGTTAATTTTGTCAAAGAAAATCGCTCTGTCAGGAGCGATTTTGTCCTTTTGGTTAAAAAAAATTGGTGTGCCCTTTTAAAAATTTTGGCAATTTTTTTTTGCCCTCTTTTGGCTTGGGACTCCTCTGTAATTACCTAGTGAAACAAATCAAACAATATATATAATCTCACTATGATTCATGACACTAATTTAGCAGTTAGAGGCTACTAACAGGAATTAGACAATTTTCTTAATTTTTCGTATGTGTTAGTACACGAGTTTATTGGTGATATGAATTCAAAAATTTCTTTTACAAAAATTTTACAGAACCCTCCAAGGGAAGCATCATGATTCACCACCAACTTTTTTAACATTTAGGGTCATTCAACAGAAGGTACAGGCCAACATTTTAGATATTTCTAGACCACAATAAGCTAGTTAGATGGTAAGGAAAATCCTAGATGCTACAGGAACTGTGCAACACATTCAGGAAAGTCCTTCAATTATCAAGAACAAGATACTTACAACTGATAGGAGATCATCCCAAAACATAGCAGAACTTGAAATCTAAGAAAGTGATTTACAGAAGAAAGATCACCTAGAATTGCTACTTCTAAAAGCCTCTCGGAACGAAAGAAACTTAGCAGCACCATGTCAATATTCAACAAGCAAGTACGCAAAAAAATGTCAACACTGTAACTGCAAAGTTGCATATTAACAGGCTATCATACTGTACCCATCGTTGTGGCCGTCCAAAAGAAGCCAATTTAACAGAAACGATCAGATGATAGTCATCTATCTGCCTATTGTAGAAAAGTGAATCAATTCGTGGAGTAGGCCTCAGTCACCCTCAAACTATGGGAACCAACCCAAATCATTTTGATGCCATTTATATCGCGGAGGATAACTTGAATCTCCATCTACTATCTATTGATTGATCATGTTGAACTGCAATCTGGAAAGCTGTTGAGGAATTGTAGATATTACAGGTCCATATCTCTGCCATGAATTAGGAGAGCATCAGTATGCAAAGAAAATATTATAAAGATGGTCGCATATATAATTAGTACTCGCTGTTGAATGATTACACCAGATAACACAATCCTGAAAAGGACCCTTTGATCATAGTTCTTATATGCAAACTTAACTTGAAAGAACAGAATAAGAGGCAACAGAGAAACCATAAATCATTCTATACCTGAACATTGTCATAAAGCTCAAACAATGGCACAGCAAGAAGTTTTAGATTTTTGGGGACAGCAAAGTACTCTCTTTCAGATAAGTGAACAAGGTAGAGCTTCTTACACTCCTGCACGACATTCAAAGAGCCAACTAAATCAGGCAAATATGAAACAAGGGAAGATCCGTGATTCATGAAATAACAGGATAGATCAGCCGATCAGAAAACTTTATACTACTGTACCTTCGGTTTTGTTATGTGTGGAGGACAGTATGGATACATTATGGTTTCAAAGTTCGGCCTCCACCAGGTGGCCACGCACTCACCTATCTGCATTTACAAATGCCACACCATAGGAAGATGTATTTATTTATATTTCAAAAGAGAGAGAGAGAGAGACAGAGAGAGAGTTATACCTTATATAAGAATAAAATAAAGCCAAGTAATAATTGGGCTGGTTGGCTTTTGACACGCTTATTTCCCATTTCAGCCCAAGTAACTTTCAGCCAGCTTATTTATCAACTTATAGACCGTTTGGCTTAACTAAAAATGTAGCTTTTTAAAAGTCAAACTTTAGTAACTTTTAGGTTAAAAAATGAAGCGGAGTACCTACTTTTCAACTTTTTTTAAGTCAAAAACAAAAACCGGGTCTCAAGTGAACGAAGAACTATCAATAAGTTCTACTGATGATGGGATAAAACTGAATCGATCAAAAATTATAGTAGATATTATGTTTGTGCATACAGCGTTACACTTTAACATTATGCAAGATGATGAGGATCTTGAACCTGACTGTCAAAGAATGTCGACGTGATTGGCCAAAATGGCAAGAGGCAATTCAATCAGAATTGAAATCACCGGCTAAACATGAAATCACCTGCTAAACATGAGGGTTTTGAACCAGTAGTCCGAATGCCTAATGATGCAATAACTTTTCGAAAGGTCATCGACATGGAAGTCTTGATGGATGTGGTTACGGCGTATCTTTATGACTCACTTGATAATGAAATTTATTTTCAAGACTAGGAAAACATATTGATACTAGTTCATACAAACAACGAATATTAAATATATCTAGATTATAACAGATCCATAACCTATCGGAGATCTACTTAAGTTAGGTGATCTATTTAAGTTGGTCCGAGACGAACAATTGATGTTGCATGTAATTGGTAATAAGACCTCTACTTATGAAAACATAGTTGTCTACTACTGTTTGGGGTCATACTATCTTACATGCAGCATCACTTGTTCATCTCAGACCGACTCATTATAATAAATACTCTGCATCACAATTAGTTTTTGGTTATGAACCACATATTGCCAATCTACAATTTTTTTGATGTGTTGTATTTGTGGCAATGGCACCACCATAACACACTAAGATGGGCCTCCAAAGAAGGTTAGGAATATATGTTGGGTTCGATTCACCTCACTAATTCGCTAGCTTAAACCATTGGTGGGAGATTTATTTTGTGGCTTTGTGCAAGATTTGCAAATTGTCAATTCGATGAAACAACTTTTCAGCAAATAAGGGGAGATAAAAAAAGAACTTAAGCGAGAAATTGCCTAGAATATTTCATCATTATCTCATTTTGATCCACGTTCCCAAACGAGAGGTCCAAAAGATCATCTATTTGCGGACTAATTTGAGAAGGATAACTAAGTCATATCCATGTAGAGAATGTGTCCATCCGATTCCAACAGGATCATCTACTAGTGTCATATCTTTTAAATCTCATGCACGCCTAAAGTGTGGCAGACCATTGGGTTCAAAGGATAAAAATCCTAAAAAAAGAACGGAAAATGACACTATAAAGGATCTTACAAAGAAATTCAAGATTTGATTAATCTTGATATTTCAGAAGATATCAATGATCCCAAGTCTCAAGTGAACGAAGAACTAGCAAAAAATATTGTATTGTATTGTATCTGAATATATATCCTTCGTCAATGAAGTAGTGGCTATTTATAGCCAAAAAGTAATGTACAAATAATCACTTGCCCATTAAGAAGTCATTCAATTGGTCAGGTGATGGTAGTCTTCAAATGGGTTGGCCCCACATCACATCCACCTTTGTTTTACAATATTACAAGTGATAATACTCCTGAAATGGGTGGACCTTGTGAGAAATATAAGAAAAGAATATTATTAAATTGTTTTGGTCTACACTATTACATTGAGACACTATTTATATACACTAGAATACAATGTTTTACCAAGTAGGATACTATTTACTAATTCCATTTCTATTTGTATTCCTATTCTTATCCTAAATAGGGTTGTATAAACCTATTCCTATTCTAATAGGATTGTACAAACCTATTCATATTCTAACACTCCCCCTCAAGCTAGTGCACGAGAACCGGTGAGGGGCTGGTGAGATATTTGTAAGTTGATCACTCGACTTAACAAAATTGACAATTGATCTCAATGTGCTTAATCTTCTCATGAAATATTGAATTTGATGCATAATGCCGATAAAATTATAGTATTGAACTTCCCAAACCAAACTTGCAAATACTGTTTCAAACCATAGAATGAATCACATAATCGACATACAAGGCTACTAAACACCCCTAAGCAACAAAGTGCTCAAAATCTAGTATAAAGTATATGGATCAGGTTGGAATCAATAGATGTGTGGATATTAAACAAGAAAGTCACCGAAAAATTGGTCGAAACATGCTCATACGCCGAAGTACAAGATCTGATGGCTGAAAGTGATCATAACCTAAGAAATAAAATTATATGGGTAGGGTCGAAATGATGGCACGACCAAACTAGAAAATAGAAATTATATTGAAAACGTCGGATTGATGGCACAACCCTATTGAAAAAGAGAAATAATATGGGTAGGGTCGGAATGATGGCAGAATCCTACTGAAAAAGAGAAATTATATGGGTAGGGTCGGAATGAGGGCACAACCCTACGCAAATTAGATTTGAGGAGTCACCCGGAAGGCGAATGGAACTATGCAAATCAAATCTAAGGAGTCACCAAAAGACACACGGTGCTATGCATCACAAATATGAGAAAGTCGTTCGAAAAAATCCACAATACTACGCAATTAAATATAAAAAATAGTATGGAGAGAAGCACGGTGCTATGCAAATCAGATATGCAAAAAACGCAGTCACCGAAAAGATGGCACGATGCTACACAAATTAAATATAAAAAAGTAATCATCGAAAAGATCGCACAGTGCTACACATATAGGATATTAAAAAGTAGTCGACAGAATGATGACACAGTGCTACACAAATCATATATCACAAATCATATATGAGAATGTACTACCGAAATGAAGGCACGGTGCTACACAAACTAATTATGAAAAACTAATCACCGAAATAATGGCACAGTGCTACACAAATTAATTATGAAAAAGTAGTCACCGAAAAGATGACACAGTGCTACACAAATTAAATATGAAAAAATAGTCACCGGAAAGATGACATGGTGCTACAAGTTTTTCTAACATAATCATTGGCCAGACGGACGACATATATGGGTAATAGCCGCCTGCCGCTCTTTAATTGTTTACCAAGATCGTAGAGGCTCTGATACCATGTGAGAAATATAGGAAAAGAATATTACTCACTCCGTTTTAAAAAGGATGGCCTAGTTTGACTTGGAACGGAGTTTAAGAAAAAAAAAGATTTTTTAATCTTGTGGTTCTAAATTAAAGTTATGTCAAATGTACCAAAATGCCCTTTAAACTTGTGGTCTTAAACATGTCACGTGGAAAGTTAAAGTTAAAGTGTTGTCAAAAAAGGAAAGGGGTCATTCTTTTTTAAACAAACTAAAAAGGAAATAGGGACATTCTTTTTTAAACGGAGGGAGTATTGAATTGTTGTTATCTACATTATTACATTGAGACCCTATATATAGACACTAGAATACAATCCTTTACCAAGTAGGATACTATTTACTAATTCTATTTCTATTTGTATTCCTATTCTAAATAGGGTTGTACAAATCTATTCCAATTCTAATTGAATTGTATAAACCTATTCATATTCTAACAGACCCCACCTGGCATCCACCTTAGTTTTTACAACACTCCCCCTTAAATGTCCATGTAAAAGAAAAGTTGAAGGAATATATATATATATATATATATATATATATAGACATCCATAACATCATTTTTAAGTTATTTTAGGTTATTTTTAATTATGACAAACGCTCTCAAAGCTAAAAATGACTTCAAAGTATATTCGACCAACTTTTAAGCCAATCCAAACAGGCTCTTAGTCCAATTTAACCAGCCCGCCCATTTAACACCTATATACTCAACCACACACATCATACTTCAAAATTAACACCTTATACCATAAAAGGTGTCCAATCCTTGTTTCTTTTATCACTATTTCCATACAACATAAAGTGTGTTGAATACCTCATACCCCTATATCTCCTACACAGAAGAAGAAAAACTACTATGATTCAATTTGTTTGTCTTAGTTTGACTTGGCACGGAATTTAAGAAAGGAAAAAGACTTGAACATTGTGATCTCAAACTAAAGATGTGTATAATGTACCAACATGTCTTTTAATCTTGTGGCCTTAAACACATGGGATGTTGAAACTAAAGTGTCAACAAATTAGGAATGAGACATTCTTTTTTAAATAGACAAAATAAGAGAAGTCAAACAAACAAATTAAAACAGAGGGACTACTAAAGAGTGTAACAGGCACCAAATTACCTTCCAATTTGGCGGATTGGCAGGAGGATTAGCTGCAAGTTTGCTGGAAAGTTTCCTTTTCAAACCCTCGATTTCTGCAAATAACGAAAGAGAGAAGAAAAACATAAAAACTTAGCAAGAAATTCATGACTTAACAGAAGAATCAATGTGTCACAAATAAAGACAAGAACACACCATTTTCTCCTGGCTTCAGACGTCCCCCTGGGAGCTTGCAAAATGTGTTCCCAATTTGCAGAAGAAGAATATGAGGATGGTTATGTTCTTGTACCTGTGAATTTTACACACAATTAGTGATATCTGAATATTTGATAATCAGAGTGTCATCTGATAAAACAAACTTCTCTGATCTGGTTGATTTATGTGCAAAAACTAGTATTTTCACATATCTTCTATACTGTACCACTTTGCCATGTATCTCTACAGAATGTCAGAATCTATATGAAATGTAAAAACTGCACAATTTCAAATTTTCAACAGTATGAACTAGTTTTTTTAAAATTTGGAGGAAAAGAAAGCAGCTAATAATCATCTTAAATTCTTAATTTGATGAGCGTGTATATTCATTCTTTTCCCATCACAAAATCGAAAGACCTGCTAATAGGAGCTCTATGAAGGAAAGAGCATCAATCGTCGGCACTCTCAACAAGGAAAAAACTGCTCAAAAGGTTAGGCACTACAAAAGAGAAGAAAAGGCTTGATATATGAAAAGGTGTACTCAAGCCATCTGTCCTACTTCTTATTCAAACCAACTAACACGGTTCACCAGTTCTTCCAACTGTACAAAAATACTCAAGAAGTGAGGGAGATAACTCTCTAAGCATCAAGTATCCCTCAATTCTGAAATAGTTAGGTAACATTACATAAATCCTATGTATCATTCTTCTCTACTACAGAGGTTCTTCAAAACTAGAAATAATCTAAAACTCACATTCATCCCTGCATTGACATGCAAATCTATATATCAAAAGATAACACTGAACTAACTGTGAATGTACTTAAAACTTCCTTAATCCCAATTAAAATGAGCGATTTTATAGATCCTTTACTTCCTTTGTGCTTTTAACTTATCCACCTTGATATCAGGAGATCGTCTTTTGCAGCAATTTCTATTCACTACCTTAATATTTTCAATCATTATATTATTGCATCCACAGGCACAGACCCAAAGTCTACTTAGGATATGTTGAAACTATTTCAGGTAATACTTTTTCACTAATCCTCTTTGTGCCACTTGCATCCTCTATTTGACTGAACATTTCTAACCTGGTCCAGTTTTGTACAACCACACATCTATCTTAGAAACTACAACCTTATACCCATAAACCCTCGGGTCAAGAAAATTGTTTTTCAGGACAGGTTTGGAAAAAAATGCACGAGTAAAAAGATATGATGAACATATTGAAAAACAAATGTAATGTCAGTAAAAATAGTAAAGATAACCAAAGTGAAAAATACAACAATAATAATAATAAAATTGAAGAATAAGCTACTGCTAGCATAATAATAATAGCATATCTATCTTATCATCCACATTAATATGGCATTCACCAAGTGGATATTCTAGGCCTTAGAGGCCCAAGCCACCCGACAGTCAATACCATACATATTGATAGTTCAAGCCCCTTCATATTCTTAACAATCAGATTCCACTTTGTGTTGTCCAATTTTCTGACTCAAGCTCTCATCATAAAGCAGCAACAAAAATCTTCAAGCCCCTTCTTATTCTTAATATCATATGCTTTCTCCCGGGTTAGTTAACATCAGATGGAGATTCTTCCTCCTTCCTAGGAACTCCAAATAGATCTTCTAAACTAAGAGATAGCATGCATAAATACAGGTCCAATTCAACCATTTTGCTAAATTTGGCTCAGAGGAAGGAATATAAGCTAACCCTAATTATAGATGAGCTTACCAACACAATACTAGATGAAATCTCGTAGTCTATGCTATTTGCTGATTGTATTGTGCTAATTCACATAATTGATGAAACCAGGGAGGTGTCAACCAAAAGCCGCTTGAACTAGGGAGAAATGCTTTAGAGAGTAAGCGGATGTCTGATTTGCAGTATAGGATAAAGTAGTTATAGTATAGAACTGTACAACATTTGTTCCGCTGTTTGGTTACTACTTTCTTTCTAGGTATAATAATCATTGTATAACTTAAACAGGAATCATAGTTTTATTATATACCATCTCCCATGTGGGATAAGCATTACATTGATTAGTTACACATGAATAATAATCGAACTGACAAAATTTCCTTCTCTCCAGAGATTTTTAATACCTTGGTCATTTCTCTTTCTTCAAGGACCAAGAGTAATATTGGAAACAAAAATTTATCTAACTTAAAACAAAACACATGATTTAAATTATACACTACATATCTCATTTTTAATGCAATGAACCAAACACCTGATAAAAAATAATCTTTGCATCACAATCCCTACATTTTTATTTTTATCTTTGAGATTCACAATCCCTATTAATCCATGTATTACAATCATTGTGCAACTTGCTTTTAAATCAAACAACTCCTAAAGACTTAAGGAGTAAATGGAAGTAAAACTGAAGACATGCACACCAAGGTTAGTCATTAGTCAACATTGAGAAGAGCGGAGATGAGGTCGAGACTAGACGAGATTGAGGTATCAAAATGCAAATAATTTAGATATATACGCTCGTTATTTCAAGAGAGCGGAAGGATAGATGAAGACGTGAGCATGTCAATCAACCTTTTGGAAATCAAATGGCTATTAGACATGAAAGGGAAGCCACAAAATGAGTATCTGTCTGTTCCTTTTTCTTTTCACCTCGTGACATTTTTTCCTTCTATCTAATAGCCAAGATCTCTACAAGTCAACATATACTTGTATATACTAATAATGCATCACCCACTATCTTAGATTTTAAAAAAGGAGGCATTGATCATCAAAATAAACATGTGATGATTCATCTGATCTGATTGTTCTTTCCAAGATACTTACTTAACTCTTCCCTAACAGGTTTCGGGCATGTTGTACGATTTCTGACATTACCTCGGTAAAGTATTACAACATATCTCTGATCCCATAAATAGGGTCCGGGGAGGGCGGAGTGCACGCAACCCTTACTCCTACCTTAGGTAAGGTAGAGGGGTTGTTTTTTATAAGACCCTACTGCTCAAGATAAGCATTTTCAAAACAGGTTTGAGAAATACAAGAGTAAAAGTTCTCAAAATAAAACAAGAGTCACAACTTATGTTGAAAAACACGGAAGACGAGTAAAGTATTGACGACAAAAAATAGTAGAGACAAGCAAAGTGAAAAAAGAACACACACAATAGCAGTGAGACAGATAGGGGAAAGGTACGAAAAAAAATGTTCTAAACTAGCACAAAGGTCACCCACATATAAGAGAGACAACGCTCAACTACCTACTAACCTTCTACTCAAAAACTTGGCCTCCCCTTTCTCCTATCTATATCATGCCCTCGATGTGTCATGTCATGTCTAATCACCTCTACCCAATTCTTATTCTACCGCTCCTCAAGCCTTTCACTGCCACTCTCACACCTCTTACATGCCCAAACCATCTCAATCTCGCTCCCGACATCTTTTCCACCACGGAGGTCACTCCCACCTTGTCCCGAATATAATCCTTCCTAATGTTATCCCTTCTAGTAACGTTTGTAACAATCAATAGCCATAACTTGAAAATACGGTAGATTAGTTGAAAAACAGCCACGAGCTTAGGGAATTCAGTTCAAACTTCAGGAAATTTTCCTAAAATTATTCTCCAATGTTGCCTGTTGAGATTCGCATCTAGGTGCATTGTAAACAAAACTTGTCTTCTTTATAAGTGATGATAAACTAGCAACAAGATGCACAACACAGAACATAAGCCAGCATCTAGGACAAAACCAGACATATACATATACATCCACCTCAGAGGTTTTTCATCTCTTTTTATTTTATTTGGGGGGGGGGAGGGGGGGGGAGGGGGGAGGCTTCGGAAAAAGTGACAGTAATAACAAAATGGGGTGACATTAAAGCTATCGTGAATAGAAGCCTTAAAAATTGAAATGAAGAATGGAGAACCATACCAATAGAATTCCTTCAACACTTGTCCTTACACCCTCCTTCATGTAGCTGCAAACAATACCTTATCTTAGATGTTTGTTAATAAAAAAAAGGGTACAACACGTTGAGTACCAGTTTAGGCATGAATTCTATAATTAGGCATTTTTGCAAATGCTTAAGTGTGATACTGAACTTCTCCGAATTTCAAGTGCTATACTAAAATATTGAGTCTAAGTTCCATCCTACTTGCGAGATTACCCTGTGTATGTTGTTATTGATGATGTATTTTAAGTGAGTCTAAGGTCCATTAACAAATCTACAACTTTCACAAAACCATCATTTCTAAATGAAATTATTGTTCAAAAACAACTTCAACTCCAATAGTCTAAACGCCTATTAATTTGTTAATCCATGCGTCCCGAAAGATTTTAAGCTAGGGTTTTATGGAATCACTTAGTTCAAGAACGAAAGTGGGTATATGTTCACTATAGCCGACGAGAAAATTTTCCAGAACGAAAGGAAAAGTTACGTACTTGACTTTCATACGAGCAAGGCGAT
This sequence comes from Solanum sitiens, assembly GCA_016801875.1. Classification (NCBI taxonomy): domain Eukaryota; kingdom Viridiplantae; phylum Streptophyta; class Magnoliopsida; order Solanales; family Solanaceae; genus Solanum; species Solanum sitiens. Next base: position 463,354 of record JABWTJ010000416.1, on the reverse strand, counting down.
CGGCAACGGATGTATCCTTCTCCATTTTATGCTCTTTTGTACCAAATGTATAGCTAGAGAGTGGGTATGTGTTCACTATAGCCGACGAGGCCATTTTGATCAGTTCAATCGCTTCTTTTGGGCGAACGGCGAGAATGATTTTCCGGCGACGGTTCGCCGGTGATACTCTTCTTTCTTGGTTTTGGATGCTTCTGGACTTGAGAAGAAGATTTTGAAATAATTTGTTATAAATATGACTATTGAAAGTTTTAACATGAATACATTTTGATTTTCTTAGATAATTTTTTTTGTGATATAATAATCAAAATCTTTAAATGAATATGAAATTTTGTATATTCACATATTTTTAATAGAAAATAAGTATGATTACAATTTGTTTGTATAAAAAAAAGTTTGTGATTTTAGTATGATCGAATAATTGTAGATTTCGCTAAATATTGTATAAATAGTAAAATTCATTTGTTTTTTCTTTTTTTTTCAAAATACTATATTCATTCTCGAAATTCGATGCAATTTTATAAATCATTGTATTACTTTGTAGTTGATTGTTTGAAATACAAGATAATTTGTCGTTAGGATATATTCAGGTAATAACTGAAATAATTTGAAATACAATTTAATAAATGTTACACAAAATATACATTGACTATAATATATCTTTGAAATACAAAATATAAGATAAATATATTTGACAGTCGTAGAATAATTTTTTTTAAAATACAATGTGTTTATTATACATGAATATTAACTGGTTATATTGATTACTAGGATACAATTGTTGATTTTGACTGCGAAAAGTAAAATACATATATTTCTCAACCATTGCATATACTTTTTTGTATTATGAATTGTCTATTACATTAATGTAAATATGCATGTATTATGACTTGGAAGCAAAAATTGTTGGAATATAATATAGTTATGACGAATAATAGTATTTTATTCATATATTTTGAAAGATGGAATGACAAAAGGTTTTATAGTGATTACACAATAAAGGTAATTATGATGAAAGTGTATGCAACATTTAGAGATTCAATGAAAAAATTGCTAAACAAATTGATATTGACTTGAGATACAAATATATGAAGCTTAAGTATAAGATAGAAGTCGGTAATGTGCCTTTGAAAATACATAACGGGATTTGTGTAAGAGCGTATATGTCGTTGAAGAAAGATAACAACAATTTGAAAAACATCCCCTTTATATAACTGTATTTATGAAGGATATCACAGTTGATACACAAGCATAAGTGTTTAGTGTGTCAATAGTGAGCGAATAAATTATGATATTATTTCAAACATCAATAATAAAAAAAAGTAATGGCATATGAAGTTTGCAAGGACAAGAAAACTTTAAAAGTTGTCATAACGCAGTATGTCATTGATCATAGGTTAATGTGAAAAATCATGTATGTATATTTGTATAATTAATTAATTATTCTACTAACAATCATCATGTATGTATTATGTGAATTTGTATTCTTAATCGTTTCAACAGTTATACACTTGTTTGTGTGTCTGAGTATTGTGGATGAATGATTAAGTCATCTAATATTAATTCATTGGGAAAGTTTATAATAAGAAATTCGTAAATGAGCATACATGTCCCTAGAAAGACCAGGTGTATTGTCAATGACACACAACAAGCAATTTTGTTGGAGGGATAATCAAGTCCAAACTAGTAAATCATAAAAGGAAGTTTACACCAAAAGATATACAAGATGATGTTAGACTAGACCTTGGAGTAGATGTATCCTACACAGTAGCATGAACGACTAAGGAAAGTCTATAAATTCATTAGAGGGGACACCATCTAATTCTTATAGTAAATTGTCGAGTTACTTATACATATTGAATACTAACTATCTGGATCACATATAAGGATGAAGAAAATCGATGAAATTTTTTATATCTTTTTATTTCTCTTTCCGTTCATAAAAGGGTTTTAAAAGTTGTAAAGCGATTGTGTAGTGAATGGCAGTCATATCAGGGGACTTATAATGATATGGAGCAGATAATTGATTTCTATTGGAAAAAGTTTGATGTAGTTTTTATAATTATGTCTTTTTTATGAAATATTAAATTTTATTGTTTGTATTCAGGAAATATATTGTCATTAGCGTATGATATTGTTGATTCAAAGAATGATGCATCATGAACTTGATTTTTTGAATAATTTAGAGAAGCTCCTAATTTTTAAAAATTATATGTATGTTATATTCGATAGGAATGAGAGTTTTGTAAAGACAATTTCGAGGGTATGCAATAGAGTCTCACATTATGCTTGTACATAACATATGTGGGAAAATGTGAAGGGATCATACAATAGGCTTTCGAAGGTGTTTTATGTCATGACAAAAGCATACAAACAATTGATTTTGATGTATTGGTGAAAAAGCTTGAACAAGTTGATCTTGGGGTAAATAATTACTTGGAGTTGGCAAGGGCATGAAAAATGGACTAGGGTATATGCAACAGTTTATCGAGAATTTATTATAACATCAAACATAATTGAACGCATAAATACATGTCTAGTGTTGGCAAGAGTATTACCGACATATGATTTTCTTGAGAAAGTTAGACAAATGTTTGGAAGATAGAAATAAACCTTACATGTGCTTCTAATACATTCAACACACTTTGTGGTAAACCTCAAGAAATGCTTGCAGAAATGAAGCATAATCAATATGTATGATGATATGTTCTTTTTTTTTTCTTCTTCTTTTGTATTTGAGAACTTTCACATATAGCCACTTAAACTAGCCTAATTACTCTCCATAGCTATAGTTTGGTAATTACAATTCGTAGCTACATGTTATATGGAGGAGAGAGGCGAGCGAGACTAGGAGAGAAAAGAGAAAAAGAGTGAGAAAAAGGTGAATTGTATATGTATATAAGTTAGATAATTGTATGTTATACATATGTATTTGTATATATGGCAAGAGAGATTAGGAGAGACGCGAGAGAGACTGGGAGAGGGAGGAGAGATGCGAGCAAGATTGGGAGAGGGAGGAGAGAGGCGAGCGAGAGTAGGCAGAGAGTGGGAGAGAGGTGAATAGTATATGTATATAACTGTATATTATGCATATGCATTTGTATATATGACAAGAAAGATTGAGAGAGGGAGAAGAGAGGCGAGCGAGATTGGGAGAGGAAGGAGAGAGGGAAGAGAGTGGGAGAGAGGTGAATTGTATATGTATATATGTTAAATAATTGTATATTATACATATGTATTTGTATATTTTGGCGAATTATACATATACAAACGTGACTAATTATACAATCTCGAAGTCAGCCCACGTAATTAATGTATAATGTTAGTCGCGAGTGGTAACTATAGCTATGATGAGTAATTAAATAGTATAAGTTTGCTTAACCGCGTAATTTTCCTTTTTAAAATTCTTATTACCTACAGATCTCATTATATTTAACTAAATAAAAATCCAAAAATATACTGGTACGCTTCACGTTGTTAAAAAAAATTAAAGTGAAAATTAGCTCCGATTTCATACATCAAATGTTTGTATTTTTCTGTTTTCTCTGCAATTTGCTAAAGGAACAATACTTATAGCTTCACAAGATCGTAATGATCTAGGGGTACAATACCTCTAATTTCACAATGATCCACGTCATAGTGTAGCATTTAGGGTCACACAACAAGAATTAACTGATTTTTTTAGTTATTTGTGTGTTAGTACATAAAATTTTATTGATATGAACTCCGGACATTTTTTTGCAAAAACTTTACAAGACCCTAAGATACAATTCCTATAGAATAAGTTTGATTCACACCACTTTTAGTATTTAGAGGTCACTCATTAGGATTTAAGTGATTTTCTCAATTTTTGGGTCTTATTATATGATCTTTTTGTGATATGGATTTTAAAAAAAAAATTGCAAAAACTTTACAGGACCCTTCCGTAGTGATCTAAGGAAAGTATACGCATAGAGTCACTAGGATCACACCGCTTTTTCAGCATTTAGGGACCACCCAACAGGAATAAGGCGATTTTCTCAATTTTTTTCATGTGAGTTAGTATATGACCTTTTTGGTGATATAAATTTCGAACACATTTTTAACAATATCTTTACAGGACCTTTCCGCAATGACCTTGGAGAACAATAGTCTCACTATGACTTACGCCACTTTATTAGCAGTAAGAGGCCATTCAACAAGAATTAAGCATTTTTCTTAATTTTTTGTGTGTTAGTACATGAATTTTTCAGTGATATAAATTTTGTAATTTTTTTGTAAAAACTTTACAAGACTCTTCTTAATAACCTAGGGGAATAATACATGTAGCCTCACCACGATTCACGTCATTCTTTTTAGCATAGACCATTCAACAAGAATTAGACGTTTTTTTCATTTTTTGTGTGTAAAGTACATGAAGTTTTTGGTGTATGAATTTTGAACACTTCTTGGCAAAAACATTACAAGACCCACTGTAATAACTTGGGAAAGCACTATCGATAGTCTAACCATGATTCACGGCACTTTGTAAGCATTTAGGAGCCACTTAACAAGAATTAGATAATTTTTTCAATTTTTCATCTGCGTTAGTACATGAATTTTTTGGTGATATGAATTTCAGGAAATTATTTTGCAAAAACTTTACATAACCTCCTTAATGACCTAGGGGAACAATACCTATTGTTTCACCATGATTCATGTCGCTTTTTTGGCACTTAGGATCACTCAACAAGAATTAGGCGAATTTATCATTTTTTTCCATGTGAGTTATTACATAAAGCTCTTGATAATACGAATTTTTGGCACTTTCTTTTTTTGCAAAGTTTTATAAGACCCTCTGCAATAACTTGGGAGAACAATACTTATAATCTGATTCTGGAGTCAAAAGGATAAAAAAAATTGTCAAAAATTCCAAAAGGGCATATCAATTTTTTTTTTAACCAAAAATCCAAAATCGCTCACGAAGTAGCGAGTTTGTCCGCCGAAAAGAGCAAAATCGCTGCTATAGAAGCGATTTCTTAAATTTGCTTTTTTTAAAAAAAAAAAAAAAGTTTAAACAAGTCGCTCTAAATGGAGCGATTTTCAAAATTAAAAAAAAATATAATTTTTTTGATAAGGCAGCGACTTACACTATTATTATTATTATTATTATTTTTGCTTTATTTTTAAAATAAAATAAAATCTTTTGAATCAATTTTTTTTTTTAAATCAAATCGCTTGGCAGCGATTTTTGATTAATTTTTTTTTTAAAATCATATCGCTGCAAAGGCAGCGATTTACACTTAATTTTTATTATTTTTTTTGAAAATTTAATTAAATTGCTGCAAAAAAATACCCGATTTAATTAAATTTTCAAAAAAAATAAAAATTAAGTGTAAATCGCTGCCTTTGCAGCGATATAATTAAAAAATAATAATTAAAAATCGCTGCCAAGTGATTTGATTTTAAAAAAAAAAATTGATTCAAAAGATTTTAATTTTTTTTTAAAAAAAATAAAGCAAAAAATAATAATAATAATGTAAGTCGCTGCCTTTACAGCGACTTATCAAAAAAATTATAATTTTTTTTTTAATTTTGAAAATCGCTCTATTTGGAGCGACTTGTTTAATTTATTTATTTTTTTTAAAAAAAAACAAATTTAAGAAATCGCTGCTATAGCAGCGATTTTGCCGTTTTAGTTTAAAAAGAAATTGATATTCCCTTTTGGAATTTTTGACAATTTTTTTTACCCTTTTGGCTCCGGACTCCTTATAATCTCACCATTGTTGATGCCATTCCTTTAGAGTTGAGACCACTCAATAGAAATTAGGCGATTTTCTCAATTTCTTGTATATAACGTACATGAATTTTTTTGGTAATATAAATTTCTGAAAAAACCTTTGTAATAATGACCTAGGGAAACAATACATATAATCTCACTAGATTCACGACACCTTTCTAGCGATTAGGGGCTACTAACAAAAATTAGACGATTTTCTCAATTTTTCGTATGTGTTAGTACATGATTTTTTTTCGAAAACTTTTTTTGCAACAAATTTACAAGACCCTTCGAAATAATTAGGGGGAACAATATCTAGGTTGGCAAGGTAATTAGCAGAATGGACAAAACTCTAGGCAAGACTGGATGTATCTTAATGGACATGTAAAAATTCTCTTTTAAAGGGAAATAAGAATAGTTGGTGACAAATCGAAATGCTCAAACATCACATTAGTCATCTCAATAATGAACATTTTAAAGGGATCACAGAGATCGACATGTGATGACAACAATTGAAGCAAAAATTATAGTGATTCATAAAAGAAAGATCACTTCCAAAAGCCTCTCGAAACGAAAGAGACTTAGCAGCACGAACGCAACAATATGTCAATATTGTAACTGCAAAGTTGCATATTAACAGGCTACCATACTGTATCCATCGTTGTGGCCGTCCAAAAGAAGCCAATTTGACACAACAATCAGATGAGAGTCATCTATCTGCCTATTGTAGAAAAGTGAGAATCAAGTCACCCTCAATTTATCGAAAACAAACCAAATCATTTTTATCGCGGAGGAGAACTTGAATCTCCATCTACTATCTATTGATTGATCATGTTGAACTGCAATCTGGAAAGCTGTTGAGGAATTGTAGATATTACAGGTCCATATCTCTGCCATGAATTAGGAGAGCGTCAGTATACTAAGAAAATATTATAAAGATGGTCGCATATATAATTACTACTCGCTGTTGAATGATTACACCAGATAACACAATCCTGAAAAGGACCCTTTGATCACAGTTCTTATATGCAAACTAACTTGAAAGAACAGAATAGGAGGCAACAGAGAAACGTTAAATCATTCTATACCTGAACATTGTCATAAAGCTCAAACAATGGCACAGCAAGAAGTTTTAGATTTTTGGGGACAGCAAAGTACTCTCTTTCAGATAAGTGAACAAGGTAGAGCTTCTTACACTCCTGCACGACATTCAAAGAGACAACTAAATCAGGCAAATATGAAACAAGGGATACATCAGTGATTCGTGAAACAACGGGATAGATCAGTCGATCAGAAAAACTTTATACTACTGTACCTTAGGTTTTGTTATATGTGGAGGACAGTATGGATACATTATGGTTTCAAAGTTCGGCCTCCACCAGGTCGCCACGCACTCACCTATCTGCATTTCAAAATGCCACATCATAGGAAGATGTATTTATTTAGATTTCAAAAGAGAGAGAGAAGAAAGACTTATGCCTTATATAAGAACAAATAAAGCCAAGTAATAATTGGGCTGGTTGGCTTTTGACACACAATTTATCCCATTTCAGCCCAAGTAACTTTCGGCCAGGTTATTTATCAACTTATAGCCCATTTGGCTTAACTTTAGTAACTTTAAAGTTAAAAATGAAAAGTAGCGGAGTACCTACTTTTAACTTTTTTTAAAGGCAAAAACAAAAAACGAGTCTCAAGTGAACGAAGCACTATCAGTAAGTTCAACTGGAAATGGGATAAAACTGAATCGATCAAAAATTATGCTGGATAATGTTTTTGCATACAACGTTGCACTTAACATTATGCAAGATGGTGATGATCTTGAACCTTTGTCTGTCGAATAATGTCAACGAAGATGTGATTGGCCAAAATGGCAAGAGACAATTCAATCAAAATTTGTATTCTATTGCTTCGTAAATAAAGAAGTGGCTATTTATAACCAAAAAGTAAAGTACAAACATTTCACTTGGCCATTAAGAAGTCATTCAATTGGCCAAGTGATGGTAGTCTTCAAATGGGTGAGCACCACATGACATCCATCTTTGTTTTACAACATTACAAGTAATAATACTCCTCAAATGGGTGGGCCCCACATGGCATCCACCTTAGTTTTACAACACTCCCTTGACTGTCAATGTAAACGAAAAGTTGAAAGAAAAAATATATATAGACATCCATAATATCATTTGTAACTTATTTTAGGTTATTTTTAACTATGTTAAACACTCTCAAAAGTTTCCAAACAGGCTCTTGGTCCGTTTTAACCACCACCCCCACCCCCATCCCCCTAATTTAACACCTATATATTCAACCACACAAATTGTACTTCAAAATCAACATCTTAAACCATAAAAGATGTCCAATCCTTGTTTCTTTTATCACTATTTCCACACAACATAAAGTGTGTTGAATACCTACATACCCCTATATCTCCCCTACAAAGGAAAAAAACTACTATGTTTCAATTTGTTTGTCTTAGTTTGGCTAGGCACGGAATTTTAAAAAGTAAAAAACTTTTAAATGTTGTGGTCTTAAACTAAAGATGTGTATAATGTACCAAAATGTCTTTTAATCTTGTGGCCTTAAACATGCCACATGAGATGTTGAAATTAAAGAGTTACCAAATTAGGAATGAGACATCCATTTTTAAATAGACTAAAAAAGAGAAGTAAACAAACAAATTAAAACAGAGGGACTACTAAACAGTGTAACAGGCACCAAATTACCTTCCAATTTGGCTGATTGGCAGGAGGATTAGCTGCAAGTTTGCTGGAGAGTTTCCTTTTCAAACCATCGATTTCTGCAAATAACGAAAGACACAAGAATAACATAGAAACTTAGCAAGAGATTCACGACCTAACAGAAAAACGAAGGCAGAGAGTATGACAAGAAATTAATTCTTAACAATATGATAAGAATCAATGTGTCACAAATAAAGACAAAAACACACCATTTTCTCCTGGCTTTAGGCGTCCACCAGGGAGCTTACAAAATGTATTCCCAATTTGCAGAAGAAGAATATGAGGATGATTATGTTCTTGTACCTGTGAATTTTACACACAATTAGTGATATCTGAATATTTGATAATCAGAGTGTCATCTGACAAAACAAACTTCTCTGATTTGGTTGATTTATATGCCAAAATTAGTATTTAGACATAACTTCTATACTGACCAGTTTGCCATGCATCTCTACAGAATCTATATGAAATGTAAAAACTGCACAAATTCAAATTTTCAATAGTATGAGCTAGTTTTTTTTTGAAATTTGGAGGAAAAGAAACCAGCTGATAAGTCTTCTTAAATTCTTAATGTGATGAGCATGTATATTCATTCTTTTCCCATCACAAAATCCTGAGAACCTGCTAATAGTAGCTCTATGAAGGAAAGAGCACCAATCATCGGCAGTCTCAACAAGGAAAAAACTTCTCAAAAGGTGAGGCACTAGTGCATTACCAAGAGAAGAAAAGGCTTGATGTATGAAAAGGTGTACTCAAGCCATCTATCCTACATACTTCTTATTCAAACCAACTCACACGGTCCACCAGTTCTTCCAACTGTACAAAAATACTCAACAAATGTGGGAGATAACTCTCTAAACATCAAGTATCCCTCAATTCTGAAATAGTTAGGTTACATTACATAAATCCTATGTATCATTCTTCTCTACTACAGAGGTTCTTCAAAACTAGAAATAATCAAAAACTCACATTCGTCCCTGCATTGACATGCAAATCTATAGCTAGACTAAGAATATGAAAAGATAACACTGAACCAACCGTGAATGCAATAAAAACTTATCCTTGATCCCAACAAAAATGAGTGATTTTATAGATCCTTTACTTCCTTTGTGCTATTAACTTATCCACCTTGATTTCAGGAGATCGTCTTTTGCAGCAATTGCTATTCTCTTCCTTAATAATTTCAATCATTATAGTATTGCATCCACAGGCACAGACCCAAACTATACTTAGGATATGTTGAAACTATTTCAGGTAATATTCTTTCACTGATCCTCTCTGTATCACTTGCATCCTCTATTTGACTGAACATTTCTAACCTGGTCCAGTTTTGTATAACCGCACATCTATCTTAGCAACAACAACCTCATACCCAGTGTAGTCCCACAAGTAAGGTCTAGGGAGGGTGGGGTAGAGATGTTTCCATAAACCCCCGGGTCAAGAAAATCGTTTTTTCAGTTAGGTTTGGAAAAAAATGCACGAGTAAAAAGATATGATGAAAATATTGAAAAACAAAAAGTAATAACAGTAAAATTAGTAAAGATAACCAAAGTAAAAAATACAACAATAATAATAAAATTGAAGAATAAGCTACTGCTAGCATAATAATAACACATCTTGAAAAAAAGGGTTCGGGGAGGTGTCTCTGATGGTGGAAGACCACCGGAGAGAGGGACTGAGGCCCAAAGGGGGTCTTTCAGAATGTTTCTTTGGGTGATGTGCCTGGGAGCTTTTTGTTTTTATATTGGCATCATATTTTGGAAACTATAACTGATCTATCTTAACATCCACATTAATATGGCATTCACCTAGTGGATATTCTAGGCCTTAGAGGCCCAAGCCATCCAACAGTCTTATTCTTAATAATCAGATTCCACTTTGTGTTGTCCAATTTTCTGACTAAAGCACTCATCATAAAGCTGCAACAAAAATCTTCATGCCAGACTTGTGGCACTTTGAAATTTAGCATAACCAAATATGCTATCATATGCGTTCTCCGGGTTAATTAACATCAGATGGAGATTCTTCCTCCTTAGGAATAAACTCCATATAGATCTTCTAAACTAAAAGATAGCATGCATAAATACAGGTCCAATTCAAGCATTTTGCAAGATTTGGCAAGTCATAATATCAGAGGAAGGAAAAACAAGCTAACCCTAATTATAGATGCTAACCAACACAATACTAGATGAAATCTCGTAGTCTATGCTATTTGCTAGTATATTGTGCTAAATCACTTAATTGATGAAACCCGGGAGGTGTCAACTAAAAGCGCTTGAACTAGGGAGAAATACTTTGAAGAGTAAGGGGTCGTCTGGTTTGCAGTATAGGATAAAGTAGTTATATTATAGAACTGTACAACGCTTGTTCCTCTGTTTGGTTACTATTTTCTTTCTTGGTATAATAATCATTGTATAACTTATACAGGAGTCATCGTTCTATTATATACCATCTCCTATGTGGGATAAGCATTACATTAATTAGTTACACATGAATAATAATTGAATTGACAAAATTCCCTTCTCTCCAAAGTTTTTTAATACCTTGGTCATTTCTCTTTCTTCAAGGACCAAGAGTATAATTGGAAACAAAAATTTATCTAACTTAAAACCAAACACATGATTTAAATTATACACTACATATCTCATTTTCAATGCAATGAACCAAACACCTGATAAAAAATAATCTTTGCATCACAATCCCCGCATTTATTTATTTTTTGAGATTCACAATCCCTACATTATTAAGCCATGTATTACAATCATTGTGCAACTTGTTTTTAAATCAAACCGACTCCTAAAGACTTTAGGGTAAATGGAAGTAAAACTGAATACATGCACACCAAGGTTAATCATTAGTCAACATTGAGAAGAGCGAAGATGAGGTCAAGACTAGACGAGATTGAGGTATCAAAATGAAAATAAGTTAGATATGTACGCTCGTTATTTCAATAGAGTGGAAGGATAGATGATGACGTGAGCATGCCAATCAACCTTTTGGAAATCAAAAATGGCTATTAGACATGACATGGAAGCCACAAAATGAGTATCTGTCTGTTCCTTTCTGTTTTCACCTCGTGACATTTTTTCCTTCTGTCTAATAGCCAAAGAAGTCTCTACAAGTCAACATATACTTGTATATGCAAATAACTTCATCACCCACTTTCTTAGATTTTAAAAAAGGTGTCATTGATCATCAAAATAAACATGTGATGATTCATCTGATCTCATTATTCTTTCCAAGATACTTTCTTAACTCTTCCCCCTAACAGGTTACGGGCATGTTGTACAATTTCTGAGATTACCTTGGTAAAGTATTACAACAACAAGATACCTGTGATCCCATAAATTGGGTCCAGGGATGGTGGGGTGCACGCAAACCTTACTCCTACCTTAGGTAAGGTAGAGGGGTTGTTTTTCATAAGACCCTCGGCTCGAGTAAAGCATTTCCAAAACAGGTTTGAGAAATACAAGAGTGAAAAGTTCTCAAGAAAAAACAAGAGTGAAAACCTATGTTGAAAAACACGGAAGACGACTAAAGTATTGACGACAAAAAATAGCAGAGATAAGCAAAGTAAAAGAACACACAATAGTAGTGAGACATATAAGGGAAAGGTAAGCAAAGAAAATGTTCTAAACTAGCGCCAAGCTCAACTACAGATAAGAGACTAAGAGAGACAGCACTCAACTACCTACTAACCTTCTACCCAAATCCTCGACCTCCCCTTTCCCTATCTATATCATGCCCTCATCTGCCCTCGATGATGTGTCATGTCATGTCTCTAATCACCTCTTCCCGATTCTTCTTCTACCACTCATCAACCCTTTCACTGCCACTCTCATACCTCCTCAGTGAGGCATCTATGTTCCCCCTCTTCACATGCCCGAACCATCTCAATCTCGCTCCCAGCATCTTTTCCACCACGGAGATCACTCCCACCTTGTCCCGAATAACCTCCTTCCTAATGTTATCCCTCCTACTAATGTTTGTAACACAATCAATAGGCACAACTTGAAAATACAGCAGATTCGTTGAAAAACAGCCACTTGAGCTTAGGAATTCAGTTCAAACTTCAGGAAATTTTTCTAAAATTATTCTCTCGTGTTGCCTGTTGAGATTCGCATCTAGGTACATTGTAAACAAAACTTATCTGCTTTATAAGTGATAATAAACTAGCAACAAGATGCAGCACACAGAACATAAGTCAGCATCTAGGACAAAACCAGACATATACATCCACCCCAGAGGTTTTTTCTTCTCTTTTTTTTATTGGGGGGAGGGTGCTTCAGAAAAAGTGACAGTAATATCAAAAAGGGGTGACATTAAAGCAAACGCGAATAGAAGCCTTAAAAATTGAAATGAAGAATGGAGAACCATACCAAGAGAATTCCTTCAACACTTGTCCTCATACCCTCCCTCATGTAGCTGCAAACAATACCTTATCTTAGATGTTTGTTAATTAAAAAAAAAAAGGTAGAACACGTTGAGTACCAAAGAACCTCAGTACCAGTTTAGGCATGAATTCTATACTTAGGTATTTTTGCAAATGCTTAAGTGCAATACTAAAATATTGAGTCTAAGGTCCATCGAAAACAGTCTCTCTACCCTCCTCAGACCCTACTTGTGAGATTACCCTGCGTATATGTTGTTATTGATGATAAATACTGGTCATTTCTAAATGAAATTCATGTTCAAAACAACTTCAACTCAAATATTGTCTAAACGCCAATTAATTTGTATTCGATTGAGATGCGTCCAAAGAAAACAGAACAGTACTAAGTCCCGAAAGGGTTTAATCTAGGGTTTTAGGGAATCAATTAGTCCAAGTACTATAACGACAAGATAATTATCAAGAACGAAAGGAAAGTTAAAAAGGAAAAGGAAAAGGAAAAGGAACGTACTTGACTTTCATACGAGCAAGACGATCGGCAACAGATGAATCCTTCTCCATTTTATGCTCTTTTGTACCAAATGTATAGCTAGAGAGTGGGTATGTGTTCACTATAGCCGACGAGACCATTTTGATCTGTTCAATCGCTTCTTTTGTGGCAAACGGCGAGAATGATTTTCCGGCGACGGTTCGCCGGTGATACTGGTTCTCCTCTTTTTCCCTCCTACTGAAATTGATTTTTGCTATTAATAGATGCTTCAAAACAGTTGCACTTGCATATTTTAACGTTATCTTTTAGTTATATTTTTAATTTTAATATTTATTAAAATAGTTATATTTTAGTTTATTGTAGGTCTGATTTATGTAAAATAAAAAATGTTTAATTTGGTAGAATATAATTAGGTAATGGAGAGAGATTAGGGGAGAAAATATTTCATATAAGGTAAGTATCATTGAAATTTCTCATCAGTTATGTTTCAAACAATAATCGAAGGACGCCTCTCTTCCTGATTTCTTAAAATTTAATATCGACTTTTAATACTCTATTAATAATATTTAATTTATATTAAGTAAGTCGATTTATTTGAATTTTTGTTGTTGACGATGAATAAGATTTTGAAATAATGATTAGAATTTTGATGAAATACATATTTGGCACGAAATTTCTGTCTTGATCTTCGAGATAATCGTGAATACATTATTGATCAGATATTCGTCAACTCGGTGAATCGTTAATTTGTTTTTGATATGTTTTAAATATGACTATTGAAAGTTTTAGTAAATACATTTTGATTTTCCTAGATAATTTTTTATAATACAACAGTTGGAATCTTTGAATGGATTTGAAATTTTGCATGTTTGCCTTTTTTTATAGAAAATAAGTACTATTACAATTTGTTTGTATAAAAAATAAGTTTGTGATTATAGTGTGATTGAATAATTGTTAATTTCGCTGAATGTTGTACAAAATATATTAAAATCTATTTGTTTTATCTGTTTTTTTCAAAATATTATAATCATCCTCGAAATTCGATATAACTTTATAGTTTATGATAGTATTTTGTAGAGCCATTGTTATAGTGAATGACAATCACCTCAAGGAATTCTAAATGGAGCAGGTAATTAATTTATAGAAGATAAAATTTGATGTAGTTTTTATTATTGTATATTTTTTATGAAATATTAAATTTTTATTGTTTGTATTTAGAAAATATATTGCTACTAGCATATTATTGATTCAAAGAATGATGCATCCTGGACTTGGTTCTTTGAATAATTTAGAGAAGCTTCTGATTTAAAGAAAAATTTTATGTCGTATCCGATGGGAACAAGAGTTTTGTAAAGGCAATTTCGAAGGTATACAATGGAATCTCACATTATGCTTGTACATAACATATGTGGGAAAATGTGAAGGGATCATACAATAGGCTTTCTAAAGTGTTTTATGTCATGACAAAAGCATACAAACAATCTGATTTTGATGTACTGATGGAAAAGCTTGAACAAGTTGATGTTCGGGTAAAAGATTACTTGGAGTTGGCAGGGGCATGAAAAATGGACTAGGGTATATGCAACAGTTGATCGAGGATTTATTATGACATAAAAAATTATCGATATATGATTTTCTTGAGAAAGTTAAACAGATATTTGGAAGATGGAATTTCACAAATCTTACATCTGTTTCTAATACATTCACCACACTTTGTGGTAAAACCCCAAGAAAAGCTTGCTGAAAATGAAGCACAATCAATACATATGACGATATATTCTTGATAAGTCTTGCTACTCCCAGATGTTTTGATGATCTCCTCACAAATGCAGGGACCGGTCTTCTGCAGAGTATGCTCATGTAGGATCATATACTATACAACTCCAAAGTTGTTCGCGTCAGAGTTTGATAAAGTCGTCAGTGTACCACACTAATCAACAGGGACGAGGTTGTTTGTAGTTAATAACTCTTCATGGTTGATAAAACATCACAAACAACAAATTATTCATTCATGCAAAGTTAGAAATTCAAGCTTCAAAACAGCAAGGGACCTCATAGATCGCTTTATTGCTTCCTGAACTGGTTGTTTCTTGAGTGCTTGTATTTGTTCTTATATTGTAGGATCCATTTCACTTGTTATAGAAACGTTTTTACCTTGGGTGAATCATTGTAAGAACTTAGTTGAGCGCAACTCAGTGTCTTACGTCAAAGTCTATATTAATCAGTTGGATTAGTATAGTGGGCAATCCAGACATTGATTTGGCTCATTGAGTAATAGTGTATTACTCAGAATAGAGATTAGGAGGTTAATCTCTGTGTGGTTGTAAACTGATATTTACTTTGACTTGTGAAGTTTAGTAAAATCAGTTTGAAAATCTTGTGAAACACGTCATGATTTTATTCCTTAAACAAGGAGGTTTTCACGTAAAGTAAGTGTGTCATCTTTACTTTCAGTACTTATCTTCTATTCATTATAGTTATGTTGAGGACCTGGTCCTATCGTACTTAGTGGACACATACATTTCAACAATTCTATTTTTTTTTCTTTTTCTTTTGTATTTCATGTACTTATCTATTAACAACTTTATTAACAAACATAGGAGAGAAACTATCAAAGTCTTTAGCCTTCAAAAATATTTCTCTTTTGCTTTGGTATTTGTTAAAAGGTTTGCTACTATGTTTTGCTTGTGCTAGAAATGCTTAATTTTTGAACTGGCTAGCTTCCTAATGAATAACAAGTATTTCATTAATAATAAAATTATAAAAAATGTATTTGTTATTGATCATATCAATCTCCTATAAAGTTCATGGAAACTTCTAGAGGTATGAGTCCATTATTATCCCAAGCAATATTCAATGCTAATAATAATAATAATTGAGCTAATCTCTTTATGAAGCCAATGATCCAACTCCCCCATGCTAATATCTCGATGGTCACTTAACTTTTAATATTTCATATAAAAAGTTATTCAAATCAAGTTATGAACTTTCATAATTTGTTGAAATTTTTGTTATCCTTCTTTTTATCAAGTTTTTTATGTTTTTTTTTCCAGAGGTAAATATCATAATTTGTTATTGTTGATTAGTTTATCTTCGACGCAAGAGCGCTCGATCATTGAGCTATTACGCACTCTTTCAAGGGTGGCTGCTTCTAGGCAAACTACCTGGCTGTCTCTGCACCCCTACCTCCTTTACTTAGTTTAAATATGTCAATTACAAGATGCAAATTTATTTAATATTCAATTAATAGAATATTTTTTTTAAATAATTTTGTATCTTGAAAAGCTAAAAAATATCAAACAAAAATATATAATTTTTACTAAAGAATAGATTTAAAGCCACTCATTAATGTTTAACTTTAAACATTAATTCTATTGAGCCGCTTTTGGATGATTTTATCCTGAAATAAAAGTTATACTTATGCGAGATGTTAAATGATTTCACAACTTTTGCTATGGTGTTAGGTACAAAGATGGAGACACCTTTTTGTTCTCAAAGACACTAACGCTTCTTTGTTTATCTGATATATTAAGGGCGAAATTAGAAGTCTGAATACAAATTCACTTGAATTTAATTTTTTTTTTAAAAGATATATTTATTTTTAAGAGATTTATCAAATATATATTAAAACATGAAATCTTTTTATCTTTGATAATTTTCCACATATTTGACCAATCATGGTTAATATAGTAGTGGTATGGGCTGCTTAGCTCATTAATTTTGCTGAATAAGTCAAGTTCAATTCTAAGCTTGGTTAAAAAAAAAAAAATTATAAGTCAAAATTATTGAAAATATTCCATGTCTTTGAATTAATTGAGTTGAGTTTTATTTACAAGGATTTGATCAATTCTTAATTAGTTAGTCTTTTTCAAACCAAAATTTATACGAAATATATTACTTCACCAAACATGACTTTTGGTAATTAAAATAATAGTAGAAAATACTTCTTTATATTAAAATTAAAATAAGAATAGGACATGGTGTACATGAATTAAGACAGAGAATTGTTGTTATTATATTATGTATATATACAAAAGTAATACGTAGTTGTGACTTGTGACATTTAGCATCTCTTTCTTGATGAAGAATAAGACATGGTTTACATGAATTTATTTATTTGCCTATATTATACTATACATAATATAATATGATGTGAATTTTTCTTGTACCTCATCATATTTTGGATTTTCATATGATTTTTCAATTTATTATCGAATTTTCAATTATATACTTTTATTTTACGAGAGTTTTATTATCTTTGAATGATTTATTTCATTTTAAAGTAGTTCAAGGAGTAATAAAATTTTCATTCTTTTTAATGAAGAAAAAATAGGGATGATGTAATATCACCTTGTTATTAATAAGGAAAAATTACATAACAAAGCAAACTTATACTATTTAATTACTCATCATAGCTATAGTTTGCTATAATTACCACTCGTGACTACCATTATACATTAATTACGTGGGCTGACTTCGAATTTGTATACTTAGTCATGTTTGTATATGTATAATTCGCCAGAATGTACAAATATATATGTGTAATATACAATTATTTAACCTATATACATATACAATTCACCTCTCTCCCACTTTTTGCCCTCTCTCGCTCGCCTCTCTCCTCCCTCTCCCAATCTCGCTCTCCTCTCTCCTCCCTCTCCCGATCTCGCTTGCCCTATATACAAATGTATATGTATAATATAAAATTTTATACATATACAATTCACCTCTCTCCCACTCTCTGCCCTCTCTCTCGCCTCTTTCCTCCCTCTCTCGATATCGCTCGCCTCTCTCCTCCCTCTTCCAGTCTCGCTCGCCTCTCTCCTTCCTCTCTCGGTCTCGCTCGCCTATCTCCTCCCCCCCCAATCTCTCTTGCCATATATACAAATACATATGTATAATATACAATTATCTAACTAATATACATATACAATTCACCTTTCTCCCACTCTTTTCTCCCTCTCTCTCCCAGTCTCGCTCGCCTATGTAGCTACAAACTGTAATTATCAAACTATAGCTATGAAGAGTAATTAATTATTTTTAAGTGGCTATATGTGAAAGTTTCTCAATAATAACAATTGCTAATTCGATATCATCGTAAAAAAGTTAATATGTATTTAAATACTTAAACATTATTTAAAAAAAAAAGTTATTTCCATATAAGTATTAACACTGGAGATAATATTTCAATAATATTCTTTTTTTTATAAATCACCCTCCACCATTTGTTCTTTTGAAATTAAATTAAATGATGAATTGTGTTGGACTTTTGACCTTCGCTTCTCGTATCGCAAGCCTTCAACTTCAAAAGGCAAATTTCATTGACCTTGAAGCTTTGTTTTTATCGGATATCTAATCCTCATATTAAAATTTGATTAAATTTTAATTTACAAATAAAAGTTTTATATTTAAAATAAGTGTTTTTTACAAAGGGAAAAAGGGTCAAAAATACTCCTCAACTTTGATTTATTGTTTAAATTTACCCTCGCCGTTAAAATAAAGTTAATTTTACCCCTCACCGTTAAAATAAAGTTAATTTTACCCTTCCTGTTACTAATTTCACCAAATTTACCCCTCATTAGACGGATTGACCCAAATTGACCTGAATTTACCGCTTTGACATATTTAATGGAGATTTGGGAGAATGGGTAAATGGGTATAGGAGATTTGGGAGAATGGGTAAATGGGTATAGGAGATTTGGGAGAACGGGTCGGGTTATTTTAAATGATCGGATTAATAGATTAAAATAAGGAATATGTTTTATTTAAAATTCGGGTCAATCCATCTAATGAGGGATAAATTTGGTGAAATTAATAACAGGAGGGGTAAAATTAACTTTATTTTAACGGCGAGGGGTAAAATTAACTTTATTTTAATGGCGAGGAATAAAATTAACTTTATTTTAACAGCAAGGATAAATTTAAATAATAAATCAAAGTTAGAAAGTATTTTTGACTCTTTTCCCTTTTATAAATTACTATACACTCAAAAATGTTTGAAAAAAGGAAATTTGATAAAAAATGAAAAAAGTACTTAATAATACAACACAATTATTGATATCAGAAAGTTTTGCCCATTAGACAAGTAGAGTCCAAAGTTTAGCATCACCTCATCTATAGAAAGAGAAAACAATTCATTCATTGGTCTATAGAATTCGTAAAAATCTAAAACTATCTCTATCATTAATTATTTATTTACTTTTAAATTGATACGTTTATTAAAAAAATCGATGATTAATATAATAAATTTATCATTTTACTCTTATTAATTATGAAATACTCCTTATGTTCTAGTTTGACTTAAAACGTAGTTTAAGAAAAGAAAGAAGACTTTTAATATTGTGACTCTGAATTAAAGTTATGTCAAATGTATCAAAATGTCATTTAATCTTGTGGTCTTAAACATGTCACGTGGAAAGTTAAAGTCAAAGTATTATTAAAAAAGGAAAAGAATCATTCTTTTTAAAATATATTAAAAAGAAAACATTATCATTCTTTTTGAAATAAAGAAAATAAATAAATTTATTTATTTTTTTTAAAAAATTGAATAAAAAATAAAAAAATGATAAGTAATTAGAGAGGGAGACGGTATATTCTAGTGTGGTCAATTGACAATAAAAAGTTTCAAAAATTAAAGACCCATTCAATTGGTCGGCGGAGTGCATTGGACAAGGACCAGTCTACTTTCTCCCCTCCATCTCATTGTCATCTGCAAAAGCTCCCAATTGGAGGTTCATTTCTTGTATCTTTATTTCTTTTTATTTTGTGGTAATTTTCTGGTTTAATATGCTGCTCAGTAAGTAGAGAAATCAGAATAATTTAATATTTGTTTGAGTGGATATTAATGTGCTTGAGTTGAACCCTATGAATTGTACTTAGATCTAATAACTGCAAATTTCTGGTGGATAAATCTACATTTTGGGCAAAATTATGTATATCATCGAAATTTTAGTAGCTCAGTTGATTGATTATTTGAACTTTCACTTTGTTGGTGCGATGTCCTATGTCTTCCTGCAATTAAGGAAAAAAAAGTGTAGTTGTATCAATAGAACTTTCAGTTTTTCTTTCTTTTCGTTTATTTTATCTGATGAGTGAAAATTGATGTTTTCTTTTCAGGATAATTGGTTAAGACTGCATCAACTAAACAAAATTTGATCATATTGGGGAAAATGTAATGGCTTTATTCTCTATAAATTGTATTTTTTAGCCAGATCTTTGCTATTTACTTAAAGTCGATTTCTGCTGCTAATGTGTGTTTGATAGACAAGGGATAAAGAAAAGAAATTATGTTGGAATATGATGTGTTGCATCCAAGGGTGTAACTTAGTGGTCGATGAAGTGTGTCGAGAACCATAAGGTTTTAGGTTCGAATACTAGCAAAGACAAAGTAACTAGGTGTTTTCTTTTCATCTGTCTTGGTCTTGATGGATAGAGTTAGCAGGCACCTGTTGCAAGTGGGAGATGATAGGTATCCTTGAAATTAGTTGAGGTGAACGGAACCTGACCCATACACGGTTGTTATCAAACAATTAAAGAAACAAATAGAAGTAGCCGGTTGTTGAGACTTAATGTTCTGCTTAGCACCCAAAAAGTATTTTACTAGGAGGGTTGGTTATACCTTCTTGTGAAGTTTCATATGAAAATGTTGCTTTCCTTGAAAGGAGAACTTGGTTGGTCAATTTACAATTTCTTTGCTTGAAGCAATGTTGTCGCACCCGTGTCGGATCCTCAAAAAATGCACTACTTTTGAAGGATCCTACACACATCCGATGACATTTTCGAGAGTCCGAGCAATGTAGTTGAAAACCAGAAGGTTGCAGGTTCAAATCTTAGCAAAGACAAAGTAACTAGGTGATTTCTTTTCATCTCATGGCCTTGGTGGATAGAGTTAGTAGGTACCTGGTGCTAGTGGAAGATGGCAAGTATCACTTGGAATTAGTCGAGATGCGCGGAACCTGACCTGGAAATTCTCTCTTAATCGAAGAACTAATTATATTATCCCTATTAAAAATGTGAGTCCTTGTCGAAACTAGTTAAGGAAAATGGGGTCAAGTTGTTTGACCTACTCTTTTTAGAAGAAGCTGAACCTTTTTGAGATTGTCTTATGCAATTAGTTTAGTATTGTTATTGATGCTGTTTAAATTTGCTTCCAACATATTTCATTGATGTTCAGGGGGGCACATGTAAAATGGGATGAGGCTAATCTGGAAGAAATTGAGGCAAATAAGCCAGTGAGGCAGAAAATAACTGAACCAAAGACACCATTTCACCGTTCGATTGACGATGATGATGGTATGTTCATGCAATTTCTATTTGTTTCCTCATGCTTTATCGTCATAATTGAAGTTTTCTTGCACCATGGGTGTTGTCTGGTGGTCAATGAAGTGGGTTGAGAACCATAAGTTTTCAAGTTCAAATCGTAGCAAAGACAAAAACACAAGGTGATTTCTAGCCAAGAGTTACCTGGTACCTGGTGCTGGTGGGAGGTATCCCTTAGAATTAATCGAGGTGTGCAAAAGTCGGTTTGGACACAATTATAAAAGAAAAGATAAAATAAA
The DNA here is from genome assembly GCA_016801875.1 of Solanum sitiens. Taxonomy (NCBI): domain Eukaryota; kingdom Viridiplantae; phylum Streptophyta; class Magnoliopsida; order Solanales; family Solanaceae; genus Solanum; species Solanum sitiens. Next base: position 441,444 of record JABWTJ010000416.1, on the reverse strand, counting down.
AGAACAGAAGCTCTCTTTTTATGCACCAATGGAGCAAATTTGATGGTGCTGTGTTGCAAATTCTATTTTTTTTTACATGACTATAAATATAAATAGATGAAGTGTACTAATGTACAGTTACTAACCTGGTTCAGGGCACTAAATGATCATCTTTCTTGCCGTCAATGGTGAGCTTCTACCGAGGGATGGTTGGGAATCATATGATAGACAACCTATGAGCTTCTTTGTTTGTTGTGTTATCCCTTTTGAATGAGTCTTAAGTCATTTTGATGATCTATAGTTTACCTTGAGGTTGGATTTGATTTTGTTGATAGTTAGATTAGATGTCTTTTATAAGTATTTCGTTAACTCTAAATACTAAAGTTGATTTATGTTCTTCTTTCAATATTTATATTGCCTTGCACTACAACAAAAATGACCATTAGCTGCATTTAATTCTTAATTGCCGCTAAATATATATTTTTAGCGGTAATTGTCACTCTTTGTATATGTCCCTAAAGCCTTTAGCGACATTGGTTCTAATGACACTTAACGAATGCCGGTAAAGACTTTAGCACTCTTTATTTTGTCAATATTTAATGCCGCTAAAGTTGTTTTTGTTGTAGTGTTGGAAGCTTCTCATTTGATACTTAATCTTCTAGATTTTTTTTTTTTAAATTGTGGGATGTGGGAGCTTAATGTCTTGTGAACCTCTCGTATTTTCTTTATTTTATGTGGCAACAAGCGTTGAATAATATATTAGGTTATTCCCTTACAACAGTCCAAGAATTATACTATGTAAATCCAAATCTTCAAAGTTCCGAAAACAAAATTTGAACGGGTGAAAAACAAGCTGTGCTCGACTTAATTATTTTCTTCTGGGAAGTGTGTTTTTTCCCTTCGAATTCTCAAATTGCGTTGATGAGACTTTATTGAAGGAAATTTGATAACCTGGAAACCTTATACATATAACGCATATATAATATATATGAATAAGTGGTCTTGACCACCATGCAAGTGTTCAAATGTGTGCCTCTTCATAAGCTTCATAATCGCCCCTCTAGATGTGTTCCTCATAAGCCTAATAGACATAATTCCCTTCCTTTTCTCTTCATGTCATTAACTGGATTCGGCATTATAGGAGGAACAAAGGGCTCGGGATGGATTAGGATGTACACTTTGTGGCATTTTCCCCTCTGTAATCATGTAGATTTTCTTTTTAAAGTATCACATAAGCGTAACAATGCAAGCATGAGGTTTTTACTCTATTTAATGTATTTCATGTACAAATAAATTATTGTAAGTATTGGGTATTTTCTCAATTTTTCTCTCATTTTTTGCTATTGAAACTTGGTATTTTAATGTTTTTTTGGATATGGTAATATGGTATTGGATTTGCAAATGGATGGTGACAGAATTGAATAGGATTTTATTATAATGTGTTAAGGATAAAGTTAAATGTGACATCATGTTAGTATACAAGGACTAAAACTATAATTTGCTCTTATTGTTTTTTTCCTTTATTGCTGACTATAACGATACTATATAGGATCTCCATCTCCGTGGGATACTATTGAGGAGGCCAGTGCATTGGATGAAGCTTCTTCCAGTGAAAATAAATCCCGACAGTCTGGCTGGCCATCTTCTGACGATGAGGCTGATATCATGGATCAAGATGACGAAGGTATAACTTTATCTGTATTTTATGTCTCAATATTGTGCTTCAGATTTCTAATTCTTGTTATACAAAAGACACTACACCGCAACAATAGTATGTCATATAGAAAAATTCGTCAAAGTATCTTGCTTTTTTGTGTGCTTTCTCATTGGCGGTTGCCTCAAGTGGTGAAAGGTTATACTATAGATCACCTGCTTTCTTGCATTGTTATTTTTTTGTTATCAACTGGCTGCACTTGGCGTAACTGGTAAAGTTGCTTGCTGCCATGTGACGAAGAGGTCATAAGTTCGAGCCATGAAAACAACCTCTTGCAGAAATGTAGGGTAAGACTGCTTACAATAAACCCTTGTGGTCCGGTCCTTCCTCGGACCCCATGCATAGCGGAAGCTTAGTGCACCGGGTTGTTCTTTAGTGTATTTGGATTTAACGAGGGGTTGGGTTAGGTTGGGGTTGCATAAGTGAATTCGATTTATGCTGTATGTTTATATAGTATGCACGACCAACTATATCGTGGTCTTTGATTTGTCATTCTACAACATCAACAGATTCTGGTTCAGAAAGGAGCAGGAGCTTTAGGGAGCACAGACGAGCACACTATGACGAATATAGGAAAATCAAAGAACTGCGTAGAGAGGGCTCTTCTCTTGAAGGAGCATCCGACGATGAGGTTGAGGATCTTGAGAAAAGGGGTGGTAGGTCTAATACATCGTCGTCATTGACATCTGCTGTTGAGGGCATTGACATTGCGGAAGGAAGCATAGACGATTCTAAATAGTCCTCCACGCCAGCCAATCGAACAAGGATCGTCCTGAAAAGGTACATGTTATTTCTAAGAAGGTTGTTATAACAACCTATTGTTCTGTTCTTCATATGTTCACTTTTTTCTTGTACTTTCTATGAACTATAGAATTGTTGTAACACAATACTTTGGAGCCACAAGTAGAGTTTCTTGAATGTATTCAAGTTTGTGTACTTTTGTAAATTATAGAGTTTCTAAAGTACAACATTTTACAGTCATTTTTCATTCTTGACTAGCTTCCAAACTAATGCTCTTTCACTGTTACATTAATGGTATTAGGGGTGTACATGGTCGAGTCTGTTCGAGTTTTTCAAATATCAAACTAAATTATTTGTGTCAGATTTTTAAATCTATAAACAAAATCAAACCAATAAAACTCGGGTTTTTCAACCTCGGGTTTTTTTCGGGTTGTTTTTTAGTTTTTGGGTTTTTCCACTAAATTATTCATACAAACATATAATTTACTTGTAATTCAAATATTTCTAAGAATATAACACAAACAATGATATGATTAATAACACTAAAATATTCAATATATATATATATATATATATATATATATATATATATATAATAATAATAATAATAATAATAATAATAATATATAACAAATATTGCAAATTAACAATTCATAATGAAAACGATCATAATTTAAAAGTACTAAATCATGTCAAAATAAGTTTAATAAGTATTAGTTATATGACTAAATATTAAAGGAAATTAAAATTAGATTATGTATTTCAATTGTCTAAACCAATGTAAAATCAAAGAATAAATATTCAATATTCTTGTCATTCTTAGTATTAAATTGATTACCTTTTTGCATTAGTATTAATTTGATTTTGATTTAAGTTTTATTATAATTACCAATACCGGTGGACTATAATCTTTATGGAACCATCCAAAATTCTAAGTTTCAAACATGAAATAATATATAAAAAGATAAAAATACTATGAAAAAGTATAAGAAAAATTTAAAAAATGTATCAAAGTAAATATTTTTATGTGTAAAATAAAAATTTAAAATTATATTTATAATTATCTATAATTTCTTCCTTTACTTAGAATGACATTATATAGACGGAGAACAATACAATCTGTCTAAACATTATTTAATATTTCTTTCTATAATTAGAATGACATTATATAACGATGAGAAACGATACAAAACAATATAGTACGATACAACACAACACAACACAATACAATACGATATAAGATGAAACAACCTTCCAAACTCTAACACTATTTCGAAGGAATCGATCCTCCCTGATTCTCTCTAGTAAATCACTCGATCTTCAAGCAAGTACACCATTTAGTTTTTTCTTATAGCATGAGTACTAACAAATATTATTATATCAATTTTAGAAAAATAATGTAAAATATACTTAGTTTTACGTAGAGACAGAATTAACAGATCATAGATTTATGTGCCTTGTACACATGGCATAGCTACATACCTTTTAGGGTGTTTGGATACGCTTCATCGCAAAATTATTTTATATATATAAGTAAAATATTTTATAAATGATTAAATAATATATTTTGGACACCCTTAACATAACAAGGTGTTGTAGCCTAGTAATTTAAGGTGCCTTGAAAGAGTCAAACTTTTATGAGTTTGTGAATTCAAATCTCGCTAACAGCAACTTTAAACCTTTTTTTTTTCAAAATTTTTCATGTATATTACGTTTTTTCCTCATAAACTTTCAGATATATCACGTAGTTAAATTTTTAAATTTTCTAGGGCACCTTTCATCTTTTTTCTTTTTTTTCATGTATTAACATACTTTTTTTCAAAAAAAAATTCTTGTATATTACGTACTTTAATTTTAAAAATTTCTACTTCAATTTTTTTCATGTATATTACATATTTTTTTTCAAAAATTTCATGTATATTCTGCAGTTAAATTTTTAAAATTTCTAGAGCGCCTTTCAATTTTTTCCTCTTTTTTTCAAAAATATTCTTGTATTTTACGTAGTTTAATTTTTAAAATTCCTAGTGCACTCATTCAGCCAAAAAAGAAAAATGTATTCGTGTATAATTTCTGAACACCCTTTGTGAAATTTTGGCTACGCCACTGCTTGTACAACGGTTTTCTGCCTATAAGTTTGCTACTAACTTTGAATAATGAAGAACTTCTTGAAAATTTCAAGTTTTTAATTCATCTACTTCGTAATCAATAGGTAAAATTATAAACTCACTCTGTTAATTATTGTTTTCTTAATAAGTGTGTCAATTGAAAATTGAACAAATAATTAGAGACAGAGGGAGTAATAGTTACTCTGAGTTCGGAGCCTAAACGGCAAAAAAAGTTGACAAAAATTCCAAAAAGATATATCAAAACACTTTCTAACCAAAATGGTAAAATCGCTACTGACGTAGCGATTTATTTTGACGCCGTTAAGCAATATCGCTGCTCGAGCAGAGATATTGCACAATTTTTAATTTTATTTTAAAATCGCTGCCTTGGCAGCGATTTTTGTTATTATTTTTTTTAAGTTTTTTTTTTAACAAATCGCTGCCGAGGCAACGATTTTAGTGAAATTTGTTTTTTTTTTTTTTAAATTATGAATTGAAAATCACTGCATATTTGCAGCGATTTTAGTTATTTTTTTAAAGTAAATCGCTCCTTTAGCAGCGATTTTAGTTTTCTCTCTCTTTTTTTTAATTGTGTTGCAAAATCGTTGTTTTTAGCTTCTTTTCTTTTTACAAATTTTTAGCTTTTTTTTTTAAAATTGAAACTTTTTTTTTAAATAAATATTTCAGCCAATCATATTATGATTTTAAAAAATAATTGGCTAAAATATTTATAAAATAAAATAATTAAAAAAAAAAAGTTTCAATTTTAAAAAACAATTCACTAAAAATTTGTAAAAAAATAAATAAAAAATTAACTACTAATCGCCGCATTTGTAGCGATTTACAACACCAATTTAAAATAAAATACTGAAATCTAAAAAAAAATTCACGGAAATCGCTGCAAAGGCAGCGATTTACAATTCATAATTAAAAAAAGAAAAGAAATTGCACTAAAATTAAAATACATAATTAAAAAATAAGGCAGCGATTTAAAATACACAATTAAAAAATAAGGCAGCGATTTGTTAAAAAAAAAAACTTAAAAAAGACAACAACAAAAATCGCTGCCGAGACAGCGATTTCAAAATAAAAATCAAAATTGTACAATATCGCTGCTCGAGCAGCGATTTTGTTTAACTCCGTCAAAATAAATCAATATGTCAGTAGCGATTTTACCATTTTGGTTAGAAAGTGTTTTAATATTACCTTTTAAAATTTTTATTAATTTTTTTTGCCCTTTAGGCTCCGAACTCTAGTTACTCTTATATATAAAAGGCTAGGGAAGTAGATCTTAAAAGACATATCTGGTTCTAGTCAATGATAATTTGGTTATTTATTGTATTATTGTGATTTTCACTTTTATTGTTTGTACACAACATAATATTCGGTATGTACACGCATTTGCATGTCCTCATTTTAGTTTTGAATATTCGTAATTATTTTTGGACTTGCTTTTGTTGTTTTTGAGCAAAAGTTATTTTTTTCAAGTTAAAATTAATAAAATTTATGGTATTCCACATTTTATATTTAAGACTAATTTTACTAATAATATGCTTTCAATAGTGTCCATTACTAAATATTCTAGCTTAATATCAAAAATAGATCAATTCTTTAAATTCTATTAGTGCCACATAAATTAAAATATAAGAAGCAATATATATTATCTGAAAGTCACCTAAAAATAATATATATTATTTAAAAATAACATAAAAAGTAATAGTATAAGTTATAATAATAATCAACTATTCAATACATATAGAAAAATTAATTTACAATCCAAATTTTATTTGTGACACATAAGTTGAAATATGAAAAAATTACATATATTGGACTTCTAATATCTAGATGAGCACTTAAGCATTTTCTTATTGTCAATAAAATTGAAGGATATCTTTAAATTTAGGTAATTTTTATATTGTAATTCCTTCTGATAATGCAATCCCATATAAAAAGAACGAAGAATATGTTGAACTCACAATATTATAATCACTCAAAAATGAGATCGAGACATGCATTTAGACACTACCATGTATGATTCATGACCCTTATCAATGATTTCATTGTATAAGTTCCCGCAGGCAAATATAATGGGTTTTGTAACAGAAAATTTCGAGTTACTTCTTCGAACATATCAAGTAAGTTAACATACAATCTCCACTACTTTTAATATGATGTATATAATGTATACCTAAATGACAATAAAATAGTTGTTATATTGGTTATTTAATTTTGCTATAAACCTGACCACCTAATTGCAAACAGTGAAAATTTCGATTCATTCTCTAATATTGATCATATTATTATTTTTATTTTTCAATAAAAATATTAAACTAAAAACACCACTTCCCTCTCAATAAGACTGAGAATGAATATATTCCAAACTTAAGGTTGAGTTGACAATATACCAATTTATATAATAAAACATAAGACAGTAGCGTACATTTATAAAAATTATTATACATCACACAATACCACAAGTGATTAAATAATAGGTAACTTTTTATTGATTGTAGTTTTGAAAACTTTTTTTAATTGAGTCAATTATTACATTAACTATTGAAAAAATTCTAGAAATAGTAAGAATATTTAAAAATAAAATTAAGACTCCACTTAATTGAGTATGATTAGAGTTTTATTTTGTGACATCCTAACTTGGGGAAAATGTTCCACATTGACGATAATACATTAGAGATATTGGATATACGATCCATATATGTTTAGCAAAATCATTAAACTTTGTTTTGTATTAATTAAATTACTCAACTTAAAATATTTGAACCAATAAAATCACTCAACGAAACTTATCATGAATCAAATATATCACATTATTTTATCAATCCACATGCAATTAGAGTCATTCACAATCCTACATTCCTACCCATTAACCAAAGACTCCAAACCCAATTAAATGAGTGAATATAATTATTTCTCACTTAACTAAAGGTCTCATGTTTGATCCCTGAATAAAGAAACTTCTGACAGAAAGCAATTCCCTCCAAATAAAAAAGCAGATATCGAATACTAAATAATAATAAAAAAAACCCTAAAATTTTTAGAATCTACATACTCCTAAATTCATTCCTTTCAATTCTCATTCTCCCTTTCTCTCCCTCCCTTATTTTTCACTTATAAAAAATTCTTCTTTGACTACTTCTTCCTAATTCTAGTTATTTCATTATTTTATTTTCTTCATATTATAATAGGTCAAAGCAAAAAAAATATGAAGTAAAATACTGAAAATCCACTAGCTTTGAATCATAAAACCAATCCAATTAAGAAAAAATATAAAATAAAAAAGAAAAATAATCCATTTCGATTTTCCAAAAAGATAATTTTCTTTAAAATTTTGAGTTGAGTGATTTAACTGGTACGTCTAAATTTTAACTTACCTATATAAATTCTCAAAGTTGACTGATCTTTCCAATATTAACTCAAACCTTTCCATATTTCTTAAAACTCTGCGCCCAGTCAAACTAGGTAGAGAGTGTATTATTATTATTTATTATATCCCTCTTAACCTAACTAACATTTGTAACCAACATTTGTCACAAATTTCTCCCTCCATTCCATTTCCCTTGGCAACTAACAATGCAGTTAAACATAATCCAATTTGTTAACTCAAATTTTTCCTATTTTTTAGAACTTCATAACAAACACTCAATTCTCTTTGTGTGGATATGCTATATTCTCATCAATTTCGTATAATTCGTACTTCATTCAATAACTAAGAGTTAATCTTTTCTTTTCGTCATGGCTGGACCTAAAACTCCTCCATACTATAGTCCAACGTACAAGAAGAATGGAGCAAACTACCCGTCTTCACCTCATTCGATACGAATCAATGTATATACATTGGCTATCGCGTTTACTATCCTCTGTTCTATGTCGTATTTGATAGGCAGAGGATCCATTTCTACCTCCCCTGTTTCTAATGTTTCTTCTTCCGTCCCCTGCATTCCGTTAAAAATCACTTCTTCAACCTCTGGACTATACAAAAATTATTCGTCTGGACAATTAGGTGACGAGGAAGGTGAAGGCGCGGTATCTGATGATGTTAAACTTTACCCTCCATGTGCCTTTAAATATAGTGAGTATACGCCTTGTGAAGATCCTCAACGATCGTTGAAATTCAAGAGGGATCGATTGATATATAGAGAAAGGCATTGTCCTGACAAGACTCAGTTGTTAAAGTGTCGTGTACCAGCGCCTTATGGTTATAAGAAGCCGTTTAAATGGCCTAAGAGTAGGGATTTGGCGTGGTACGCCAATGTACCTCATAAGGAATTAACGGTGGAGAAGGCCGTTCAAAATTGGATTCGTAAAGAAGGAGATAAGTTTAGGTTCCCTGGTGGAGGGACTATGTTCCCTAATGGTGCTGATGCATACGTTGATGACATTGATAAGTTGATAAATCTTAAAGATGGTTCCATTAGGACAGCCATTGACACGGGTTGTGGGGTAATTTTACTATCTTTTATCTATTACAGGATCGCGTTTTTATATGTTTGTTATAAAGTAATCACGATGATCTATGCAGGTGGCGAGTTGGGGAGCTTATCTTCTATCGCGAGATATTCTAGCTATGTCATTTGCACCTAGAGATACACATGAAGCACAAGTTCAATTTGCTCTTGAACGAGGCGTTCCTGCATTGATTGGTGTGCTCGCGTCTAAGAGACTTCCCTATCCATCTAGAGCTTTCGATATGGCTCATTGCTCTCGTTGTCTTATTCCTTGGGACCTATATGGTGCGTATAATTAAGTAAATGAAAATGTGTTATCTCTTAGATACAAATTTTATTTTCTTATATGTTATGTATCAGATGGCGCGTACTTAATGGAAGTCGATAGAGTTTTGAGGCCCGGTGGATATTGGATACTCTCCGGTCCACCAATTCGTTGGAGGAAATATTTCAAAGGATGGGAAAGAACTAAAGATGACCTTAACGGTGAGCAAACGCGAATTGAAGAGGTAGCTAAGAAACTCTGCTGGAAAAAATACGTCGAAAAGGATGACATTGCAATATGGCAAAAGCCCTACAATCATTTCCAATGCAAAGAACAAAAGAAGAAACTAATGTGTTCTGTCCAAGATTATGATAAAGCATGGTTTGTCCCTCCGTTTCATTTTACTTGACGATGTTTGATTGGATCATATTGATCTTATTTCATGTTGTATACGTTATTTTTAGGTACACGGAGCTTGAAACGTGTATAACTCCCTTGCCCGAAGTGTCAAGTGAAGAAGATGTGGCTGGTGGACAATTGGAGAAATGGCCTAAAAGATTGAACGCGATACCACCAAGGATAAGTAGTGGAAGTGTGAAAGGGGTAACGGCTGGATCATTCGAAAAAGATTCACAGCTATGGCGAAAAAGAGTTAGTTATTACAAGAGCATAGACAACAAACTTAATCAACCAGGGAGATTTAGAAATCTATTAGATATGAATGCTAACCTTGGTGGTTTTGCTGCTAGTTGGGTTGATGATCCAGTTTGGGTAATGAATATTGTGCCTGCTGAAGCAGAGGTCAATACACTTGGTGTCATTTATGAAAGAGGGTTGATTGGAACATATCAAAGCTGGTAAGAAATTCACTCCCCCCCCCCCCCCCCCCCCCCGCACACCCTCCGTTCAAATTTTTAAGTAAATAAAAGTGTGTTCTGTGTCACGTGTCCTCAAACCTTTATGATTTCGTGGCGAACATGTATACATCTTTGAACTTCTCATTTGGTGATATCCTAGGGTTTGTTGTTTTCGTTTTCTAGGTCATACATTAACCTTGTCAGGAAGTGGAGTTGGCTAGGCGATGGTATATCTTTTATGTCACTGACCACAGAGTCCACAATGTCTTTCACTGCATTGGATTTGTCGGGGTTGAATCCTCTTTCTTGAGAGATCGCTTTTGCTTGTTGGTTGAATGCCTTGTTGTGTGTGTCTAATTTGTTAGGGTGTCACTTTGCTTCCTTTATACTCCACTTTATACTCCTTGGAGGCGAGAAACTTCTGTTCCCTTCTCCTTTCTACTGTCCTAAGGATGTTTTAGAGGAGCCAGTTCACCTTTGGTGGAGAAGGGAAATTTCAATTAATAAACGGTTTTCCACGAGCTAGGACGTGGAAGTGAAATAATACCCTATGTTTCAAGTGACTAGTCTATTAAACCTTAAAATAAGATGGTCACGAATTTCAAGAGTTACAAGTTTGAATTGTCACTCAACTTTGGGGAATTGACCATCATAGTCACTCAACTTAATTTATCTTTCAAAACTCACTCAACTTTGACAAGTTAAGCTTCTATAATCATATCATTATTTTCAACAAAAAAAACACACATAATTTTTGGTACCTAATCAATGGTGTGACAACTATAAATTTTTAGATGAAAATATTTCATGTTCATATCACTACATCAAAAATGAAAAACTTAATTCTTTATTAATGTGTCTATTTATAATCACTAAAAGCTATTTTTATCGTAATGTGTATTTACCATGAATTTTGTTGCAGGTGTGAAGCTATGTCGACTTACCCAAGAACATATGATCTTCTTCATGCTGATTCAATATTTACTATGTACAAAGAGAGGTAAATTCTATCAATCATTTTAAATTCTATATTCTCTTCGTCCCTATTTATGTGAAAATGTGCTATTTTGAGAGTCGAACATATTTTTTCAAATTTTCTTAAAGATTTTGAATGACTTATAGTACTTTTCAAATATAAAATAACTCATAAAGTTTTCTTATAAGATATTTGAATAATTTATACAAAAATTCATAATCATATTAAGTCTTTTAACCATCGTACTCTAAACCCCTTCACAAAAGTTAGAATAGACATTGTTCTTTTACTTTTATTTCCCTTCACATATTTTTTCGAAAAAATTTGAAAAAATATATCGTCCAACATAAAATATTATGTCAGATAGTCCAATACACCATATAATATTATGTAACATTATACCTAGAGGAAAACATTATACATAATATGTCAACTCTATAGTAAAAAACTAAAAATGTATAATAATATATAAGACTAGGCCAACACTCATACTTTTGCGTAATATTTTCTAATATGTATTGAATCACTTTACTGAAAATCCTGATTCCGCTATATGATTGACCTTTTTCATGATATATTTGTCAATTTTGATATGTAGATGTGACATGGATGACATATTACTAGAAATGGATAGAATATTAAGGCCAGAAGGAAGTATAATAATACGTGAGGATGTAGATATATTAGTTGAAGTAAAAAGGATTGTAGATGGGCTAAATTGGGAGAGTTTAATTGTGGATCATGAAGATGGCCCAATGGAAAGAGAAAAACTTCTATTTGCTGTGAAGACATATTGGACTGCACCAGCAAACACCACCACAAGCCCAAGGATCTAATTTTGTGACGACGTGAACAACAACAACAACATATTCAGTATAATTCCACGACTGAGGTTCGAGAAGGATCTAATTTTGTAGCACGTCAATAACAATAACATATTCAGTATAATTCCACGACTGAGGTCTGAGAATGATCTAGTTTTGTGAAATTAACAATTTTGATAAACTAATGGTCTTGTTCATCTTTTTTTTTGTTTTTGGAGTAAAGTGGGAAATTGAAGGAATTTTGATGTAGGCATTTTACTCTTGTGACTAAATTTTGTATAGTAGTTTGTCAAAACTTTTGTGAACAAATTCTATTTGTCTTGATATGACTAATGGATTTTTCTTTTATGTCTTGAAAGTGCCTTTTGAATTCTTTATCATACTTTTTCTTTTTGTATGCTGTTTTTTTTTCTTCTTCTTCTTATTAATATTATTATTATTAATAATAATAATAATAATAATAGTAATAATAATATATCAAGCAATATGAACAATTTATGTCATGTGAGCCACAAAATGAATTAAAGAAGAAAATTAATTTACACTACAACAAAAATGATCATTAGCGGTAATTAAAAATTAATTGTCACTAAATTTGTATTTTAGCGGCAATTGTCACTCTTTGTATATGTCCCTAAAGCCTTTAGCGACATTGGTTCTAATGACACTTAACTCATGCCGGTAAAGACTTTAATACTCTTTGTTAATGTCAATTTTTAATGTCGCTAAAAGTTGTTTTTGTTATAGTTTTAACTTCCCATACGATGGTATAATAATAGGAAAAATTATATGGTTAAAAAAACATATACTAGTTAATTAGTCATTATAGCTATAGTTTTTGTTAATTACCACTCGCAACCAACGTTCAATGATAATTATGTGGCTTGGGGTTTCGAGTTTATATAATTCACACATTTCGATATACTTTCAAAATTTGTAAAACTGTTTAAAGTTATGCTTGTATTCGTATAAATTCATTATTTCAAGTTTATACAAAAACAACTCAATTATACAAACGAAACAACTTAAACTCTAGCTACAACCTGTAAATATACAAACTATAGCTATGAAGCATAATTAAGTTTATTATATCGGCTATTTGCGGATATTCCAAATGTAGTAATATATTAGGGTTCAATTACAAAGTGTGGGGAAAAAAATGCAAGAAAGCTGATTGTCAATATCTTCAATTAGGTCATTCACACAAAGGGTACTCTCATCTTATAAATAAATACCTCTATATATACTTTCATTTTCTTTCAACAAAATTATTTATAAGTTATATAACAACTTATATACATATATTCGAATAACAATCATGGCATCTGTGAAGTCGTCATCATCATCAGTTGTTTCTTTGTTGATCTTGCTTGTGATTGTACTGCAAAACCGAGTGATCGAGTGTCAACCTCAACAGTCATGCACCGCGTCACTTACTGGCCTGAACGTCTGCGCGCCATTCCTGGTGCCAGGCTCACCAACTGCAAGTACGGAGTGTTGCAACGCAGTACAGTCGATTAATCATGACTGTATGTGCAACACTATGCGTATTGCAGCTCAAATTCCAGCTCAGTGCAACCTCCCTCCACTCTCTTGTTCTGGTTAGGCCTCTTATTAAAATTTAGTTTTATGCTACTAAATTTGCTTGAAAGAGCAAATCTGAATCAAATTCAGGATAAATTTTAGTAACCACATAGTTTTTAATATGAAATTACAATCTATCCCTGTTTAGTTTGTAATTATAATAATCCTTTAAAAGGTAACGCAAATCGGATACATTAATATGTAGCTCAGATACATTAAAGAGTAACTTAGCTTGGACATATTATAACATAAACCGGATACATAATATGTAGCTCGGACACATTCTCGGATACATAAGATGTAGCTCCGATACATTAAAAACTAGCTCGGATACATAATATGTAGCTCCGATACATTTAAAAACTAGCTCGGATACATTAAAAAATAGCTCGGATACAGTATAAAATAAACCGGGTACATAATATGTAGCTACAATACATTTAAAAACTAGCTTGAATACATATTATGTAGCTCGAATACATTAAAAACTAGCTCGGATACATTATAAATTAAACCGGATACATAACATATAGCTCGTATACATTAAATACTGGCTCGGATACATTAAAGAAATAACGGATTTTAGAGGTTTTTAAAAATAGGTAGAAATTTTGGAATTAAGGAAAACATAAAACGTGTATTTCAGTAAGTTTTTCCTCAAATTTATTATATTATTAGGATGATTTACTCACTGGTTTTTATTTTTTGTTGCAGCAAATTGAGTTTGAGATCAGTGGCCAGCAAGTTTACATCTGCTAGAGCAAATTAAATAATATCGTAACAATAAATTAAAGTTGTCTTCTTTTTTTTTTTTCTTTTTTTTCTTTTTTTTTTATGGTTATGCAACAGACCAAGGGGGGTCATGAGAAAAGAGTTTGAACTATCATATGATTATCAATAAACAAATTATGGGACTTTGTTAATTTTCTATTAATTATAAAGTATAGCTTAATATATGCTAACGATGAATATAACTTAAACTCATTTTTAAAAAGAGGCCGTTCGAATCCACCAATAAAAAATAGCTTAATATATGCTAACGATGAATATAACTTAAACTCATTTTTAAAAAGAGGCCGTTCGAATCCACCAATAAAAAATCCCCGAAAGTGTACCTATGCTTTACGAAATTGAAAGAGGAATTTTTTTGTCATCTGTTGATTTTAATTTATGTGACATATTTGGAATTTTGAGAGTTGATCAAATTCTCTTTGACTGAAATTTCTTTATACGCCTTTTAAATATTTTAAGTTGTTAATTATAGTAACTTTCCACATAGTTTTCAAATATATATAAATATTATTTAAAATATTTAAATTTTTTATATCAAATTTAAAAAATTAAATCTCGAAATTTTAACTATATCAGTTAAATTAGGGACATGGAAAATAATATTTTACAACAAGTAATAGATGAGAAAGGTTACTTATACACACATGACACATATACTGCTGACATTGCTTTCGAAAAGTTCTGCGTTAGTGCACATACACCTTATTCAATTTACATAATTTTATTTTTATTTATTGATGTTGATGAAGTACGTTCATCTTCTTCTAGCAGCAGTTTCTCTTTGTGCATTAAAGTAAACAGCAGCAATAGGGGAACTCAATCCATTTTCTGCTGTAAATTTTCGAGTGTTAAAATGATCTCTTGTTGCTGGTGGTTTCACCGTTTGTCTTCCTCTATTTTGCTTATATAATACGAACACGTATCGATGAATTCCAATCACTGGTTTTGGACTCTCGTAGCTCACTATCTCTTTTCCTGTATAAATTTAATGTATTATTACGTGTCAGATCATTTGTTAAAGATATAATTAAGTAAATAAAATGTCTACGAAAAATTCAAAGTTAATTTGCTTATTTTACCAAAAGAAGCATCAGTTGAACCAGGAATATCTGTCACAATCCTGAAAAAGCAAAACCAAATTTAAAGCCTATGCAAATATGACTAGCCTTTGAGAGAAGTAGTGAAAATACTGTTAAATTTGATGTAAATTATTAGTTTTATCTTTGAACTATTAATAGTTTTAGAAATATCTATTTACTTGATTAATTAAATTTAAAAATACAATTCCTCTCGTTATTGTAACATGAGTGAAGTACACTCCTAAATTCTTATCAGGATGTTTTCAACAATTCTCTCAGTTTTTATTAAGAGATTTATGTTCCTATAAGAATTTGAGACCACTTGCTATATCAGGTGACAGATCAAAAGTGTATCAGGAGTGTATTTAAGTTCAGTTAGTCAAGTAAAAAAGTATCTTTAAGACTTTCAATAATTTGAAGATTGAATTAATAATTCACGTCAAATTTAATATTTTTTTTAATCAACAATTAATATACATACCAGTGGAGGTGTTCCCTTAAGTAAGGATCACTAGGACCTGGAACATCTGGATCAGTCATGATCTTTTCCAAACAAAAGAAATAAAACAACATAGTCAGAAATTCAAAGTTTAGAGGATGGAAAAAAAAAAAAGAAGAAGATAATTTTAAAATAAAAAAATTATTTTGAAATGTTGATCAAAATTTATATATTTCTTATTTTCCAATTTAATCGTCATATTTTTCATTTTAATCAGTCTTAAAAAGACGGTCTCTTTTTATATTTAATAAGTTCTTAAATTTCAACATCATACATGAAAACTTTAATTAACACCATAAGATGTGTTCAGTCAAATTAGGACGCTTAAATTACTGAAATGACAGGGATAGTTTAATTTGAATATCAAGAAACGGAAAATGTTAAATAAATTAGAGACGACGTACGAGTGTGTAAGCAGATCTCATGTCTTCACCACCAATCTCCACACGAGGCTTAGAAGCAATGACAAGAGGCATGAGTTCATGACCATTAAAGACTTGTTTGGTTCCATTATAGATCACATTCATTTTCACACTTGGATTGAAACTATCTACAACTTCTCCTATAACTCTTGCAACAACAAGTGGTTCAATATCCCTACAAGACATATTGTGTTTTTTTTTAGTGTAAGCTATAGATGCAATGGAGATATATATATGAGATGGTTTTAACAATTTTACTTGCAAGGAGGACTTTATATACACAACACTTTGAGTGGGGGCGAAGGTAGCTTTTCATAGCGTATTCATCTGAAGTCAGTATTTTTCGTATAGACCATATAAGTTTATTTGTAAATATCTTATAAAATTGCAATTTTTCGTACATTTCAATTTATATGACACTTTTTATGCTCCAGTTCAAAGAGAATTGACATTTTCGAATATGACACCTAAATGGGGACGGAGGTAGCTTTTGATAGCGTATTCATTTAAACTCAGTATTTTTCATGTAGACTATATAAATGTATTTGTAAAATTGTAATAAACAGTTCTTCATATATCTCAATGTATATGACATTTTTTTTCTTTTATACATTAGTTCAAAAGAAAATTGATATTTTTCTTTATTTAACATTTTAATATATATACAAATATTTTCGAAATTCTGAATCCGCCGCTGAACGAAAGACATGATGGATGGGGGATGTTAAGTTTAAATATTCGATGGGGAGCAATTACATGTGTCACAAATTGAAAGGTTGTCTATAAATGGAAAAATTCGAATGTTTTTAATAACAATAAAATTTACCAATATTGGCAATTCATGACGGAAAGACAAATCACTAGAGACGGTAGAGAGTTAATACAAATATATATAACATTTAATTATTGGTAAGGATTGTGATTAAATTTGAAGACAAAATAATTCAGATTATTTATTTTCTCATCATATGAATATGTATAGTATGTTTATATTTATTTAAAAATTGAAGAATATCTAACTTTAAACATCATGCAAAAAAAAGAGTAAATAAATTAGAAGAATCTTGGTGTTATCAAATTAATACTTTGTTGGATGAAGCACACGGAAAAAAAAACTAGTTATAGTGACAATTGAGGTTATCGGTGGAGTCAGATTTTTATTAAGTGATTTAAAATAAAATAATATAAATATACTAACAAAAAATGAAATAAAGAGTTAATATCTATAATGCATATATATAAAATATAATTTTGTTTTAAATATACTATATAACTTTTCGATGAATAGAATTCGAATGAACCTCTTATAGTATTCTGATTCCGCCTCTAGTCAAGGCAGTGGCCGTCGGCTGTAAGATTGAGAATTGCAGAGATTGGTATGAATTATGATTGTTACTCGGGAACCTTACCTAAGAAGATAAATATGTGATATGTATTTAGTTTTTGCTATACACAAACATAGTTTTAAAAAATTTCGATATGTAGCTATAATTAAGATTTTATAGCAAATTTATCTCTTTATCTTTTCTCTCTCCCTCCCTCGCCTCTCTATGTTTTCGCTTGCCTCTTTTCTCTCTTTGCCCCCTCTCTCTGCAATACAAATACAAATGGTAACAATTAATGATATATATAAAATGAAAATAATTAGTGATACAAATATAAATGATAATACACACATCGTAACACATAAGTACAATAAATACAACCATAATTTGTTAGGACTTACAATAACGATACAATTGTATTTATCAATATAAATAGTATTCGTTTATATACTTGATACAATTTATTTGCATCAACGAATTGAATGTGATAGTCTTTGATACAATTGTATCTATTGATACAATCAATTGTATTCGTGATACAATATTTATCAATCAGATATACAAATCAATAATTGTATCTCTCTCCCAAATCTCATTCGTATCTCTCCACCCTCTCTCTATCTTGTTTTCCTCTCTCCTCCATATAATAGTAGGTTTTGATACAAATGAATTAAATAAATTGTATTTGTGATACAATTATCGATCAGATATACAAAATAACTACATCACTTTCCCAAATCTCACTCGCCTCCCCCCCCTCTCCCAATCGTGCTGACCTCCCTCCTCCTTCTAACATATAGCTACACTCGTAATTAAGTAAATTATAGCTAAGGAGCATGATATGTTTCTAGTCTTTGCTGTTTTTAAAATTTCCTCTTATCTTTTTCTGTTTTATCAAACTTATTGCTTGACATATTCAATTCGGATTTTCGAAGCCCAAATTTTGTCATATCTTACATTGTATTTTCTCTTTTTTTTTAGTATAAATGAGAGAAATTCCACCTTTAAGTTCTATTATTATTATTATCCCCTATTAGTTTTACAAATTTTCAAAATCTCTTATTTTCACACATTAGATTAGTGTATCAGCGCATCAAATTAATGTATCTCGCGCATCAAATTAATGTATCATGTATAAAATGTACATTAGATTAGTGTATCATGTATAAAATGTAATGTATCTTACTTAACGATTAATGTATCACGCGCATCAAATTAATGTATCAGCGCTTCTATTATTGTATCATTTGAGGGATTTTGGAAATTATAAACTTGTAAGGGACAAATGATAATTTTTCCTTAAAAGTATGTGCTTTCTGTCCTTTGCCCTTTTTTTATTTGTCACATTTTCTTTTAGAGTCAAACTACTTGAACTTTAACCAGTATTTTAAGATGTATCTTTTTCATTAAATTAATATGAAAAGAATTGCAATTTATAGTATTTTTCATATAGTTTTCGTGTATCTAAATTATAAATATCAAATTATGCTAATTCAATTTTAACTCCAAAATTTAAAAAATATTAATTCTCATAAAGTGAATTGTGATAAGGGTGTATTATTTATAACCTTAAAAACTCAATGCATGCACAATACTTCTGATGCCTTTAGTCCATTTACTTATTAGAATGAGGAATACTACTTTTTGAATTTGAAAACAATATTCTAGACAAATGGGAATTCGACTTTTTGAGTTTTGAGGTTCTTAAATTGTGTTGTGTAGAAATGAGAAATGGAGAATTAATTTTATCATGGAAGCAAAAAAAGTACAAGTTTTATGTTACCTTTGTTAAATTTGGTAATGACAAGACATCTTATACAAATTCTTGGCCACATTTGCTAGCTATTATTCTTTGCCTACTCTAATGAAACATGAAACTTATTGTTGGTACTGTTTAATTTTAATGCTTGATTTGACATCACTTTTTTGTTTTGTTAATTTTTTAGCCATTTGAAATTTTCTAGATTGATTTAGCCGATTTGATCGAACTTCTGAAATTAACTTATTTTGAAAAATATTTTTGAAGTAATGGTGTTTTTGAGAAAAACTACAGTAAAATCTCACTATATTACTATTCGATAATTAAATCTCTCTAAGAAAATATTTTCCTCTGATCTCGATTAATAAAAAAAATCATGTATTTCGATAAGATAATATATTTTAAGAAGACTCCTATATAAATATATGATTTTATTAATATTATAAATTAATATTTTTTAAAAGGTACAAATATATCAAGACAATTTAGTGAAATGTGATTCTATTGTGTTTTGATTTTGTTAAATTTTAAATCTAGTTGAAGTTCATCTCTAACTTTTCTTTTTGGATCCAAAAGTTTTGTTATTGTCTTTTTGAACAGCACCATAAAAATGTAAAAGATTTCTAGATGCGATAAGTGTTTCCTTACGTGTAACTGGTTTCAAAGGTATTGTATAATCTTCAACTTCATCATCAACATTTTTTTATGAGATCCACAATTTCTTCTAAGCTTTAGACCTCTGAACGTGTATCATTTTCTCCTGGGTAATTCAATAGGTTATTGACGTCCATTTTAATGCGGTAATCGAGATCATTAATCATAAATGATTTTTTTATAATTGGGTTCATTCAAAATTCTCAAAGATTTCATTCTTCAAAGTTTTGTGGTAGTGTCAAAAATAATTTGCTATTGTCTCTTGCTAAACATTATATTTGTCGTTCAAGTCGGCATTGCAAAGTTGGTAGCATCCAAAACATTAATCTTTACTTGATTAGTTTGTCTCACTTAACAGACTTTTAATATCCTACGATAATATCTGTTGCGATAATACATCTTGGAGGCTCTTATTATCCTAGCATCACAAGATTGAACGTCAAAATACTCTTTAAATTAATAAATATTAATTTATTAATTAAATAATAATAATAACAACAATAATAATATTTCATAGTTCCAACTATATTAATTTTGTGAGATTTTACTGTACTTCTTTTAGCTTTTAAAAAATAGTTTTTGCTACTCGCCTAGACTACTTATTTTCTCCCAAAGACTTGGTCAAGAACCATATTATTTATTTTTCTGTGAAAAAAAAATGCACGTTTGAGTTTTGACCTCACAAAAGCTTCACCAAATAGGCTATTATAATTATAATTGCGTCAAAGCCTAAATTCGAGACCTGATTAAATGTTAAGTCAATGAAATTTGAATTGATAAACTTCAAAATCAAATTGAACCAATAAATACACATGCATGTCTAGTCTTAACTGACAATAAACACTCCAGCTCATCTCCACCGTATTTCGTGCACACCAGAAGTTGACATAACATATAAACTTTGAAAGTGTCTAGATGATGATTTTGTACGTTAAAGTATTCAACTGATACAATAAAAATGAATAGAAATAGCTAGGTATATACCGTCAAAATTGAGTGTTTACTTGTCAGATGAGTTCTAAATGTTCCCAAGGGTTCTTGTTGAGATATTAGGGAATCTAACGAAAGGAGAGATCAGTGGCAGCAAACAGCATCGTTTTCATTCTTAGTTTTTGGAGAAACCACATTTACAAAAGTGGTAATATATTCACATGAAAGTAAGCCTTTTCAATTTTTATCAATTTAACATTTAAGATTATTAATATTGTATTTTTAAAATTATAAATTAATACCTATATCATTTATAATCGGGAAAAAAACTTCTACAGAATATCGAAAAGCTACATATGACTAATCTCAACTTGGCTAAATTAATCATTATTCTCATATAAATTTAGTCATACATGATTCTTAATTTCTTACCAAAAAAGGAAAAATAGATGTATTATACAATGTAACTTGAAAGAGTATTTTGACTAATTTAAACAAACAAATGGTTGGTGCCATGCTACTACTTGTTAGTGCCAATATATCTGTCATTTTACCTTTTGAAATTTTAATGATATTTAAGTGTTTCATCTCTTTATCAATATGTGTGATAGTATAATGGCTATTTAGGAAATTGAGGCAAAAAATGGTTGATGAATTTTCTATCAGTATTCCACCAAAATCTTTAAGCCCATTTTCACAAATCATCTAAAATTGGGAAAATTATATATAATAGCAAATTAATAAATTAAATTAAATGTTATAACCATACTTTGATTTAATTGTGCCCTGTAGGAAACTTTTTGCCAGTCACTTCTCTCCCTCAAATTCTCGCTCGCCACTCTCCCTCTCTCGCTCGTTTCCTCTCACTTTTATACAAACACAAGTGTATAAAACGTGTTTCTGTTTGTATAAAGCGATAAAAAATTATATATATACATATATTTTCGTTCCCCTCTCTCCCCTCTCCCAGATCTCGCTCGCCACCCTCGCCTCTATCGCTTATACAAACAGAAACAAAATGTATAAATTGTGTTTCTGTTTGTATAAAGCGAGAGAAAATTGTATATACACTTGCAAATACATATATCTTCGTCTTATACACTTATAATTATACAATACAAATATTTCTCTGCTCAATTTTCTTGTCTTTCTCTCTTTCTCGTTTTATACATACACAAATTACACAATTGATTTGTATACAACTGCTTTCTTTTGTATATGTATAGCGAATTATACAATTGGTTTCTTTTTATATATATAGCGAATTATACATATTTATGTTTGCTATGGAGCACAATTGTGCAAACTTTGCTATAGCATACAATATGAATTTTGTGTTTGCTATATGTGAAAGTTGCTCTTTGACATAATACATAAACATGATTCTTAACTTCGCTTCAGCTGATAATTATACCCTCTAACTTTGGGAGTGCACAAATAAACACTTAAATTTATATAAAATTAAACAAGTAGACACATGTGTCCTATGTGGCATAATACAATGCCACGCAGAACACAAAATTATCATGTAGGACAAATGTGTCTATTTGTTCAATTTTATACAAATTTAAATGTCTATTTGTATATATCAAAAGTTAAAGGTCAAAATTATCGGTTAAAGTCAGTTAAGAGTTGTTTGTAAAGACTAGTTTGAGCGTTATTCTTTAGGTATAATTTGTCACTGAACGATGCTATGTATTTACACATTCAATATACATCTTAACAGAAATGTATTAGCAATGACACGTAGTAACAACAACATACACAGGGTATGAGGAGGGTCGTGTGTACTTTGAGAAGGTAGCTAAAGAGATTGTTTCTGTAGATCCTCGACTCAAGATAAAGGTGTACTAATCAAATTAGAAGATAAAATAAATGATACACAAGCAAAGAAAACTGCTTTTTATAACTTCAATTCAGTAGTCAAAGCAAATGCTAGAAATAATTCAGAGGTATCTAACAGATGCAAATAACAAAGAGAAAATTTAGACAAAGTAAAAGAACAAAAAATCAAAGCATAATATTGATGAGATTATTTTCAACATTAAGTCCGTTGTCTCTGAGCTCTCTTCTTTGGCCTTCTATTTTCGTGAGGCACGATGGCATCAAAAAATTCCACAAACCATTTTGGTTTAAGATATCTAAACATGAGACTCAACATGACAGTTCCAACAACTAGTCCAAAACTATAGCCTATGACTACGGATTCCCAAGTAAATCCACTTAAGAAATATGACTCGTCTTCATCTTCTTTGGACTCCAATGGCTGAGGAACATGCGATGAATCGCTTGTTCCACATAACTTTGATAAAGGTAGACCACATAAATCAAGGTTGCCTCCATACGAGTTATTTCAAACGCGTTGAATTAACATCACTTTGATATAACATTGGGATAGGTCTTTCAAATCGATTACCTGTTAGCGGAAACGTGAAACTAAAGAACAAGGAAGAACAACAATATTTAACGTGGTTCGGATCAAAATGATCCTACGTCCACCAAAGAACAACTGCACCAATATTTATTTCACTCTACAAAGAATACAAGTGAAATACTACAAGAGAGAGAACACAAATGCCTTAGAAGGTGAGAAGGCAAGTGAGAGGATGATTTGAAAATGAATGAAGAGCTACCTATTTATAGGAATAAATTCATCCTATTGATGTCATCCATGACATCACTATGTGTCAAAATTGTCAAGGTTAAGAATATGAAACCATTTTATGGTTTGCCTAAATTTCACCTACCAAGATACAATCTTTGACTTTGATTTTGTACTAATTATCTTCCTACCAAATATTCATGTTAATTCATCTTCCATTTAGTTTGATTCCACAAGAACCAAAACCAACTCTTTCAATCTTCACCTTGGTTTGTGTTCCAAGCATGCGTATAAACAACTCTGGCCAAAACTTCTAAGCTTACTGGGCAATCCCATTGTAAGAAACAAGAAGAATCAAATCTTTGTTGAACATACCAGCTCCACCTAGCAGTTGTTCTCTTAGAGTTGCATCAATTGATGCATACTCCCGCCAAGTCCTTGCAGTGTGCAAACTTGGCAAGCGGGACTATTTTGATCAACATGTCTGCAGCGTTATCGTCTGTGATAACCTTCTCAACCTTGATAGCTCCCTTTTCTACGACATCTCGAATAAAATGAAATCTGACATCAATGTGTTTGGTGCGCTCATGAAATCTTTGATTTTTAATCAAATGAATAGCACTTTGACTATCACATTTTAGAATTGATTCAAGCTGAACCGAACTCAATTCTGCCACCAAACCTTTCAACCAGATAGCTTCTTTCACTGCCTCCGTTGCTGCCATATATTCTGCCTCTGTTGTAGACAAAGCGACAATCGACTGTAAAGTCGATTTCCAACTAACGGCACTGCCAACGAGAGTAAAGATGTATCCAGTTGTGGACCTTCTTCGATCAAGATCCCCTGCATAGTCAGAATCTACATAACCGAGAATTAAATACCTTAACTTTTCCCGAAGGTTAGGCCAACATCAGGAGCTCCTTTGAGATATCTCAATATCCACTTGACAGCTTCCCAATGCCTTTTTCCTGGATTTGCCATGTACTTGCTTACCACACTTACAGATTTTGCAATATCTGGACGTGTGCATACCATAGCATACATAATGCTACCAACTGCACTCGCATAAGGAACCTTTGACATATGCTCCACCTCATCCATAGATTGAGGCATTTGTAACTCTGAAAGCTTGAAATGAGAAGCTAACTGTGTACTTACAGGCTTGCTCATATGCATATTGAATCTTTCAAGAACTTTTTCGATGTACCTCTTCTGAGAAAGATGTACAACACCATTTTCTCTTGAAATTTCCATTCCAAGGATTTTCTTTGCAACTCCTAGATCCTTCATGTCAAATTCCTTGCTCAACAGTTTCTTCAAAATATTTATCTCTGTGATGTTGTTAGCAACAATAAGCATATCATCAACATACAACAATAGATAAATCATAGAGTTACCAGACATCTTCTTGTGATACACACAACTATCAAATGCACTCCTCAAAAATCCATGTGTAGTCATGAATGCATCAAACCTCTTGTACCACTGTCTAGGGGATTGCTTCAAACCATACAAAGACTTCTTCAGTTGGCATACATGGTCTTCTTTTCCTTCAGCTAGGAAACCTTCAGGCTGATCCATATAGATTGTCTTTTCTAGATCACCATGTAAGAAAGCAGTTATGATATCAAGCTGTTGAAGCTCTAAATCAAATTGTGCAACCAATGCTAGTAGCACGCGAATTGAGCTATGTTTCACGACTGGAGAAAAGATCTCATTGTAGTCAATTCCCTCCTTCTGACTGAAACCCTTTGCTACCAATCTCGCCTTGAACCTAGCATCTTCCAATTCTGGCTTTCTTTCTGTAGACCCATTTGCATCCAACTGTCCTCATCCCCTTTGGCCTTTTAACTAAGACCCATGTATCATTTTTGTGAAGAGACTCCATCTCTTCCATCATGGCTAACTGCCATTGTGCAGCATATTTGCAAGAAGTTGCTTCAACATACGAAGAGGGCTCGAGATCCTTAATCTCTTCTTCTGCAGCTAGAACGCATGTGCAATCAGATTTTCTTGCTCAATAAGACGTTCTGGTTTCCGTATCTGCATTTTGTCCCTTCTCTTCGCAATTGTGTATGGTTCATTGGAAGCAAGTTCTTTAAGATCTGTATCTTTTGACTCATCAATTTGAGTCTCTTGATCCCGTTCCTTGGTAAGCTCCACCGGTAGCTCCACCTGCTCGTTGTTCTCGTTTCTAGATAACTCCACAGAAACTTTACGAGGATCAAGTATAGATGATTCATCAAAGGTAACATCTCTACTAACTACAAATTTGAGTAAAGACAAACACCATAGTTTGTACCCTTTTACTCCATCTACATACCCTACGAATATGACCTTTTTAGCCCTTGGTTCAAGCTTACCTTCATTAACATGATAATAAGCTGGACACCCAAATATTCGCAAGTATGAATAGTTAGAGGGTTCACCTGACCAGACCTCATTCGGAGTCTTAAAGTCAATCGCTGATGCTGGAGACCGATTGACAATATGAGAAGCAGTATGAACTGCTTCAGCCCAAAATACTTTGGACATCTTAACTTGTAAGAGCATACAACGAGCCTTCTCAAGAAGAGTTCTATTCATTCTCTCGGCAACTCCATTCTGCTGTGGTGTGTGCCTGACCGTCTTATGCCTTGCGATCCCATGAACCTTGCAGAAATCATTGAACTCTTCACTGCAAAACTTCAAGCCATTGTCCGTGCGAAGATACTTGATTTTCCTCTCCATTTGATTTTCAACCAAAATCTTTCACTATTTAAATGCTTCAAAAGCATCACCTTTTGTCTTCAGGAAACGCACCCAAACCTTTCGTGAAAAATCATCAATGAATGTGAGAAGATACCTCTTTCCTCCCTTCGATGGAAGCTTAGAGGGACCCCATAAATCTGAATGGATGTAGTCTAGCACCCATCCCGTCTTGTGTTTGCCAGTGCTGAAGCTGAACTTTTTCTGCTTCCCTAAGACGCAGTGCTCACAAAATTCAAGTGTGCTGATCTTCTCACCATTCAAAAGGTTGCGGTTGCTCAACATCTCCAATCCTCGTGCACTCATATGGCCTAGTCTCATGTGCCATAATTTTGCCTTGTCATCATTAGATAACTGCACTGTAGATGCATTTACAGAGCCAATAATGGTGCTTCCCGCAAGTGTGTAGAGGCCATCCTCCAGCTTGGCCTTCAACATGACTAAAGACCCTTTAGTCACTTTCATAGTTCCTCCTTCACTCATGTACTTATAGCCTTGTTTATCTAAAGTACCCACGGAGATCAAGTTCTTCTTTAGATCAGGAACATGACGGACTTCTGTAATAGTCCTCACAATTCCATCATGGCAGCGAACATGAACTGAACCAATGCCAACTATTTTACAAGTTGCATTATTGCCCATTAATACAGTTCCTCGGCTTGTTTCATAGCTGCTGAACCAATCTTTTCGGAATGTCATATGCAGAGTACAACCAGAGTCTAAGACCCATTTGTTGTCATAGACTCCACTATTGCATGATGTTGTTAGTACATAATTATCATTATTATCATGTACTTGCTCAACAATGGATGCGCTCGCCTTTTCTTTGGACTTCGACATAGGGCAATCTCGTTCAAAGTGCCCCTTCTTGTGACAGCCCCAATATTTTGCATTCTTTTTGTTCACACGAGACTTTGATATGTACTTCGATTTGCTCCTTCCCTGTTGGCTAGTACGACCTCTTACAAAGAGTCCACTAGCTTCGTCACTTTTGTCTCCTTCAAAATGCATCCGCACATCACAAGAGTTTAGTGCTTGCCGCACTTGCTCAAGTTTAATAGGTTGTTTGCTTTACATCATTGAATTCTCAATATCACGATATTTTGAAGTCAATGAAAATAGCAAAGAACATGCAAGCGTCTCCTCGTCCTTTTTAATTCCAGCAGTTTGTAAGTCCATCACAAGTTTATTGAACGCATCTAGATGGTCTTGCAACAATGTACCTGAATCCATCTTAAATGTATGAAGACGCCGTTGTAACAACATCCTTATTGTCACTGACTGGTCCTGGTAAAGCCCTTCCAGCTTTTAACATAACTCTTTGGCCGTCTCTTCGGTACTTGTACTCACTTCACAAAGTACATTAGGTGCAAGGGACAGTTGGATTGTACTCAATGCATCTCCTTCAATCTTTTCCTTGTCGGCATTCGATATCTTATCGGGGTACTTTCCGTCAATAGCATGGATTGAACCTTCCCTCCGCAGTAACGCTATCATCTGGATTTTCCAGATATTGAAGTTGTTGCGCCCACTAAATCTATCAATTTCAAACTTCATGGAACTCATTTTTTTTACTTGTTCTTTCTTTTCTATTACAATGTATTTGAAACTACAGAAAACCAAAGTAATCCTTTTCTGATGTGGAAGTTCAGACTGTGCTGCAACCACATAGCATACTCAGACAGAACCTTGGCTCAGATACCAATTGTTAGCAGAAACGTGAAACTAAAGAACAAGGAAGAACAACAATATTTAACGTGGTTCGGATCAAAATGATCCTACGTCCACCAAAGAACAACTGCACCAATATTTATTTCACTCTACAAAGAATACAAGTGAAATACTACAAGAGAGAGAACACAAATGCCTTAGAAGGTGAGAAGGCAAGTGAGAGAATGATTTGAAAATGAATTAAGAGTTACCTATTTATAGGAATAAATTCATCCTATTGATGTCATCCATGACATCACTATGTGTCAAAATTGTCAAGGTTAAGAATATGAAACCATTTTATGGTTTGCCTAAATTTCACCTACCAAGATACAATCTTTGACTTTGATTTTGTACTAATTATCTTCCTACCAAATATTCATGTTAATTCATCTTCCATTTAGTTTGATTCCACAAGAACCAAAACCAACTCTTTCATTATAATTCAAGAAAATTGGTACTCAATGAAGTGCTCTGCACACATAATGGTGGAAGACTCTCCGTGAAATTGTTCCTTCTTAAGTCCAACACCCTTGGACTAGTCATGCTTCTCAAGGAACTTGAAATCGAGTTACTGAAGTTGTTGTGTGATAAATCTAGAAATTCAAGGTAGCTCATGTTACAAATGGATGAAGGTAGTGGATCCTGAAAGAAGTTAAATTTAAGATCAAGATACTCTAAATTGTGGCAATGAACTTGTGGTAGGTGGCTTGTTAAATGAATTATGCGAAAGGTTTAGGAACCGCATAATTCATGTTGTCAAAGATCTTGGAGGTTAGAGAAAACGTCGAGCATTTCACTTGAAAAGGAGTTAGATGAAAGATCTAAACTTGTGAGTTGCTTCAATTTAGAGATTGTGAAAGAAGTATGGCCGGTGAAATTCAAATACCTAATTGGTATATCAGTATATTCAAGATCCACATACCTTAAGGAGGAAGACAAATTCATAGGTATCAAAGATGAGATGTTGACATCAGGGAGAGAAACTACAACAATTTCTACTCGCATTCCATAAGACTGTTTTGGGAAGTTTTGAAGTATTGTGTCCAATGTTCTCTAATCAAGTTGTAATCCATCCTATGTACATCAATCTCTACTCGTATTCCATAAGACTGTTTTTGAGAAAAAAGTATCACACAGGTAGTAATCGGAGATTTTTCATTTTCCATCTCATCCTCCATATTTTCAAATGATAGAGAAGATGAAATCAAACTAGGGAGATTTCAATCCAAACACTTACCATTCAATGGCCCCCTCAAAAAGTAGAAATATAATGTGAACTTGAAACAAATATCTCCTATATAAATTTTTCTCAACCACATATACAAAGAACCAACTTTATTGACTTAAAGACAAAACCATATGTAACACGTTACAAAAAAAAGGGTATAGGGTAGTGTGTGTAAACATAACAACCAACTTTTATGTGTCATAATTGTTCACAACAACTAAATCATACTCCCTTTGTCCACTTTTACGGTATGTTTGGATCATTGTTATTCTTTATATTGTATTGTATGATTACTATACCTATAATGTTTGTTTTGATTGTTACTTAAAATGTATTGTACTGTATTATTAAATTTCGTTGTTACGTAACAATGAAAATCCCTATTTTATGGAACAACCAATTTGGTGTGTTCCCATTGTTACTTATTTTCTTTTTCCAATTATATCTTTATAATATTTCAAAATACAATTTTACCCTTTACCTTAATTATTTAAATCTAGTCAAACCTCTTACCCTAGAATAATAAAGAATATTTTAGTAAATTTATAAATTACAATACAGTACGATACGATCAAACCAAATAATTAAAATGTTATTAAACAACAACAAACAATACAGTCTACCCAAACATTGTATCTACCATACAATATAGTACAATAGAGTACAATACAATACAATACAATACATTATGAAACAATGGGTAACAATGATCCAAACAAAGTGTTATTTGTCATGTTGCGCTTTTCAAAAATCAATTCGACAAATTTCCAAAGTTAATAGATTACATTAATTCGATATTTTAAAAAAAATATTTAGATATTCAAAAACTATATGAAAAATACTATAAATTGCAACTTTTTTCCATATCAATATGATAAATAAATACATCTTAAAATATTAGTCAAAGTTTTTATACTATAACTTTAAAAATAGAAATCATGACAAACAATAATGGACGAAGGGAATACTAACAACAATAACATGCCGAATGTAATCCACAAGTGGAGTCTAGAGGGGAGAGTAGTGTGTTCATAAAACTTTTTGTAACTTAACTTGTGTAGGTAGAGATGTTATGTCGAATATTACAAATTTGCCATAAGCATTACACTTGAGTACAAGGTAATTCACTACAACAAAATCAAGTTGCCAAAATTTAATGGGCTTTTAGAAGTTGCAACCAAGAAGAAGCCTAACCCAAGTTTAACAGGAGTAAGCCCACCTGTGAGGCCTACAAAAATGCCCACAAAAAAATATGTGTAAATTACATAAATCCCATAGCTTTAATATAAAATTACAATATATCCCTAATAAATTTTTAATTACATTAATTCCTTAAAAATTAAAAAAGTTAGATACAATAATTGAAGCTTGAATATAATAAATATTGTCTCGGATACATTAAAAACTACTTCGGATACATTAAATACTGGCTCTAATACATTAATATGCAGCTCAAATACATTTAAAGAAATAAGGGATTTTGGAATTTTTTAAAACTATTAGAAGATAATGGAAATAAATGAAATAAAAAGTGTGTATTTTTATAATTTGTCCAAAAAAGATCTATATATCTATATATTAAAGCTAGATATAGATAAGGTGATGTGACACATTTCTATAACTAATATTTTTATTTCTCTTTTCTCTCCCGTTTTGGATTTTTTTTACTATTTATATTATTTCACTAAAGGTCGAACATGATTAAAAATATCAAGCGAAATAAATTTAAAAAATCATTCCACAAATTAAATCGCTACATACGAAAAATTATTTAAAAATATATAATATAAAATATATATTGGTTACTATGTATATATAACAGAGATATTTTGATCTTGAAAAAATAATTTTATATTTTATTGATACTCTTCTTAAAAAGTAGAAATTTTTACCTTCTTCCCAATCAAAAAAAAAAGAACTGCTTTTTGTTTTCATTGAAAATCAATTTTACTAATTAATCAAACACCTTGATTTTTCCAAAAGAATTTTTTTTCTCAAAAAGAGTGTTTTTTTACCTCTCAACAACAATGCCAAACATGTTCTTAAAATTCAAACATTATTGATTTAATGCTTAGAATTTTTAATATTAAATCTATTACTAAATTTCTAAAATTATGAGTTCATATTATTATATAAAATAATTAAAAAAATAATAAAAAGGTTGGGTAAAAAAAAAATTTCATTAAAACTTGCAAGAGTTTCACCTCAAATGTAGCAATTGCGAGCCTGGCATATTGGCCTTAGATCTCACAATTGGCCTTAAATCATCGATTCGAGATTGTCTTGATCAAATGTTGATCGATGTCAATTATATATTTCTCATAATTCTTCCTATGACCCGAAACACTCTTGAGTGTTTAAGGACTGACCAATTGAATAAATACTATTTCGAATGAAAACCACCCTTTCGAGCAAGAATCTTGAAGCTCTTCAATTACTCGCTAGAGCAAGGAATTTTGTCTTCTCTTTCGAGTCCTAGATGAATTCCTTGTGTTTTCTCAGGAAAGGTACACAAGTCTTTTAGAAGTTAATCTAATTGATTATTCTGAAGAAAAGAGTATTATTTTTCAGAGTTAGCCCTTTCTCTAACTTATTTTTTGAAGGTATCAAACCCTATTGAGCCTATATGAAAGGTCGATACAATAAAGAAACTCCTTAGTCACATGAACAAGCCTAAAAGCAAGTGTAAAATAGATTTGTCGTACCCAA
This sequence comes from Solanum sitiens, assembly GCA_016801875.1. Lineage (NCBI taxonomy): Eukaryota > Viridiplantae > Streptophyta > Magnoliopsida > Solanales > Solanaceae > Solanum > Solanum sitiens. Next base: position 409,475 of record JABWTJ010000416.1, on the reverse strand, counting down.
TACAGAATTAACTTATCGACCTGATCACTTCCCAAAAGGTCAATCGATTAACGAATTATCAACAATCTAATCCTCATCCAAAGATAATTCAAGTCAAATTTTAAATGCATTAGTTGATCAAAAACTAATCTCATATTTTAGTTGCAAATGCTTTTTAAAAGTTTATCACATGCATAAAGTCTAATAGACTAATCAATTTCAAATGCAATAATCTTTGAAAGGAAAAAAGAGCAAATAATCATAATAAGGAGGTAATATGATTTTGAAGAACTTTCAAACATGCATAACACTTTATGAAATCTAATGAGAGGTTTAGGTACTTGAAAATAATAAAAAAATAATAGAAGTGATAATATATATATATATATATATATTGATATGTTATGTCGCACTGCGAATCGATATAAATGATATATCACCAACGAAATCTACAAATATATGGTGCGATAATGAAAAAGATCATGAGAATATGAATTTTACGTCATTACAACATTTTGTCCCATTAATTTTTTCTGATAAAATTTTAATGAGACATTTAGTAATGCCTATTTATAGATTTATGTACTTTTCTTCATTGAGATTTTTTTGTCACTTTAACTTTTTCTAGTAATATTATAAATGCCCATTGATTACTCTCATAGCTTCTAGAAGAAACTTACAAATAGCTTATAAGTAGCTCTGCAATTAGCTTCCATAAAAAGTTTACAAAATAGTAGTTTATAAAGTAGCATGCAAATAGCTTTATAAGCAGCTTCTAGAAGTAAACTTACAAAAAATAATTTTTTTTATTTTATTTTTTTATTTTTCTTCTCGTGTATCACATTAGAATCTGACTAAATTTGAATTTATCTCGGAAAATTCTACACTAAAAATAAAGCACTTCCTGACAAAGATAACTTTGTATCTTAGAAGCTAATTCAATTCATTTTGTAAATGTCAAGATAAATAAAATCTCTTTTATTTCATACTTTTTTAATTGCATATCTTGTTATTTATATTTATTATTATTTCATAACATGTTCATGTGATATAAATCGAAAAAAATAATTAATTGAGAATTATAGGTGGGGGATCAAGAATATAGGAATAACTTTACATTCCTGTGGAATATTAACCCCCTCTGGTTTATTAAGTTATTCTTATTTATTAAAGATTTTTGTGAGAATTAAATAATATTATTAAACAATATTAAAAAGAAGTACTTATTGAATATTAAAGGCATATATAATTAAAAATACTTTTTCACTTTAGTTTTGAATTTTCTAAAATAACAATTATTTCCAGATAATTTTTTTGAGCTTAGAATCATTATAACAAAAATGACTTTTAACGGTAATAAATATTACATTAATAAAGAGTGCTAAAATATTTACCGACATTAGTTAAGTGTCATTAGAATCAACATCGCTAAAGGCTTAGAAACACATACAACCAGTGTTAATTGTCGCTAAAAATACATATTTAACATAATTAATTGGCACTAATAATATTTTAGATGTAGTGAATAATTATTAATTTGGGATAGAAAAAGTAAGAAGTGATGTCAAATCAAGCATACTAATTAAACAGTTACAAATTGTGTTTCATGTTTCATTAGAGTAGGCATATTATAATTATGGACATGCTTATAATTTACAATAATTGCTAGCAAATGGGCCAATAATTTGTATAGATGTCTTGTCATTACCAAATTTAACAAAGTATCCGTGCTAAGGTAGCATAAAAATTGTACTTTTGCCTCCATGATAAGATTAATTTTCTATTTCTCATTTCTAAACAACACAAGAACCTCAAAACTTAAAAAGTTGAGTTTCCTTTTTGTCTAAAATATTGTTTTTAAATTCAAAAAAGTAGTATTCCTCATTCTAATAAGCCAATGGACTATAGGAATTGTGGGTGTTGCTCAGTCCCTGACCCACCCAAGGATCGTTAAAATGTGTTTTAGAAAATGGACTAAAGGAATAAAAAGTTGTATGATGGCATTAAGGTCACCCATAAATAATACTTTATATGTTTTAATTCATGTGACGTCATTTGACTCCACATGATGTTTAAGAAAAAGAGAAGATTTATGGTCTAAAACTAATCTTAAATATTTGTATGATTATAAATTATTTTATAAGTATATAAGAGAACTTTTAAAGTTGAATTGTTTTTAATTATAAAAAAGATGTTATTCTTTTAAGGAGAGACTAGAAAAAGTATCACTTAAGTTGAAGCAGAAAAAAGTATGGTATAAGAATACAACACATGACCGAATTTAGGCTTTAAAAAATTTGGAAATTTTTCTTAGTTTTCTTTCATGTCTAGCAATTTTCAAAATGAGAAGAATATTTATTTGTTGTTGCTCGAAAAACGGCAAGAAATTTACCACTAAAATTCTCGATATTTTCATCCGCTTAAATTTCGAAATTCAAATATGCAACTACTTTGACGAACAAAAGAAAAAGGTAGTATGTAATTTGTTGCAAATTGAAAGAGGGTTTTTGCAGCAATTGTGATAAACTAAGACGAGGAAGAAGATGAGAAATAAACTTTTTGGATCAAATTGAAATTATTGTTGTAGTTGGCACATTATTAATGTATCTGACATATTATTAAATTAAGATTATAAGTATCTATTTTTTCTTTTTATCATTGTATCTAATTAAGTGAGTATATATATATATATATATATATATATATATGCATGTATTGGAGATTTACGCATGACACATTATTGAGTACTTAAGATTATATGTATATAATTTTTTTCAATGTATCTAATTAAGTGTATATGTATCTAACAGAATATACACGTGTATCTGAATAATAGTTCGTGAATATGAGTAGAAAAGTCTAAACTGTTGAATCACCAAAAAGAAAAAACGGATTTTAATTGTTTTGATTTATTTTAGGAGTTGTGATATATATATATGTCATATCTTTTAAATTCCTTACAAACATGATTTTTTCTCTCTTTAATTAATAGCTTTCAGTAATATCTCTTAATTAGGTGCACACCTCAATTAATGACTTTTAATTATATAAGATCGCTTAATTAGACACCACTAATTGATACGAGATATATATATCTGAAAGAGATAAATACATGTATTCGAAATTCAAAATATAATAAGAAATATAGTATTATAAACTAATGTGAATTTAAGTAATTAAATCCTAAAATAATGAAATTTGCGTAAGTTACCCTACATTAAATCCCAACACTGGATCATTTGTTTTGCAACAATTAGCCTAGCTGGGGAATTAACATTAATGCCGATTTTGTGCTTTGCAACGATTACCTTTAGACTTTGGAGCATTTGTTTTTTTGAATCTCTCTAAATTAGCGACAACGAGGAATGTGTTATAAAATAAAGACTAAGTACTGAAATTAAACTAATAGCAATTAAGGAGAGAAGAATGTAGTAGAGAGATAAAATAGGAAACTTGAATCTTCCTTATTTTTGGTGTATTTTCTATAGATATTACAATGCCTTTTATAGGCATAAGAGGGGTATAATGGACATTCACAAATTGTTATTTACAACACTCCCCCTTGAATGTCCATTTAAAATAAATTCTTAGTAAAGTAACAAATATAAATAGTTGATCCTAATACGCATTATTTGCTGCCTCATTAAAAACCTTATCAGGAAAATCCAGTGGGATAAAACCTTGATGAAGGAAAAAAGAGTACAGCGCGTATTTTACTTCCCCTGTTGAAAATCATGATTTAGCTGCCCAAGTTTTCTCATTTCAATCTTGTATACCATCTTCTTGAAAGTTGCGGTTGGCAAAGACTTGGTGAATAAATCAGCCACATTATCACTCGAACGAATTTGATGTACGTTGATATCATCATTCTTCTGGAGCTCATGTGTGTAGAAAAACTTTGGTGAAATGTGTTTCGTTCTATCGCCTTTTATGAATCCTCCCCTGAGTTGTGCTATGCATGCTGCATTATCTTCATATAAGGTTGTGGGTACTTTGTCGCACTTCAAATCATATTTTTCTCGAATAAGGTGTATAATGGACCTTAACCACACACATTCTCGGCTTGCCTCATGAATAGCTATTATCTCAGCATGATTTGATGAAGTGGCCACGATGGACTGTTTCGTAGATCTCCAAGATATAGCAGTGCCCCCACATGTGAATACATAACCTGTTTGAGATCTAGCTTTGTGTGGGTCAGATAAATAACCTGCATCAGCATAGCCAACAAGATTTGGACTACAATCGTCAGAGTAGAATAAACCCATATCAATAGTCCCTTTTAAATACCGCAATATGTGTTTGATTCCATTTCAATGTCTCTTAGTAGGAGCAGAACTATATCTTGCCAACAAATTAACTGAAAAGGTTATATCAGGCCTTGTAGTGTTAGCAAGGTACATTAGTGCACCAATTGCACTGAGATATGGTACTTCAGCACCGAGAATTTTCTCATCCTTTTCTTGAGGTCGAAATGGATCTTTATTTACATCAAGTGATCGGACAACCATTGGAGTACTTAATGGATGTGCTTCATCCATATAAAATCTTTTTAACACCTTTTCTGTGTATGCAGATTGATAAACAAAAATACCGTTTGTCAAATACTCTATTTCCAAATCAAGACATAATTTTGTCTTTCCGAGATCTTTCATCTCAAATTCATTCTTTAAATAATCGATTGCCCTGTGAAGTTCCATTGGAGTTTCAATAAGGTTTATGTCATCGACATAAATAGCAAGTATAACAAACTCTGATATTGTTTTCTTTATAAACACACATGGGCAAATCGCATCATTTATATAACCTTCCTTAGATAAATACTCACTAAGACGGTTATACCACATGCGTCCAGATTGCTTCAAACCATACAATGATCTTTGCAATCTAATTGAGCACATTTCCCGAGGCTTTGAATTGTATGCTTTGGGCATTTTGAATCCTTCAGGAATTTTCATGTATATCTCATTATCGAGTGATCCATAAAGGTAGGTTATAACCACATCCATCAAATACATTTTAAGTTTCTCATGGATCGTCAAACAAATGAGATAACGCAATGTTATTGCATCCATAACGGGTGAGTATGTCTCTTCATAATCGACGCCGGGCCTTTGAGAAAATCCTTGTGCAACAAGACGTGCTTTGTACCTTTGTATTTCATTTTTCTCATTTCTTTTCCGCATAAAAACCCATTTATAGCCAACAGGTTTAACACCATTAGGTGTTTGTACTATAGACCCCAAAACTTCGCGCTTGACAAGTGAATCCAATTTTGATTGAATTGCTTCTTGCCATTTTTGCCAGTCATTTCTCTGTCGACATTCTTCAACAGATTGAGGTTAAAGATCCTCACAATTTTGCATAATTTTTTATGCAACATTGTATGCAGAAACATAATCCACCGCTATTTCTGAGCGATTCAGATTTATTTCATGATCACTTGATTTTATGGATAGTTCATTATTTCCTTGAATCTCAAGCTCATTGGTTCCTCCAAGGATATCAGAATTACTCACATCTTGACTTTCTATGTGAGGTTTTTTCATAGTGTCATTTTGATCTTTTAATTTTCTTTTTCTAGGATTTTGATCCTTTGATCCTAATGGTCTACCACGCTTCAGGCGTGCTTTTGACTCATTAGCTATGACACTACTTGATGGTCCTACGGGGACATCAATTCGAATTGGGACATTCTTTGCAGGAATATGTGATTTAGTAATTCTTTTCAAATCTATAAATGCATCTGGCATTTGATTTGCGATTTTCTGCAAATGAATGATCTTTTGTACTTCTAGCTCACAAATGGAAGTACGAGGATCAAAATGAGACAATGATGGATTTTTCCACAAATTTTCTCCTTTAATTTCACTATTTTCTCCCCGTAATTTTGAGAAAAGTGTCTCATCAAACCGACAATCTGTGAATCGAGCTGTGAACATATCTCCAGTTAATGGCTCAAGATAGCGAATAATAGAGGGCGATTCAAACCCAATATATATTCCTAACCTTCTTTGGGGACCCATCTTAGTGCGCTGTGGTGGTGCTACCGGCACATAAACAGCGCATCCAAAAATTCTCAGATGAGATATATTGGGTTGTTGACCCAAAGCCAATTGTAATGGAGAAAAATTATGATAATTTGTCGGCCTGAGACGAATAAGTGCTGCAGCATGCAAAATTGCATGACCCCACACAGAAGTGGGCAACTTAGTTTTCATAAGTAATGGTCTTGCAATCAACTGCAGTCGTTTAATTAATGACTCAGCCAGACCATTTTGAGTGTGAACATGAGCTACAGGATGTTTAACTCTTATCCCAATCGATAGACAATAATCATTGAATGTTTGGGATGAAAACTCTGCAGCGTTATCAAGGCGAATAGACTTAATCTGATTATCAGGGAACTGTGCCCGTAATCGTATTATTTGTGCCAACAATTTTATAAATGCCAAATTGCGAGATGACAATAGGCATACATGAGACCATTTAGAGGAAGCATCTATCAGGACCATAAAATATCTAAATGGCCCACTCGGTGGGTGAATTGGCCCACAAATATCCCCATGTATACGTTCCAAAAACGCAGGGGACTCAATTTTGACCTTTGTTGGTGATGGTCTCACAATTAACTTGCCTTGATAACACGCATCACAAGAAAATTCACCATTTAAAAGAATTTTCAACTTATTTAATGGATGCCCATTTGAATTTTCTATAATTCGTCTCATCATTATAAACCCAGGATGTCCCAGACGATCATGCCAAAGTACGAAAGTATTGGAAGCAGTAAACCACCGATTTACTATAGAATGTGTCTCAATTGCACTAATTTTTGTCCAATACAATCCAGAAGATAAGGCCGTGAATTTTTCTACAACATATGTCTGCCCGGAGACATTTTTGGTTATACCAAGATATTCAAGATTCATTTCATCAATTGTCTTGATATGATAACCATTTTCACGAATATCATTGAAACTCAATAAGTTTCTCCGAGATTGAGGAGAAAACATGGCATTATTTATTATGAGTTTAGTTCCCTTGGGAAAAATTATAATGGCTCTTCCGGAGCCCTTAATCAAATTAGTACTACCAGATATCGTAGTAACATTCATATTGCCCATACTCAAATGAGAAAAATATTTCTCATTTTTGAATATCGTGTGTGTTGTACCAGAATCAATCAAGCAAATGCCTTCATAATTTGATAATTTGTTTGGAGAATTAACCATATCTTCAAAAGTAAGATAAATTTATATTAAATGATTAATTATCTTTTGTTAAATATTTAAGAAATAATGTAAATGTTAAAATGATATTTGAATCATTAATAATGCATAAGATTTTTATCATTCAAATCTTTAACACTAAATTTGATTTAGTTTAGTATGTTTAAATAAGTATTAATATAATTTATTATCTTGAAATGACATTTGAGTGACAAAAAGGAAAAGGTGTTTTCCACTAACCAATTTAGGTAGTGGTCTTACGTATACATTTTCCTTTTATGGCCACAAAAGTTAAAGGAAAGTATAATTTTAATATTTTTCAATTCCTTTTCAAATCATAACATTCCAACTCACTTTCCATTGGTGTTTCTAAAAGAATGGACTCAACGAGTATGCATGGACAAATATGAGCACTTTAACTATTTATTTTCCAATTATGATCAATACAAAACAACAAATATTAATAACATTAGTAAATATCAATCATGATTATTCTTCCATATTCACAGAACCGTCATCAATCAAGTGATCTATTTTTCCTTCAGGGTGTGTGAAGAAATCTGTCACATCCAAGTGTGTGATGTCAACATGATCAGTGCTAAAATTAGTTTCGGGATTTTTATCCTTCCTTTTTAGTGATGCTTGATAAAGCTCAACCAAGTGTTTAGGAGTACGACAATCACGTGCATAATGACCCTTTCCACCACATCGGAAACAATTTATTTTAATTGTTTCACGTTTCTCATCTTTTCCTTTTCCCCTTTGATGACTATTTTTCTTTGGTGAATGATTAACACCGGGAAAAGGATTTCGCTCTTCGTCGTAATTACGACCACGTCCACGTCCACGTCCACGGCCTCTTCCACACCTAGCGTGGTGGGCGTACACCTCATTCACTTCAGGAAGTGGTGTAGATCCAGTGGGACGATTCTCGTGATTTTTCATTAACAAATCATTATTTTGTTCAGCCACGAGAAGATGAGAAATCAGTTCAGAATACTTCTTGAAACCCTTTTCTCGATATTGTTGCTGTAAAAGCACATTCGAGGCATGAAATGTGGAGAACGTTTTTTCCAGCTTATCAACATCATTAACTGTATCTCCACATAGTTTCAATTGAGAAGTAATTCTGAACATGGCAGAATTGTACTCATGAATAGACTTAAAGTCTTGTAGTCTTAAATTCATCCAATCATATCGTGCCTTTGGATGAATGACCATCTTCAAATGGTCATACCTTTCTTTTAGATTATTCCATAGAATGAGTGGATCTTTGACTGTGAGATATTCAATTTTCAAAATTTCGTCAATATGATGACGTAAGAATATCATTGCTTTAGCACAGTCTTGTTTTGATGCTTATTTTCAATTTTAATGGTGTCTCCAAGACCCATAGCATCCAAATGGATTTCAGCATCCAATACCCATGAAAGGTAGTTCTTGCCCGAACTTTGAAGGGCAACGAACTCAAGTTTAGTAAGATTAGCCATAAAAAAAAAAAAGTACCTTAGCCTTCAAATTTAGTCTTCAAACTTTGATATGACAGAGTCTCGTGCTGATAACGTGTTATAAAATAAAGACTAAGTATTGAAATTAAACTAATAGCAATTAAGGAGAGAAGAATGTAGTAGAGAGATAAAATAGGAAACTTGAATCTTCCTTATTTTTGGTGTATTTTTCATAGAGATTACAATGCCTTTTATAGGCATAAGAGGGGTATAATGGACATTCACAAATTGTTATTTACAACAGAATGAACTTATATTATAAAACATGCTAAATCAATTACCTTAGTAGCTAGTGGAATTAAAAGACTTTTTTTTTCTAGACAAGCATGATCGTAGGGTGTACAAAACCGAACCGAAAATTGAATCAAATTACAAATCGAATCAAATCGAGAAAAAAACCTGACTAGTGGTCGGTTTGGCTTGGTTTGGTGTTAGAAAAAAAAATCCGACTATATTTGGGTTGGTTTAGTTTTAACTAAAAAAATCAACCCGAGACCAAACAAAACCGATATTATATATATAATTTCAAAATTTTATTTTATACATAAAAGTATTTACTTTGATATAATTTTTAAATATTTTTTATACTTTTTCATGATTTTTAATCTTTTAATATATTATTTCAAGTTTGAAACTTAGAATTTCGAATGTTTCCATAAAGCTTATAGTCCACATATATTGGTAATTACAATAAAACTTAAATCAAAATCAAATTAATACTAATACAAAAGAAAAACAATTTAACCCTAAGAATGACAATAATATTGAATATTTGTTCTTTGATTTTACATTGGTTTAAAGAATTAAAATACATAATCTAATTTTAATTTCCTTTAATATTTAGTCATGTAACTAATACTTATCAAACTTATTTTAGTATGACTTAGTACTTTTAAATTATGATTATTTTCATTATGACTTGTTAATTTACAATTTCTTTTTACGTGATTTCATTATATATATATATATATATATATATATATATATATATATATATATATATATATATTGGATATTTTAGTGTCATTAATCATATCATTATTTGTGTTATATTTTTAAGAAACACATTAGATAGTTGTATTTTGGTTGAACTGAAGAAATATTTGGCATACAAGTAAATTATATGTTTGAATTAATACTTTAGCAGAAAAATCCGAAAAAATCGAACAACCCGAAAAAATCCGAAAAAACCCGAGGTCAAAAAATTCAAGTCTTATTGGTTTGATTTGGTTTATAGATTTAAAAATCCGACACAAATAGTTTGGTTTGATATTTAAAAAATCCAAACCAACCCGACCATATACAACCCTACATGACAGAGCTGTAATAGAGTTGAACATCCTTTATCGAAAAATTCCACTATATATATAAGTCAATTTTTACTTTTGTGGCAAGGACGTGCACAAATGTTACACGACGCCCATGTTTGATTCCTTACATCTGCATTTTTTTTTTTACGATAGTCTACATAAAATCTGTAAGATATTTAAAAATGCATAACTTTGATATGAAATGAGCAGTAGCTCGATGACAATTGAATGTGGAATATTTTTTGTTTATTTTTTGAATTTAACATTCAAAGTTTGAACACTCTCAATGAGATTTCAGATTACGCTATTGATAATTTTCTATAGGGCTAGAAGTGGAAATGAAGGAAGCATAGAAAATAAATAAATAAAGTTATCTACACTCTCTACCGTCTCTAGTGGTTTCTCTTTCCGTCATGAATTTGCCAATATTGGAAATTTATTTGTTATTAGAGAACATTCGAATTTTTCCATATATACACAACCTTTCAATTTGTGACACTTTTAATTGTTCCCCACCAATCTTTACACGTATATATATATATATATCAGTATTAATTGAGGTTGATGTGTATAATAAAAAGGAGGTAACATATTTTATATAGTTAATTTAATCAACTAATATATAGACACCAGTGACAGATTCAAGATTTTCATTTAGGAGTTCAAAAACTAAAAGTATAAATGTGTGAATAAGCCAATGAAACACAATTCCAGGGAAGTAGTAGTATATATATAGTTTATAGGTACAACAAAGACCTTTTAGCATGTTTGGATTTTCTTGGGTTTAAATCTACTCTTTTTAGCACGTTAAAAATAGAGTGAAAGATTGATCATGAAATTAAATGAAGAGAAGCAAAAAAAAATGTTTACAATGGTTGGACACAAGGGTTAATTTAGAAGGAGATCTATCACTACACTACAACTTTCTTCGTGTTCATAAGGGGGTTCAAAATCAATATATCTATATAATACAGAAAATTTACCTTATATATATCGTGTTATTTTTTACTGAGAAAATTCGGGTGAATCCCCTGAAACCCACGTAGATCCGCCCCTAATAGACATGCTCAATTGACACATATTATAGTTCAAATATCTAAATGATATTTATCTACAAATTTAAAAAAATATTAATTTATTTGATCATTTATATTCCACATTAAAATAATACAAAGTTTAGATGAACATGCTACCTTGTAGCCACCCCCACCTCAAATTTTAATGTCCTATATAAAGTCCTCCTTGCAAGTAACATTCTTCAAACCAAACTACCATATCTCTCTCTATTGCATAGCTTATACTAAAACAACACACACAATATTTAGTTAAGTTACCAAAAAAGGGAGGATTAACATGTCTTGTAGATATATTGAACCACTTATTGTTGCAAAAGTGATTGGAGAAGTTGTAGATAGTTTCAATCCAAGTGTGAAAATGAATGTGATATATAATGGAACCAAACAAGTGTTTAATGGTCATGAACTCACGCCTCTTGTCATTGCTTCTAAACCTCGTGTCGAGATTGGTGGCGAAGATATGAGATCTGCTTACACACTCGTATGTCTATATATATATGTTTTTCATCATGTGTTTTTCCAGTGAGTTAATTCAATCAGAATATCATATTTTGTAATATAAATTTCTCGTTTTTCTTTTGTTTGCAAAAAGGTGATGATTGATCCAGACGTTCCAGGTCCTAGTGATCCTTACTTAAGAGAACACCTCCATTGGTAAATTAAAAACATATATAACATGATATTATTTACTACTAAAATTATTTTGTCATAATTGCATGGACTTAAAATTTGGTTTTGCTTTTTTAGGATTGTGACAGATATTCCTGGCTCTACTGATGCCTCTTTTGGTAAGCAAATTAAATTGAATGTTTTCGTTTTCATGATAGGCTCATTTACTTACTTATATATTCAATATTATTCTCACATAATAGATGATAGTAAAATTTCAATCCAGACTTCTATTTACTCTGATATCAGGTTAAACTGTACATGTGTAAGATATTTGATTGTTAGAGTCAGAGGTAATTTTATTTACTTAATTATGACTTCATTTGACACATAGAAATTTGCGTCATAATGCAGGAAGAGAGATAGTGAGCTACGAGAGTCCAAAACCGGTGATTGGAATTCATCGATACGTGTTTGTATTATATAAGCAAAACAGAGGAAGACAAACCGTGAAACCACCAGTAACAAGAGATCATTTCAACGCTCGAAAATTTGCGGTAGAAAATGGATTGGGTTCCCCTGTTGCTGCTGTTTACTTTAATGCACAAAGAGAAACTGCTGCCAGAAGAAGATAAATCACCAATCATCAACATCAACATCAACATTAATATTGACATCAATAAACAAAAATAAAATTATTTATAATAATATACGCAGAATTTTTCGTAAGTAATGTTAAGTTACCATATTAAAAGTGATCATGGATCATGTTGTACTTGCGGCGCGTTATCTATTTATTTTTTTGTCGTATCTTATCTACTTCGTCTTTAAGTTTGACTCTACTTTGTCCTATTATATAAAATGTAGAGGATAAGCTTATTTTGATGTATTATTAATTAAATTTTAATTTTAATAATACATTGTATGATTTTCAGTACCTATATTAATAGTTCATGAATTACTTTGTTCCGCAATTCACCAATTATTTTATAGAGTCAAAACTAAATTTTTATACCCTTTTGTTCAGCCTTTTATTTTACAAAAATTAAACAGTTTAAATTTAATTAGAAATTGACATGTAAAATTTTTAATTCTTTTGAAATGAAATCAGAATTTACAATAAGTAACAATAATTGACAATTCAAATATTTAAAAAATATATATAAAATATTTACGATAAAAAATAGACTTGTTTAACTCTCGATATTCAGATGATGGATTGGATGTGTTGGATAGTTGGCCAAATATCGATTGTGTTGGATAGTTGGCCAAATATCGGTCGGTTCACCCGGTTAAAAAAGTTAATAATTAAAATTTTAATTCAATCATTGGGCCAATGGAAATATTGCTATAAATAGTGAATATTTTTTAAATATACAATATTTGTGTAAGTTTTTCAAAAAAAACAAAACAGTCGCAGACCAACGTAAAAATATATGATATATCGGACTCAAAATACCCCAAACTCCTAAAAAAAAAAAACCAATTTTATAAAATTATGTTTTCATCTATAAAAAAAATTTAATCTTTAAATATTTTGTGCATTTCATTGTTTTTCTTACAGCTATTTCCTTATTTTCCCTCAATTTTCTAGCAACCCCTATTTATTTTTTGCAATTAGAAACATCAAAGTTAAAAGTCTTCAACTTTCAAGTGCTCAATTTATTAGTTGGCGAAGACGTAATTATTCTTTTACCTCCAAAAATTTGACATATTTGTTTGCTTTTATTTAGTTTATTAATTCTTGAAGATCTAATTATATTAATTTTGTATTTATAATTTTATTAATTTAATTTTCATAATAGATAAAATAAGGAAAGTAAGTAAAAATGATAGAAATTTGTGTCCCAAAGATAATTTTATTTAGTGATATTGGAGACAGAGACGTAGATAATAATAATGATGATGAAGAAAAGACACAACCACTAATTTCGTTGTTACTCATGTTCAATCTCATTCTCATAATCTTCCTCTACGATCTAAAAAACACGAAAAAAAACTAGTATTGTGTAAAATTATTTTACTTGAATATAAAGAACCACTATAGTTTAATGCAATATTTGTCTAAATAAATATCAACATAAGATCAGAAGATGGATCAATCGAATATTGTTTATCAGGTATATTAAAAATAGTTATCAAAATTAATTGTCATTTAAACAATCAAAAAATAATTAATCATTTTTTTTTTCAATTCTGCCCTTAATAATTACATAAAGTTACAACACTACTTTAATTTGAAAAAGGTTATTTTTACGATTTTCAAAAAGTAGAAATCATTTTAACAATGATTGATAGTAGGGTTATATTAGTTAAATTATACCTTATATTAAATTTTTATTAAGGGTTGTGCATGATCTAATTACATGTCTACTTTTTCATTTATAGTTATCCCTAGCTAATTACTTGTCCATTTTGACAAATTAAGAAAGAACAATTTTTTTTACTTATTATATCATCAATTAATTACTTTGAAAAAGATAAAAAAAAATGAAAATCGTAAGTTTTTAATTCATTCACTCCATAATTAATATAGGTAAAATGATAAACTCACCGTGTCAATAATTATTTTCTTAATAAGTGTGTTAATTTAAAATTGGACAAGTAATTAAGGACAGAGGGAGTACTTGTCATTTTATAAAATTTATGCATAAATTACCATATTCTGAAAATGTATTCATTATTTCTTATAAAGTTGACTTGAGAAAATATTAAATAAGAATAAAAAAGTAAAATTACATCATTTTATAATACAAATACAATAAAACTATGACATATAAAAATGGAATAGAGGAAATATTTTAACATTTTAATATGATGAAGACTTTTTATATATAGCTTTTAATAATGTATCTAATAAAACCAATAATCGTGATTCACTAATACGTGTTCGTATAGTATAAGCCAAAACAAACAATGAAACAACCAATAACAAGGGAACATTTCAATTGCAGCAGAGAACGGATTGGGTTCCCTTGTTGCGGCAACATCAATAAAAAAATAAAATTACGCAAATTAAATATCGATCTGCATTATCCAAATCGACATTTAATTATCTTATAGAATCAATAGTGTATACAGAATTTTTCGTATTGTATTTAATAACCATAGTTGAGCATTATGGAGGTTGTGAGCTATCCGCCAATAAGCTTGCAACATTAATAAATAAAAATAAAATTACGTAAATTAAATATCGATCTGCACTATTAAAATTGATATCTAATTACTTTATAAAATCAGTAGCGTACGCAGAATTTTTTCGTTTTTGTATTTAATAACCATTCTCATTCATTATGGAGGTTGTGAGCTATCTGCCAATAACGTTGCAACCGCAATAAATAAAAAAATTGCGCAAATTAAATATTGATCTGTACTATCCAGATGGACATCTAATTACGTTATAAAACCAATAGCGTATGCAGAACTTTTCGTTTTTAATAACCGTAGTCGTGTATCATGGAGGTTATGAACGTTTCGTCAATAAGGTTGCAACATCAATAAATAAAAATAAAATTGTGTAATATCAATCTTCACCATCCAGATCGACATCTATTACATTATAGAATCAATAGTGTATGCAGAATTTTTCGTTTTTGGATTTAATAACCTTAGTCATGCATTATGGAGGTTGTGAGCTATCCACCAATAAGGTTGCAACATTAATAAAATAAAATAAAATTACGTAAATTAAATATCGACTTGCACTATCCATATCAATATCTAATTACGTTATAAAATCACTAGCGTATGCAGAATTTTTCGTTTTGCATTTAATAACCATAGTTGTGCATCGTGGAGGTAGTGAGTTATCCGCCAATAATGTTGCGACATCAATAAATAAAAAATTGTGTAAATTATATATCGATTTATACTATTCAGATCGACATCTGATTACGTTATAGAATCAGTAGCGTATCCATAATTTTTCGTTTCTCATTTAATAACCATAGTCGTGCATCATGGAGGTTGTGAGCGTTGCGCCAATAAGGCTGCAACATCAATAAATAAAAATAAAATTGTGTAAATTAAATATCAATCTTCACTATCCAGATCGACATCTATTACATTATAGAATCAATATTGTATGCAGAATTTTTAGTTTTTGGATTTAATAACCATAGTCATGCATTATGGAGGTTGTGAGCTATCCACCAATAAGGTTGCAACATTAATAAATAAAAATAAAATTACGTAAATTAAATATTGAATTGCACTATCTATATCAATATCTAATTACGTTATAAACTCAGTAGCGTATGCAGAATTTTTCGTTTTGCATTTAATAACCATAGTTGTGCATCGTGGAGGTAGTGAGTTATCCGTCAATAATGTTGCGACATCAATAAATAAAAAATTGTGTAAATTATATATCGATCTATACTATTCAAATCGACATCTAATTACGTTATAAAATCAGAAGAGTATCCAGAATTTTTCGTTTCTCATTTAATAACCATAGTCGTGCATCATGGAGGTTGTGAGCGTTGCGCCAATTAGGTTACACCTGCGGCGCGCTATCTAATTGTTTGTCGTATCTATTTATTATTACTTTGTCTTTCATGTTACCTCTTTCAAAGGGTTTTTTCTAGTTTAATGTATTGGTTGAAACTTGAAAAATAATATAAGTATTTTTTATTAATGATATACATGTATCATTTTCATATATCAATATATTAAATAATTCTTTTATTTACTTGCACAGCAATTCACGAATTATTTTACTTCAAAAAATTTTAGTAAACGTGGCACTATATAGTGCTTCAATACAAACGCTAGGTGAAGATTTAAAGTTTATGAATTTAAAATTTTAATCCATTTTAAAATAGATTTTTTGAATCATACATTAAATTTTAACTAAAATTATTGTGGTCTGTATACTGGCTCTGACTCTTGAAGGATGATCAAAATAAACCCTCTTCATAAAAAAAAACTATATTATATGTAAGTATATAAGTAAAATGTTACTTTATATTATTATATTTTGATAATTCGAACACCATTGAGGCATTGACACAATTAGGTGAGGTAGTCTATATGTCTACTCACATTATAATACATTAAATTTATATTATTATATTTTGATATCCATTGAGGCATTGACACAATTAGGTGAGGTAGTCTATATGTCTACTCACATTACATTACATTAAATTTATATGAACATATTTTCGGTATTTCTTAATGTTGATTAAAGCTAAATATTGCATAAATTGATTTTAAAAAATTCGATGTATCTATGAATGAAAAATTATTGGGCAAATGACAGAAATCACATACTTTTAAGGCAAATTTATCATTTATCCCTTATAAGTTTATAATTACAAAAATCTCTCAAACTGATACAATAATATAAGCGCTAATACATTAATCATTAAGTAAGATACATTATATTTTATACATGATAAACTAATATGATGTACATTTTATACATGGTACACTAATCTAATGTGTGAGATACATTAATTTAATGCGCGAGATACATTAATTTGATGCGATAATACATTAATTTGATGCGTGAAAATGAGAAATTTTGAGAATTTGTAAAACTAATCGGGAATAATGGTAATAAGAGAACTTAAAGGTGGATTTTTGTCATTTATCCAAAACTATTTACTAGTGTTGTGTTGTATAGTTTTACATTTTTTGATGCAACTATACATTAAAACAAATTATTCAAAGTGTTGAACATCCTCGTAAAATTTTTAACTATAATCATGACATTTATGTACAAATTATTACTCCATAAGAGAACTTTCATGACAAAAATATCTTTTTCTTATTTAGTTGGGATAAGGTCTAAGTACTCTCCTAAACTATGATCGAAATCTCAAATACACACATCTTAACTAAGTTAATGTCTTGTTATCCTTGAACCCATTTTTTTTTGGAAAATTTAGCTAACTAGTCAAAAAAACCAACTTATTTAGTGATAATATCTATACTTTAATAATATTAGTAAACATGTCAAAAATGTCATTATTTTAAAAATAAAAAATTATTCTGATATTAATTATATTTTCTCTCACATTATTTACACCCATGTTTTCTCTCTCATAGATTACACATTTTTCTATGTTTGGGTAATTGGATAGATATTAATGTTATTTTAAATTTTCTCTCTCATTTCTTACGCATATTTTTTCCATTTCTCTCTCTAAATTTGTTCCAAATCAAATCCCTAGATTTCATATTCAATATATTATTATTTTCTATTATTTTTCTTTAATTTCATTGCAAGATTGGATTTGAAGATTAACATTGATTTGGGTATTATGTTTTTTATATTCCTTATTTATTTGCTTATTGATTTTACTGTTTTTTTTATTATTTTTTTTTGATTTGTTGTTGTTCTTAAATCATATTTTAGGATTTGATAATACAAAATTCTCTCTTCAATGGACGATTTCAAGAGAGTTACTAGAAGTATTGGACAAAATAATCAAAGTTCTTCCGATTTTCCATCATTTAATATTTTTTTCACTCAAGAAATAAACAACAATGTAGGTTTCACTTCTAAATCTACGGAGAAAAATGCAGGAATCCGTCGATGTGCAAAATCCCACACAAATTCATAACCATGAAGTTGAAGAAGACCAATTTATTGGAAAAGAGGTATTTTTTTCTTTTTGCATGTTCTCTGTCTTGCATGTTTAGTTGAATTTGTTTAGTAATTTTTAAGATTAAAAAAAATACATGTTACAATCCGTTTGGAAGTGTATATGGAATTTTTATTCTGCTATAGTTAGTATTTATTTTTTTATTTCATATATTTATTGTATTTTATGTTCTGTTTTTTTTTTGTGTTAGTTATGTCAATGTAACACATTTTATGAGTTTGATTGTGTATTTACTATTATCAAATAGATTTGTAAGTGTATATGGCATTTTGATTCTGTTATAGTTACTATTTATTTTTGTATTTCATAGTTTTAATGTTTTTTGTATTCATAGATTTGGAAGTGTATATTGAATTTTGTTGTTGTTTTAGTCAGTATGTATTTTTGTATTTCATAGTTTTATTGTATTTTTTTATCCATAGGTTTGGAATTGTATATTGTATTTCATATATTTAATTCATTTTGTATTTTTTTGTGATAGTTATGTCAATGTACCACAGTTAGTATTTATTTTTGTATTTCATAGTTTTAATATTTTTTGTATTCATAAATTTGGAAGTGTATACTGAATTTTGATGCTGTTTTAGTTTGTATGTATTTTTGTATTTAATAGTTTTATTGTATTTTTGTATCCATAGATTTGGAATTGTATATTATATTTCATATATTGAATAATGAACTGATGTTGAGAGTTTTAAGCATCTGTTACTTTTTAAAAAAATTTCTCTCCCCTAAATAGCTCGAATTTGTTATATAAATTATGTATTCTTTTTAATTAAATAAAATAATTAAAATATAATTAAAATACATAATAAGGTAAAAATTTGACATTATCACTAAATATTGAAAGTGTTGACACTATACCCTATTAAATACTAAAATAATGACATTTTAAAAAATTTCCCTTTTTTTTTTTAGTATTTTTGTACACTTTTTTGTCTTACGTGACATCCAAATATCTCTCACGTTTCTTATTGCGTGGAGTCACGAAGTGTACCACATAAGTCAAAAGGTGTACAAAATTACAAAAAAATGAGATTAAGGGGGTAATAGGACGTTAGTTTAGTTAAGGTGTGTCTCTAAAATTTCGTTCATAATTTATGGGGTACTTGTGTCTTATCCCAATTTAGTTAATGATCTCCTACCTATTACATTTCTTCCCTCTCGTTAGCTCTCTCAACCTCTACCTCTACCTCCCCTCTCTGGCCCTCCTATTGGAGAAGATGGGTTGCATTTGGGCTATGCCTGATTTTTGTATATGAGAACTTTCACATATAGCCACTAAAAGATAACCTAATTACTCTCCATAGCTATATTTTGATATTACAATTCGTAGCTACATGTTATAGGGAGGAGAGAGGCGAGCGCGACTGGAGAGAGGCGAGAGAGGGCAAAAAGTGGGAGAGAGATGAATTATATATGTATATTGGTTAGATAATTGTATATTATACATATGTATTTGAATATATGGTAAGCGAGATTGGGAGAGAGAGGGGAGAGAGGCTAGCGAGATTGGGAGAGGAGGGAGAGAGGCTAGCGAGATTGGGAGAGAGGCGAGCGAGAGAGGGCAGAGAGTGGGAGAGAGGTAAATTGTATATGTATATTGGTTAGATAATTGTATATTATACATATGTATTTGTATAAAAAACAAGCGAGATTGGGAGAAAAACGAGAGATGCGAGCGAGATTGACAGAGGGAGGAGAGAGGCGAGCGAGAGAGGGCAGAGAGTGGGAGAGAGGTGAATTGCATATGTATACTGATTAGATAATTGTATATTATACATATGTATTTGTATATTCTGGCGAATTATACTATACAAATATGGTTAATTATAAAAACTCGAAGTCAGACCATATAATTAATGTATAATGTTAGTCGTGAGTGATAATTATAGCAAACTATAGCTATAATGAGTAATTAAGTAGTATAAATTTGTTTAACCGTGTAATTTTCCCTTTTGTATAAGTGATGGACCGGGTTACTAGCTATGTTTGTCCTTTTTTACTAAATAATAGTCGTAAATGAGTAATTACTGTAAAATAAGAACACAATGTTTTTACATAGAAAAATATGTCTGATAAAGGTAAAAAGAAAAACAACGATATGCATCATAACATAATTTGTCCCAAATTCACTAAAACATGTTAGCCTCAATAGAATTCATATTATAAGAATTGTAATCTAGGAACTAAATCTAATCCTGAAACACAACTGTCAAGTTAACCACAACTTGATACCATTTTTTTTTGTTTCCCACACTTTGAACAGGATTTTCTTTATATCTAGAATTTGAATTCGAAACTTTTGATTAAGGATGAATTAATGCAATCATTGCACCACAATCCGTGTTGATTCTTATTGTTTGCAACAGATTTTAAAGTGACAAAATAAATTGCAATCACAAATAAAATATGAAGAAACATAATTTTATTCATCAAGATTGTGAGTAAAAATTTGTTCCTCCCTTGATTATTCTCTCATAAGATATTTATCCATGATTCGAGGATCATTAGTGACATATTTTTCAACTTAAAATGATTTGGATTTGATCTCTTTATGAATAATCCACGAATTTGTGATGGAATTTTTTAGATGCCTTTTAAGGGAATATAATACCCTTTAAATAGGCATGAACTAGAGTTTAAGGTTGAGTAGCCTCCAAAAATTCTAATTGGAATTGACCACACCTAAATTGAACACGTCTTGTTGGGTTCCACAAATTTTCACTGTCTACCAATGCCCCTGGCTTCAAAGCTTGTCAGAGTGTAGACTTTATGAAACTAAAAGACGAGGTCTGAAGTACTCATTCTTCCACCCTTGGGGTTTTGTGACTTCAACTTTGCAGATTTCTTTTACGAGAGAAGAGGTGAAGGGTAGATTTGGTCCCTCCGAGCGTGTTAATTTGTTTGCAATAAATTTTTAAGTGACAGAAAATAAATTACAATCACAAATAAAATATGAAGAGATATAATTTTGTTCATCAAGATTGTGAGTACAAATCTGTTCCTCCCTCATGATTCAAAAGTCGTTAGTGGTGCATTTTCCGAATTAAGATAATCTGAATTTGATCTCTTTATGAATATTCCATAAGTTGAGCGTCATGCATAATTCATCGTATTACATTTATAATTTGATTCATTAAGAATAAATAAAAAAATTATATTTTTGCATCAAATACATGATATGTTGTGAGTGATACATAATTTAGCATATTACATTACAATTATAACTTGTACATTGCAATGCGATAAATTTAGGGTTTTATGTATTAACAAGCTTAGGATTTTATGAATTAAATAATTAAATTGAATGATGATACATTGCAATATAATAAAATAACTTTTTCATTAATGTACCATGCATTTGAATCAATCTACTAAATGCAAGATTGAACATTAAAAATAGCATAGAAATAAATCGAAAATCATTACCTTATGTACAGTAGATCAAGAAATTGTAGGTGAAATTTTCCTCCCCCTTTTTTGGGGGTTTTTATTTTAACATTTGCTTTTGAAGAAGAAGGAACAACATTCATCTTTCACATTCTCAATATTCACATTCTTCATAGCTAATGGATCATGCAATTTTATATATCTATTCTCAATTCAACAATATCCTTGTAATCATAAACACGATTAGTGTTAGACGCCATTATCTGGATAACTCCAATACTCAATGAAGGTATATCATCATAATCTATCAGAAATTTAATGTTGAAAAATCAAAAAAGAAAAAGAAAGGATGAATTGTGAGTTAAGGAGGATGAAACAATACCCGATAAGATGAAATCGTTTGACTAAAGTGAGAAATATCTTGAAATTTAAATTGTAATGAAAGAGTTAACCGATAAGATTGTGGGAGCGAAAACAAGGAGTGATTTAAGGCGTGAAAAAGGGGGAGATAAACGTGGGTTAGGGAATGGGGAGTTATGTATCCGGAAGTTG
This sequence comes from Solanum sitiens, assembly GCA_016801875.1. Lineage (NCBI taxonomy): Eukaryota > Viridiplantae > Streptophyta > Magnoliopsida > Solanales > Solanaceae > Solanum > Solanum sitiens. The sequence goes on along the minus strand of JABWTJ010000416.1, from coordinate 387,199 downwards.
GAATTAAGGGAGGGAAAATAAGTTTCTTTCGAATTTTCATACTAATCCCCAGGAAAATCCTCATGTAATTCACAGTTTCTTTGTAGCAACTTGATCCTCATCATCCGTGTCGTATAAAGCTCCGATTATCTGATGAGGTAGCAATGCACCAGCAGCAATCTTAGCCTTCCCCTGTTTCACTTTCTCAATATACTCTTTAAACCTCTTTTCGTCGTATTTCATGAATATATCTTTGTATATCTTCATAGCAATTGATGCTACTCTATTGTAAGGTATCGAACCCCAATCTTTTCGCCCTATATAAACCTCCGGCAACTCTAATGCCGCACGTAAAGGAACGAGAACTTGCTTCCTTAATCGATCCCTCACTCTATACGCGTAATGTGCATCTTCAATCCCTTCGTATTCACAACACAATTCTCTTGGAAACACCTTTCTAGCTATAGTTTCACATAAAAGTGTCCGAATCTAAAGATGGGCACCATTTAGCAGCAAGACTAATCATTGTCAACTTTTCATCGCGTAACAAGTCAAGATCCGACTTCAAACAATTCACGAATAAATCAGATAGGCGATCATGCAAGAATTTATCATCCGGATCAACTCTGTATTTATCAAACTGTCTTTTTCGCCATTTCAAATTTCTTCACGGTCTTATCAATACTCGCTTTCTCTTTCACTCTTTCAACTTCACTCTTTGCATTTATAGCCACAAATGCAGCAGTGTAATAACTTCCCTTATCAGATTTTCCAGTACTACGAACACCGCGCAAATTGCAGATCAGTTTAAATGCTGTTAGGGGGTTATGATCCCAAGCGCGGTGTAAGTACTGGATGAGTGATTTGGAAGGAGTATCATTCACAACATTGAAGAAGAAATCTAAACAAGAGTTTGTAGTAGAAAGATAAGTTGCAGACATGTTTTCAGTGTAGCCCATATTTGAGGGGTTTTGGACTTGTGTTGAGTTGAAATTTGCTACCATTAGATCTATGAATAGATTGTTGGTGGTGGTGATGGTGGTGGAGGAAACTGGTAGTGATTTTTGTTTGCCAGGGATTTCTAGAGGGCCAAACAAAGAAGCCATTATGGACTTATGGGGCGTTCAGACTCTAATATGAATATCGAAAACGAATGAAAAAATCAAAAAAGAAATCGTAGTTGTAGTGGAAACGATGGGGCGGTCAGACTCTAATATGGATACAGAAAACGAATAGAAAATCAACTCTTAACATCAAAAATTTGGCAGTTACAACAGTTGTTTCTTTGATGAAGTACTTACCAAAAGTAGCAAGGAATTCTAAAAAAAAAAATACAACAGTAGCAAGAAATTGAGTGAGATTGAACTGGTTCAATTGAATTTTGCTCTCATCAAGACTTTGTAGTATAGTAAAAATATTAAAAAGGACTATGAGTTGCTTTAGAAAAACATTTCATTGTATTATTAAAAGTTTCAATGACTTACTAAATGAAATATCAAAATACTACAATACATGTGTAATCTTCACACATTAATTCTTACTAATACATCAACATACCCAACATATTCCCAAAGTAAGACCTGAGAGATAGAAGGCTTAGTGTATTGCTTGGAGAATGCTTACACTTTGCTTGATGCTTTTGCAAATGAGAGACACCCCCTATTTATACTACTTCCTAGGGACTAAAGTACAATTAGTATTTCTCCTTCCCGGCTTGTATTCCATGACGTAGTCAAATTCTGCCAAGAAGTCTTGCCGTATATGCAGACTTTACCTTAAGCAACGTCACAATTAGGGGTGGCAAACGGTCGGATTTGCATGGATTGAATATGGTTTGAGAAAAAATGGATTGGATCATAAACCATCCAAATATAATATGGTCAAATATGGATTTGGTCAGATATAGTTTGGTCAAAATGGTTCTAACCATTTAACCAAATTTGTTTTTCAAAAACATAAATGTACCCCTCTCCACATACCCCCCCCCCCTCCACCTTACACCAACCTACTCCTAAAAAAAAATATTTTTCAAAATAAAAAAAATCTGTTTTTCAAAAAAAAATAAAAAAAATTACCCCGCCCCCAGACAACCCCCTGCCCCTCACCCCACCTTCCACCAACATACCCTATTTTTTTTTCAAAAAGAAAAGTGTATTTGAAAAAAAAAAAAGAAGTTTCACCTCTCCTCCTGGGCATTCTCCGCCCCCCGCCCCCCCCACTCCCCCCCACCTTCCACCAACCTATCTCTAAAATTTTTTTTATTGAGTGAAAGTGAAAATAAGTGATCTAATATGGATCAAATGGATACCCATATTGAACCCATTTTGACCATATTTGAAGAGACTTTTAAAATAACTTGAAGCCCATATTTGACCAATTATAATATGAGCGATCCAATTCATTTATATATGGTCAAAATGAGCTCATTTTATTAATATGGGCTGAAATTGCCACCCCTAGTCACAATCAACAAAGTTAAAAAGCAAACAGGTTTAATAGCAATTAAAACACAAAATTTGAGTTTTGCTATAGATATGAAAGTTGACAATATTCAAGAAAATCAACAGAAAGGAGAAAATAAAAGTAAAATCATAACAAAACTGATATAAAGTTTTCAACTCAATATCCAAGAGCACAGCTAAACAAAAAAATTCGATAGTATCTATAACGCGTACAAGTCAAAACGCCTGAAACTGCGAAGACTGTACTACAATATCCTTAGAAGATGCGTTGAGTCTTTCCCATGGTACTCTTCAAGTACAAGCATCTCACCTGTGAGCATTAACGACAAAGAAACATTAGTACTCGTAGAAACAATCAGGTAAAGGCTCGTGGATAGACGAAGTATACTCACATTTTGCCAATTCTTCTTTAGCAAGGATACGAGAAAGTTGACACTCATCTGCACGTTCTGGAAGATTTGTTTCTCCTCCATATCCATATTACCAACGGCAACTCCCATGCAAAGAACCTTCTTCAACTGGAATTTGATAGTGGCCTTGGTTTCGTTTACCTTAGACTCGAGTGATTCCTGGTGGGAAACAAGGGTAGGAAACTTACCTGCATTTTAAAGATAATGAAAACTGGTTAAGAGATGGGCAAAAAACGATATAAATGAACCACTTTTAAGTGAGATGGGGATTTATGCTCTTAATATTATAGTAAGTGTGGCCGGTAAGACTGTTGGATAATGAATTAACGGAAGTAGTTCTCTATCAAAATCAGCCACGACTACCAATATGTACAATTGTAAACCAAAGACATCAGACATAAACCAAACCATCTCTACAGCTAGTTAAAACATCGAAATAGTCTATTGTACTTGCCTGCCTTGTTCAAACCAGGCCCCAAGAGACGGGGGATCTGCTTGATAACAGCTTCCGATGCCAAGAAAGCATGGTACTTCTTCGCGAGCTTCTTAACCAACTTCTTGTTTTTGTTAAGCTTCTTCAGGCCTTCCACGTCCATGTATTCCAAACCAATCTTTTCTGCCTGGAAAACAAAAGCAATAAAGCTTTGATCACACTCAGCACAAAATTATCTATAGCAGTAGCTTTATCCTTTAGGTACGTTAGCAACCACAAAATTTCAAATCGTTATGAGGACTAAGCAGGTCCACTTCATATAAAAATGGACCTCTACAGATATTGCTGCTTCCTCAAAGCTAAGAAACTGCCAGTCGAAAATGAAATTGCACTAACTAATATAAAAGGTACTAGTGTTGTAAGACTAAAAACTAAACCTCGGGATTCACTGCCAAGACATGTGTAATCGAAGCTACAGACTGACCAGAAATATTTCAAGAGTTCTTTGATTACAAATGCTATCATCTTATTAACACACTAAAGCTAGGAAGAAGATAATTGAATCAATGTTAGTATTGTTCAAGTTGAGTACAAGACTTTGAGGATCCATCACCTAAAACTTCAACAGTAATCTCGAATGGATGCTTATTCAAATGTGAGGCCGCACCTTCACCAAATGTAAAAGATAAGGAATACAGGAAAAATGCAGCTCAATGATTGTTCCTATGACTAGTTCGGATGGATTACCTCTCCCACGTGCTGAGCATCTCCAAGCATGCAAATCTTCATCTTAGGGCGAGGAATGTGTGGCAACTTAACTGAACCACTGAAACGCTTGTCCTTTTGAGGATCATAGTTTTTCAACCCAATCTGAAGCTCAATGGTTTCGGTGAACTTCCTTTTCTTCTCACTTGAATCATTCTTAATCACGGTGATGGCTTCTCTTAAGGCATCACTCTGAAGCTTACTGTAGCATAATCAACATTAAACTAGATTAGTGGAGATATTTAACAAGAAATGTCCAAGATATTCCAAATAACGAACTTAATAAAGTACTTATCCAATATGTCATATTAAATGCACATATAATCTTAACTCTACAACTCAATCAACAATACCTCAACCCAAATTAGTTGGTGCTTGACTATATAAATCCTCTATATACATTCCTCGACCTCTCTCTTCTTTACCCCAAAGACGGAACTAGGATTTTGAGTTTATGAGTTCTGGATTTTAACAAACGAAAGTTAACGAGTTGTTGATCAATTATTTATACATAGTAAGTGATTTTATTTAACACATACAGGGTATGCATCAAAGATACCTATTATTTCCCCTTCCTGAGACACGGAAAGCCTCATTCTCAATACAACTACCTATGATGTGGCCCTTTTCCTCTTTGTTCCATTTGTTTCAAGACTCAACATCTAGGCCGGCAGCTGCCGCAATTCAGTGTTATTTAGGCCCACTTCATTTCAAACACTCAACAATCCCAACCTTCAAAGAAAATTCAGGTTTCTCTAAACTACTGATTCTCTATATCTCATCTTTCTCCATACACCGCAATTACACTGACCATATTAACCATATCAAAATGACTTTAAAACAATCCAAATTCTACACCTAACTTGCAATATTTGAAACCATGCAAAAGCAGTATGTTTTCCTCAACTTCCATATGTTTAACTACAAAAATCAGTTTTTTCCTCTTGCATTACATTCATTAGCACATTCAAGACAACCCCACATCAACAAATGCCAATTATACATACAAAATTAAAAAAAAAAAAAGCAAAATAAAACAACCTACAAAATGAGAAATTATACACCTCTAGTTTCATTTTTTTTATTTTATAATCATAGTCAGGACCCGTTTGCGCGCACCTCGACTAATTTCACACGATACATCAGCAACAGGTGTGAGTATTAACCTGAGACCTCATGGTGATCAACCTATCCATCTCTAATTTCACTATCATGTCAATATATATTCAATCAACAATTATCTTACTAACCCAGATCCCATTTTTGAAAAAAAAAAAAAAACCATATCCCCAATCAAAGAAAAAATTGAATGGACATGTGCCTATCAACATACTTTCAACAACTCCAGCAAAAGCTAAAAGAATCAAAACATACTCAAATTGTGCAAAAAAAAAAAAAACAAGAAGTATACAGCGTAAAATAGAAGGAAAAGCAAAAAAGATTGAAGCTTTTGTGTATATACCTCATGGCTCAAAGTAGAATGGGAAGAATTGTGTCTGCAAATTGAGTGAGCGGCGGAGTGGTGGCAAAGAAGTTGAGGGTTAAAGCAAAGTTCTCAATGGGCTTATTGGGTCTTGCTAGAAGATTACATGGGCTTTGTTAAGAAAGCATATATTTGTACATGTTTTAAATGAGACCCCAATTCGTGTTTTATTAGCTTCGAACTATCGTAAATGATATGTAGATATTTACTATCATACGTTTGGATTATTGGTGTTCCTGTCGTTTAAAAATTAGAGCGTATATATCATTTATACTAAGGGAAAATTACGCGGATAAGCAAACTTATACTATTTAATTACTCATCATAGCTATAGTTTGCTATAATTACCACTCACGACTAACATTATACATTAATTACATGGGATGACTTCGAGTTTGTATAATTAGTCATGTTTGTATATGTATAATTAGCCCGGATATACAAATAAATATGTATAATATACAATTTTTTAGCCTATATACATATATAATTCACCTCTCTCGCACTACTGCCCTCTCGCACTCGCCTCCCCTCACTCTCTCAATCTCGCTCGCCTCTCTCCTTCCTCTCCCAATCTCGCTGCCATTTATACAAATATATATGTATAATATACAGTTATATACAATTATATACATATACAATTCACCTCTCTCTCACTCTCTGCCCTCTCTCGCTCGCCTCTCTCCTCCATTTCTCGATCTCGCTCGCTTCTCGCCTCTCTCTTCCAGTCTCTCTCGCCTCTCTCCTCCCTCTCCCAATCTCTCTTGCTATATATACAATTACATATATATAATATACAATTATCTAACCAATATACATATACAATTCACCTTTCTCCCACGCTTTCCCCCCCTCTCTCTCGCCTCTCTCCTCTCTCTCCCAGTCTCGCTCGCCTCTCCTCTATATAACATGTAGCTACAAATTGTAATTATCAAACTATAGCTATGGAGAGTAATTAATTATTTTTAAGTGGCTATATGTGAAAGTTTCCCATATACTAACGGGCATACACGTGTCGGAATCTTATTCATCGACTAGATATTTATTAAATATTGGGATCGACTGATAAGATTGTGTCACGTGTCCCTATTTAGTCTTTTGTTAGAGTAAAGCGCATATAAAATAAACTCTAGTTTTTTAATGGTAAGGGAACCGGTGTTACAAAAGTATGACGGATGATATCTGCATACCATTTACGATAGTTCAGAATATATTTGTCATTTTTCCGCTATTAAATTAATTTTTAAAAAAATACAATATTTTGATTATTATTTCTTTTTTTATATATATTTATACGAAATTGGATTCATATTTACCTATAGTAACAAGATTTTCTAGTTTACCAAATATAACAAGATACATGTTACAAAATGGTATACAAATGAGAGCTATAGTGGAAATATCATGTGATCTTATTATTAAACAATAGACGATTATTTTTTTTATTTTTCTTTAGAAAAACACCATCAAAGTTTCACTTGATTTCGACACAGAACCATTTTTTTTAATAATAAAAAGATAAAAAGGCAATATTTAAAAAGCAAATGTGGATTAAAGTATTTATCAAACTAAAAGTGAAAAAAAAAGCGTGTAAATTAAAAAATCACACAATTTTAATATGAAATTACAATCTATTCCTAATAAGTTTCTAATTACATTAATCCCATAAAAATTAAAAAATTGGATATAATAATTGAAGCTCGGATACATTAAATACTATGTTGAATATATTAATATGTAGCTCGGATACACAATATGTAGCTCGAATACATTAATATGCAGCTCAGACACATTAAAGAAATAAGGGATTTTAAATTTTTTTAAAATTAATAAGAATTAATGAAAATAAATTAAATAAAGGGCATGCATTTATATAATTTTTCCTAAAAACAATTATTACACAATGATCCGGTGGAATTTAAAATGTAGGCATGTTGGTTTCATAATTTAAGAAATTCATGTTGAGAAAGAAGAGAAGTAGACCAAGAAAGTATAGATCATTTAAGATTGTAGTAAAAAGAAAAATATCTATGGATTATGTATAAATTTTGTTTAAAATTCATGTTAGAGATTTGTAAAAATATATTCATTTTTATGAATAAAAATATATGTATATTGTGATTTTGATAAGTACATATGAATTGTATCAAAACTAATAAAGTAAGTGTAAAAATTTGTTTTCTTTAGACATGTGATCGATTACAGTTTATCGAACATGCTTCGTCTAATATAATATTGTTTACATACAAATTTTATACAAATATCCTTGTGTGTATTTTATATGTGGTGCATTATTATTATTCTTTTTCAATTTTATTTTCATTTTGAAATTTCAACTAAAATCAAATCTAATTTTGATCAATTGTAAAGTCGATATAAAGACTAAAAGAAATTTGAGTTTGAGAGAGAGATTTTTGAAATTTAAATTTGATATTTTTTTTTCTTTGACCAAATTTAGGAATAAATTTACCCTATTTCTAAATTTAATTAAAGCCTAAATAAAGAAGTTATGCAAAGGCGAAAAAATTGTTGTCATTGATAAAATGTTGTTATATTCGATAAATAAAGAAAAAACTTTTATGTTTAGTAATATAGTACTCCCTCCGTTCGGAAATGTTTGTCATGTTGCGCTTATCAAAAATCAGTTTGACTAATTTTCAAAGGTTAGTTGGATCACATTAATGTAGAAATTACGTCTTAAGCCTAACTCACACCCCAAAAGTTAGCTCAAAGGGAGGAGGATTGCCCAAGCCTTATAAGGAGTCCACTCATCTCATTAACCACCGATGTGTGACTTTTGTCATTCTTTAACAATTAATTCGATATTTTAAAAAAACAAATTAGATATTCTAAAACTATATGAAAAGTACTATAAATTACAATTTTTTGCATATTAATATGATGAAAAAATATATCTTAAAATGTTAGTAAAAGTTTTATAGTTTGACTATAAAAATAGAAACCATGACAAACAATACCGGACAGAGGAAGTATTTTGATTTAGTTATGTGATATTATTGTTTCAAATAATATATTTTGGTCACTTAAAAAGTAATTATTGCTCCTTTTCTTCTTTACCCGGCTAGGTTGAATATTCCATAGTTCTAGTGTTCCTAATTTTAGTTCATAAATAGAGAAGCTTGTTGAGAATTCTGGAATATTCCATAAAAAACGGTTAAATAAATTGATGATCTAAAGCTAAATAATAAATACATTATAAGATCTTAAAATTTTTCTTATGAATTTATTCATATAATAACTAGACACAAGAAAATCAATATTTTGATTTAGTAATAGAAGCATAACAAATGATATATGTGTTAGGCATCGTCATGATGATTTCAAACTTTGTTTTTGACAAAAGCATAATATTTAAGTTGAGAAAGTTAGAGAAAAAAAATGTATTTTCTAATTAAATCAAACATGATATAATATAATAACGAATACAAAGGAACCAAACCAAAATGGAAATTATTAAGCGAAAACGTCAAACTTTTGAGAGAAAATGAGTATTTGAGGAGTAGCCGAAACTATTTTTGACGAAACTAAAAGAAATATAATTTTTTTAAAAACACAATCGAAAAAGTACACACAGAAGCATTTTTTTTTATCACCAAAACTATTTTTAAAAATAGAACTTCTCAAAATAAACTAATTTAAAATATTTGACCAAAACATACTATAAAACTATAAATTTCAAAACTCCTTTTATCATTTTTAAATTTCATATTTCAAATAACATCACACAAAATAAGATATATAGAAGGAGCATTATGGTTTAAATTATGTTCTATATATTAAAAGACTAAATTCAGAAAGTAAACACATTAGTTAACTTTTACACACACACATACATACTAACATACTTGTATCAAAGGGTAACATAGTTAACACCACCACCATAATCCTTTAGCAATCCTTAATATAATAAAAACTAGAGATGTTCACCATGAAACACTTGAGATCCTTCTAAGTGTTTTCACTTTATTTATTAACAATTCATTGAACTTTTGTTGATTCTTCACCATGAAACACTCTTCCTAAGTTTCTTCAATTTGTTAGCCATCCATTGAGCTTTTGTTGTTTCTTCCTTTTTCTCCTCCTACATCATATGCACATAGCTATAAGTACTAAGCCATGAAATCTTTTCACTTTTTTTCAAAGTTGAAGTTCGAAAACATATTTGACTATAAAATTCTGGAATTCAACTTGTTGAAGTTGAACTCCAGAATTTGGAAAACAACAAAAACGTGTTTTCACTTCAAATTACTCAGAAAAAAGTAAAAAACAACTCCAATTTATATTCATGATCAAAATTTTCAAATATCATTTTTCACTTAAAAAATAAAACTACTTTATCAAATTTCATAATGAAATATGATCAAACGATTACTATTTCTTTTTATATATTATTTTTCTAAAATTGGAGGTAGGGGAAGGGGAACTAGGGGAGTTTGAAGATGATTGCAATATGGGGAATCAACAATCAACTGGGCTACTGATATTAAAATGATATTAAACTAATCTTATATAGGAAATTGTCGTATCATTTCTTTTATTGTAGATGCAAATTAAATCTTGCTCATGTCAAAAATAAATAAAAAGAGTGAGTAATAATTACCACAAGTGACTTGAGCCTCTCATTCTCATCTCTCACTTTTTCAAGTTGTGCCTCCAATTCAGCTGTATATGCCTGCATCATAGCAATACTTACTCTGTTCAGATAAAAATCAGAGGTGGATCTACATATATAGGTGAATGTGTATATATGCCCGTTAACTTCGAAAAATAGTATGTATATGTATGTGTATATATTATGAGGAATATATATATAGATTTAATTGTGCATCCTTATAAACAAACAGAAGTGCACCTTGGGGCGTTGGTTGAAGTTGCTGCTTCCATAACTGCCGCCCCAGATTGATCTCGAAATAACACATTTTTCATAATTATTGCACACACCACTATGACCAATCGAATACGATATTATCCCTCAATCGTCATTGGAAGTTTTACTAGACCCTACATTAACAAAATGGAGCCCATGCGTGGTCTTCAAATCCCAAATTTCATCTCTGCCTAAGTATTAGAGCTCATATTTGACCTATATATTTGTATTTTCTCTACTGCTCACACTATTATGACCAATCGAACTTGATATTATCCCTCAATCATCATTGGAAGTTTTACTAGACCCTACATTAATAAAATGGAGCCCACACGCGGTCTTCAAATCCCGAATTCGTCTCTACCTAAGTATTAGAACTCATATTTGACCTATGTATTTGTATTTTCACTATTGCTCACGCTATTATGACCAATCGAACATGATATTATATCTCAATCATCACTAGAAGTTTTACTAGCGCCTATGTTAACATAACAGTATTCCCGCGATCTTCAAATCCCGAATTCGCCTTTATCCTATAATCAATACAAAGATGTATTTCCAAAGTCACCCTTGTGTATTATTCCTTAGTTATAGTACCTCACACCATGACTACCATTGTCTCAACAAATCCTATGAAAAAACACACATATTGCAAGACACATACAATCTAAAATGAAGCTATGTTTCCTTTCTCAACAACAATCTATAAGAGTTGTTATCTATCATAACATGTATCAAATAACTCTAAAAACTCGTAACATTTGATTTTATATGGAAAAATATCTATACAAACCTGTTTTCGAGCCCTGGATCGTTGAGCAGATTCCCTGTTCCTAATCATTCGACGTTGCCTCTTCTCCATCAGTGTTTCTTCTTCAATTGTAGCTGCCCTTCTTCTCCTATTACCTCCTCCAGCTGCATCACTACCATCACTCTTGGGATTTTGAGCATTTCCTCTAGCAGGAGCAATTACATCAGCAGCTTGTTCAAAGATTTGATCAGCACCATAACTCAAATCAAGTCCTGAAAAAAAAAAAAGATGCATTATTGTTTTCTTCGTTTTATTCGAGATGTGAAAACAATATCTAACAGAAATGCATGATAAGACTGTATATAATAGACACTTGTGGTCTGACCATTCCCTAGGAGGCCATGAGTGCCCTTTTTCTTTTGGTAAATGGTCAATTTAAACTATGTGCACAAAATGTACAACTTGATGTATTAGATTGTCCCTCGTCAAAATGATTCATAATCGTAAAGATATGATACTTTAGTCTAACACATCCCCAGAAATTAACTCATGTAATGAGATCATCAGTCCATTCCCAACTATTTTTACCCATCTAACAACCTTGTTCACGCCCAGGCCAACTAGAGAGTGGATTAGGAGCCCAAACGGGATGTACCAGACTCTGATACCATATAAAAATTTGACACGTGGGCTTAACACAACTCCAAAAGCTAGCCCATGAGTGGAGAATTACCCAAGTCCATATAAGGAAGAGGGAAAACTTAAATAAGTGTTACTCTTTTGTTAAATAAGCGTAATTTAGTAAATTATACATTGTGTTTATTATTTTCTTAATGAGTATGAAAATAACTAAAACGACAGTTAAAATGGAACGGAGAGATCATATATGTGGATTCAAACATTAGTTTTTCATTTTAGATATAATTTAAAATTACATATATAAAAAGTATATAGTATTATAAACATGATGTTACCTTCATCTAGAGTTGAATTGGACCCAACTTCATGTCCTTCAGGTTGATAAAAATGGCTGAACAACTCATTCAAAGAGGTACTGTCAGGAAGATTATCTGAAAATCCTTCTTGCACTTGTGGCGGTTCGACCTTATAACAACCAACACTTTCTTCCTCAGAAACATCCATACCTTAGTAACAAGTAAAATATTGTTAGTGTAAGAGTGAGCGTTGGATTGTGAAGGTCCAATACATTCACAAGATGAATGTTTCATAAATTAAATGTGATGTTGATCGATGTATGGTCATACAAGATTAGAAATGATCATATGTGCGAGAAGGTTCTATGAATCCATGGGCATGCAGACTTCGCAAAATATAGGGCACAATGAAATAAAGTGATCTAGATATGTGATATGTTCTAGTTGAGAATACGTTTAGTCGAATAATTAGAACTTTTATCGTAGATCCTATGTGTTGAGCTGAGCCGAAATTAGTTTTGATGATTGACAAATAATTATATGAACTAGGTCCTTTAACATATCTTAATAAAGAACCTATTGTGTTTATGAGGTATTTGAAAAGGTTAACAAGTACTTTTAACAGTTACTTTTAGGCCAAAAAAAAGTTTTTAAATACGTCAAAAAGCCAATAGTAGGATATCCTCTACTTATGGCTTTTAGCTTTCAACTTACAGTCACTTCTTTATAAGCCCATCCAAACAGACCATTCGTATTTTCACTTAAATAACTAGGTTATTTTGTGATCATATCCCCATCTTCTTCAAATGAGGTCCAATCAATTCTTTATTCTTCCTCTGGAGATTTGTTCTTTGCTCATAGTTTCAATGATTTCATCAATTTATCTCTTTCATCTCTTTGCTCTACTTCCTATCTCTTCCTACTATTTATCTTTGGTTACACATGTCAATTTCTTCACCATGCATAGGTTGTTCCCCCTAAGTATCATCCTATCCTTAGCTAGTTGAAGAACTTGATTCTAAATAAGGTTCAAAGCTTTTAGGGTTTTCAACTCATCCCAATAAGTTCTCAATCCCCAAAATTTGACTTCAAATTTAGCTCAACAAATAGCTAAAACAAGAAGTTTATATGCAAATTAGGATTCGAGAGTACTGAGTTTTCCAATCATGTCTATAAATCAGACAAGGTGTCGTATAAATTGAAGCAAGAACCAAAACCTTAGTATGAGAGGTTGTCAAAAAAGTTTAACAAGAGGTAAAATGAACAACACAATATTCCTAAAAAGGAAAGGTTAATTGTATTGAACATTCAAGTATATGTTGATGATATTATCATTGGTGCTGCAACTGAAACATTATGAAATGAATTTGGAAAGTTAATGGAGAATGCATTTGCAATGAACATGATGGTAGAACTAAATCTCTTTCTAGGTTAAAAGTGGAAAAAAAATAAAGGATGATTAAATATTCATCAACAAAAGTACATCAAAGGAATTGCTCAAGAGATTTGAGATGAATTAATACAAAGATAATCGATACTCATATGACTATTCTCACTCGCGATTGGACCAAAATTTGAGCAGACATCACTTTGAAAGTACTCCTTCTAGTCTATTTTAATTATCGTGCTTATTAAAAATAATTACTCATAATAGTTATAATTATAGAAAATTAAGATATACTTAATTAATTTTTCCTATTATCCTTACAATTAACTATTCTCGGAAGTAATAAACATTGATCACAAAACATAGAAAGCTTAAGTGTGTTACAGTACATATAAATAGAGAAACATCCATTGAATGATTAAAGATATGCATAAGATAATAATAGTTGAAATCTTTTCAATTAGTAATTTTAAAAAACGTGTAAAAGATATATTTTATAATTAAGTGAACCAAAGGAAATTATAGAGATAAATTCATCAAAATTCAATTCAATACATACACAATACCACCATACCAACCAATTTTGTGAAAAGGGGTAAATTAGTGTGGGTGATAAATTTGTAATCATAAAATTCAAAATTGGAGAAGAGAAAACAACAAAGAGAAGAGGAAAGTATATTGTATATACAAAATCAAAATTCATTCATGGGTCAAATTGGGATATTTGAAGGAATCCATTCGATTCAAACGTCGTTCGCCAAAAAAGTAAATATATAAAGAAGGATTTTTTTTATTTTTTATATATATAATAAATGTTGAATTTTTTTTACTTTAGGTGATTACCAAAGAGAAGAGGAAAGTGGCTATGCCAGGATAGGGGTAAGGTTGACCTATTGAAATTCACTAGATAATTTCTTTTTACTTATCAAGTAATAGTAAATAAATTTGATTGATAGTTTTGTGGACACCTCGTGAAATAGTTGAGATACTCATAAATTGATCCAAAACATGAATACCGCTATAATAATAAAAATATAGAATAATAGTCATCTTACTAATTTTTATAGCTATAAGAGTCAATCAAATTTTGACTTAAATTATAAGGAAAAGGGTCAAAAATATCCCTCAACTTTGATATATTGGTTTAGTATGCTCTTACTGTTAAAATAAAGTTACTTTTACCTCTACCGTTACTAATTTCATCATTTATGCCCTTCCATTAAATGAATAGCCCCAAATCAGTCCAAATTAACCCAATTTTTTTAAAACGACCCATTCCCGTTTTAAACACATGCCCCGACCCCTCTAAGACCCCATAAACATTTCACCCATTTCCATTACCCATTTTCTCAAAAAAAATCTCAAACCCCACAAACTCGAGAACTAATAAATTATTTACTGTTTCAGAAGTAATAACTTAGATGCAGATGCAAAATTGTCAACCGAAATTATTGGATTGTTATTGTGTTGAATGAAAATGATAGGTTTGAGATGGAATTTGTTACTAAAATGTTTCCAGTTCCTGGGTTTTCTAATGTTGCTGTTGGAATGTTTCGAATAAAATCGAGATAGAACTAAAATGGTGAACAAGGGAAGAAGAAGAAGAAGTGAAGATTCTCGTTTTTTGCTCAACACATCGCCTTATGTAAGGCCTGCAAGATTATTGTTGTCTTGTTTGAATCTGACAAAATCAACAAGGTTTGGAGTTCGATTTTATCCCTAAACAACAATTTTCTTAGACTAGTATTGCTTTCCATTCCAATGCTCTGAAAATGAATACAAAAATAGAAAATTTTTTCGAGATCGAAAAACTCAGATCTGTGATAATGGTAATGAAAACATATATAAGAATAAAAAAAAGGAGGAAAGAAGAAAGCATAGAGGGGAAGGTATAGGATTCCTAAAACCTAAGAAGTCAACAATCAATGAAAAAAAATATGTTAAGAGAATAGACACACAGTTCTAAAAGAAAAGAAGGATGATGGAGTTTGTAGGGTTTGAGATTTTTCTGAGAGAATGGGTAAGGGAAATGTGTGATCTTAGAGGGGCCGGGGCATAGGTTTAACATGGGAAATGGATCGTTTGGTCAATTTGGACTGATTTGGGGTTTTCCATCCAATTGAGGAAAATAAATGATGAAATTGGTAACGGTAGGGGTAAAACTAACTTTATTTTAACAGTAAAAGCATACTAAATCAATAAATCAAAATTGAGGGTTATTTTTTTACCCTTTTCCCTAAATTGTATATACCCAACACCTTCACTCAATTATTTATCCAGAATTTTCTAAAATAGATTAATGTTAAGACGATGAAAAGCCTATCATCTCTCATTCTTAGAGAGAAAGGAAACATCGTTAACGTAAAAGAGATTTCTTGACAAGTGAAATCTTCATTTGATTTAACGTTTTCACGTACCAGACATTCTATAAATTGCAACGATTAAAAGAAATATGATCTTTATACAAGAAAAATCCATATAAATCGAAAATAGACTACTAATTGAAACAGAGACAATGGCCATTGAGAAAATAAAGGAAAAGAGGACTTGCACATATGGAAAAGATGGGATGAGGTCACATACCTTAAACTGAAAGATGAACTCCAATAGCTTCCTTTGTGGGAGAGTTTTAGTTTTCTCTTTTTGCACTGGAAGCAAAAGATCTGAAAAGAGTAAAGTATAAAAGGGAAGAAAATGGAGAAGAAGAATTAATGATAATTTCTTGTCGACATGTTCATGACACTTGCCAACAATTTTCACTCAAAGTAAGAGCGTTACAAATCCTACTTTGTACGCTTCTGAAGTTTGTTAGGCTTGGAAAACTCCGCCTCTAATTAGCTCTTTGTTTTTTTACTAAATTAATATTTCATATTTCTTAAGTTGATATGATACTTATTATCCCAAATTATGTAGTGTAACGATTCATTTCATCGTTATGGGTTCTTATGGCCATGGTAGCCCATTACACCTCATAGTGAACTGAGTTAATAAGAACTCAATACAAGAAAGCTTCAAAAATGATATCTCTTGATTTATTCTGATGGTTTTTGTTGTTATGTTATGTTGTATTTTGTAAGGAGGTAATTGTAACACCTTGAAACTTGATAAGTTCAGTTGGAATGAAAAATCTGAAATTTAGCTTTTGATGCAGTTCTAACGAGCCTACCTACGTCCCATAAAAGGTCCTACAGTTCGTAGAAGATAATCGTAGAATGGGTCCTGGAAATGAAAATTTGACAATTCCGAGAAGAATTTCTATGGATCATCAAGACGGTCCGTAGAAGGTTAGCCCGTAGGAAAGGTTTCTGACTTGGTAAAATGTTTGAGTGACCTAGGGTTCTATAGTTGGGGCCTATATACCGTAAGAAGTGCTCGTGGAATTTCAGTCTCCAAGACTTGATTCTACGAATGACTGAGACAGTCCGTAAAATTTTGTACGGACCTCGTTCGGTCCATATAGGTTGTTTGACAGTTTTTATTCAGGGTTATTTGAGTCTTTGCCTATCCCTTTAACACCTAAGCTACATCACTTCTAGAACATTCTTAGTTCCTATAATTGATTTTACCCTTCAAAATCCCACATTCCCTGTCATTCACTCAAGATCCCCAAAGGCTCCTGAGACATCTTCTTCAAATTCTCTCCAAGGATTTTCAAGGAAAGGTAGGGTTCTTCAAGTATCCTCCAATTCTAAAGATTGGATTCATCAAAGTATGTGGGAAGTTCATCAATAGATCTCTTTCATCCATTGAGTCCCAAAGATTTCTCAAATTTTCTTTTAAGATTTCACCCAAATTCTAGGGGGTTTGTATGTTTTCTCATGGATTCAATTTTTTATGACTAAATTCATCCCATTTGATCCTATTGTGCATGATTTTATCTAAATTATATGTTTTCAATGAATTGCACATGAACCCATGTCATATGTCTATTTTATGCTTGTGAACTATATTTTAAGATTATGCATGCATCATGAAATTGAGGATTTTATGAATCAAGAATGCTTTTAGATAAAATATCATTATGTTTTATGAAAAAGGTTGCTTCAAATTGAAGTATTCTCAGTATGAAAAATGATCATGATTTAAATGCTTTGAGATAAGAGTCTTTATGAATATATTATAAATCATGATTTTGAAAGGATTTATTCTATGATATAAAGTTTATGGTTAGATTGGTATTACTAGATTTTACCTTTCCAAGTATTATAATTATGATATGGTTATGCTTAATCTGTTGGAAGTTTACTTAGTACTGAGAGAACTTTGGGATGGAGGTTCTCTCGTTAGTAGAGGTTGGGTCTATGGAAGCAATCATTTTGTCCCATAACTATGTATTCCCATATGACATCGTCCCAATTGGAAATAGCTAGAGGATCCACGTAAGCTTAAGTATGAAGTTCCTTACCTTAGCAAGTAGGACAATCTACTTTTGGTATGGAGCAAGACAACGGATTTCATGTTATAACTCACATGACATATGTCGGTTAATTGTAAACATCCCACAATAGATTATGATTTTCTTAAAAAGTTATGAATTTCTCTAAGATAATGATTTAAGCTTTTATGTTTTTCAAATGTTGCATTGATATTGTCTCATGATTTATGATTCTAGTTATTAAGACTTGATATGTTTTATTGGTCATGCATCATTATGTTTTCAAGACTTATCATATTTCACGTTCATGTTTATACATGTTCTCCATATTTAGTACATTCAAAGTACTGACACATATATATTTGTGCCTATATTATTTCATAATATAGGGTCTAGAGTTCCTTCATCTGGTTGTGGCTAGATCAGATTGATTGAGCATTACTAGCGATCGATGAGTCTTCATGATTCAAGAGCCTTTCCACTACTTATCTTTTATTGCTTTCATGTCATTTCAGACTTCTTTTGTGAGCTAGAGGTTTGTTCTAGTTACACTTATGATATGGAGGTTTGGTGCCAGACTTAGTATGCTTTCACTTATAAGATTGTTGTACTCTAATATTGGTATCGTATATCATTAATATTGAGACTTATATCCAACTTTACCTCTTTATTTCTTTATCTTGTTTATCTTAGTGTCATGCTTATGCCAAATGGATTATTTAGATCTCTTGGGATCCTATTCGCTAGGTCACGTCTGGGATAGTTTGGGTCATGACAATAACTTAGTGATTTAGACCCCTATAGGAGAGACTGAGTAGAGAGTTCGAAACAAGTATTTTTTGTGCTTGACGCATTCGATTTATGTCGTGATGTATTGTAATGAAAACATATGTTGTGGAATGGGGTTCACATTATCTTCCCTTGAACTACTTTTTACAGGGGCCTTTGTTGCATTGGTTGGATATTTTGCTACAATGAGACCATCGTAGGGAGTTTTAGCTCGCCATAGAGAGAGTAGATTCAAGTTTCAGGATCACCAAGAAGAATCCTTTGTAGCAAATGTGATTAATGTTGTAGCAGACGACACGATACAAAATGTACGTTTTAAGTTGATTTTTATCCAAGTCCTTCCTCATAACTTAAAATATTCGAACAAGATATTCAAGGGGTGATTTTTCATGGTTTAAGGTTATTTTCATATTTGAGGTAAGTCTTCTCTGTCAACCATTTCATCTAGTAATTCGATATCATCCTGAAATTGAAAGGGATATTCTTAACGGAGAGATTATTGGATTAGAACCGTAGAACTCATGAATTTTTTGAGGAAGCATATAGGTTGATGTAATTAGAGGTTAAATTGATTTTAAGTTGTTAATTTATAATTCTTAGCATGAAATTGATAATCTAATTATTTTTCATGATGGTGTGGGACTTATAACCCCATAAAATGATTTCTTAGGGGGGCGAATGAAGTAGAAGCTCCATTTGTTAGGCTATTGTTATGATGGAAAAACTATTGTATGATGATATAACCCTTCGCTAATGAGTTATACCTTGCTAGAGTATAGAATAAGTGAGTTTGAATGGTCAAGGTTATTGTTTGAAAAAAATTGATGAAATATTGTTCTATTAATTAGTTTTCAATTTTGAGCATTATGTGACTTTGAGGAAAGAAAAGTTCACATGAAGTATCTTGCTTGTCCAAGTGTTTGGTTGAGTTAGGTTATATTTTATCTAGAGTTATACTTTGATTATTCTCGTATGTGGTGTTAATTTATAAAACACATTGATTGGTCTTTAGACGTAGTTTGTGATTAATTTCAGTTGGGTGATAATGCTTGTATAAATAAGATGTGACTTATTGAAGCTTGTCTTTGATGACTTGTGTTTGTAATATGTACTTGTTATATTCATTATACTTGTTGTGTTGTCCTAAGAAACAAGGAACGCAGAGCATGCTGAGATAATAATAATCTCTCATCGGGTCGATTATTATTCTTTTGTCCATCTAATCTCTCCTCGATTCAATTTTAAGATTAGACACTAGGTTTATTTTATGGTGCGCAAGGATAAAATAGTAAAACAAGAAGATATAAGTAATTTGAATTGATAATCGAAGATTAGCCTCACATATTCAACAATCAATTCGTATCTACAGCCCTAGAACTAGGGCGTTTAGCTACTTATGCTTTTAGAAATCAAGAAAAGATAATCGTTCATGCAAAATCTAAAAAATAAAAGAGTTAAAAGGATTACAAACTTGACTTCTTGCTCTATCAGAATAAACAAACGTCGACCCCTAACAATGGCGGCCTAAGGATTTATTTACAATAGTAGATAAAGTTAAGAACAAATCCTACTCAAATTAGAACTCCTAGGAAATGTTTAAAACTTGGGAAATTCAGAATTGAGCTGGGGCGGCGCGCCTAACAGTGCCTGGCACTAATTGACTTCGTGGCACGGCGCGCCTAACAGTGCCTGGCACTAATTGACTTCGTGGCACGGCGCGCCTAGCAGCGTGTCTGAAGAATGACTCTGAGCTTTAGGCCTTGGTGCGGCGCCTAGAAGTGCGCCTCGGAACCTGTCTGAATGTCAGTCCTTGGCGCGACACGCATCGCCTAGGTGCTTCCATGCTTAGTCATTTTCATGCCCGTCTTTGCTCTTTCTTTCTTCGTTCCAACTCCAATTTCTCTGAGGGTTCCTGAAATCCCTACATGTGTGTAAGTGCAAAATCATCACAAGTATATCAAAAAATAAAGCTAATAACTCAAGATCATCCTCAAACATAATCAATTCATGGGTACATTTTGACTATTTAGGCATATAAATATGTCTAAGATAAATAATGTTGAGTTACAAGCTCCTTATATAGGAGAGAATTGTAGAGCCCTAAGTTAACTATACTTAGAGTCCAACTACAACACCTATTACTACTATAATAATAATAATGAAATTGTAAATAATCTAATCCGAGTTGTACTATAATTCTAATAGTAATTCAATCCTAGTCGTAATATAATTTTAATCATAATATAATTCTAGACGAAATATAATCCTAATAAATATAATTAGTCTAATCCTAATGCAACTCTAATTCTACAGAAGTGATGTAAACTCGCCAGTCACCTTCATTGGACCTGTTCCTTCGACATGTTCCAATTCTCATCTTCCTTCTTCATCAACACTTGTTGTAGACACGTCAGTCAACTGCGTTAGACATGTTCCTTTGACATGTTCCAATCGTCAGTTTCCTTCTTCGTCAACAGTTTTTAGATAAAGTATCATTATGTTTTATGAAAGAGGTTGCTTCAAATTGAAGTATTCTCATTATGAAAGATGATCATGATTTAATTGCTTAGAGATAAGTGCTTTTATGAATATTCTATGAAAATCATTATTTTGAAAGGATTTATTCTAGGATATGAAGTATTATAATGAGAGGAAAGACTCAAAATAATCCCTCATCTTTAAGTTAAGGCTCAAAGTGATCCTTGAGTTTTCACATGGAGCACTAATAGTCCCTCATGTTTGCAATATTGGTGCACTTTTGGTCCTATCCTAAAATTTTGCCTATTTTTTAACATAAATTTTGTCCAAAATTTATATAAAAAATGTCCAATCGTCTTCTTATATATTTAATAGAAATAATAACTCTATCTGAGAGAAGATGATAAGAAACAAAACCTTGTTATGTTCACTAAAAATATTACTGCAGCTAAACTAAGAACATCTTAACATATGACTTTGGAGGTTAAGAAAAAATTATACTATTGCACGTGAAATTATCGTGATGAACCTCTCGACTTTACCTGCAATACGATTTCTACTAAACAAAATAAAGTGTTTTTCTTCTCACATTCTTTGATATGGAGTTGTTATTTCTACTAAATATATAAAATGACGATTGAACATCATCCCATACATAGGTTATGGATAAATCAATGAAAAAAAATAAGTAAAATTTTGAAGGAGGACCAAAGGTGCACCAATATTGCAAACATGAAGGACTATTAGTACTCCATGTGAAAACTCAAGGATCATTTTGAGTTTTAACCCAAAGAAGAGGGACTATTTTGATCCTAATATGATTATGCTTATTTTGTTGAAGTTTACTCAATACCGAGAGAACTTTGGGATGGAGGCTCTCCCTTTAGTAAAGATCGGGTCTGTAGAAGCAATCCTTTTGTCCCAAAACTATGTATCCCTGTACGACATGGTCCCGATTAGAAATAGCTAATGGATCAACCTAAGCTTAAGTATGAAGGTCTTTACCTTGGCAAGTAGGACAATCTCTTTTTGGTATGAGAGTAAGACACCACCATGTTTTAGCTCACATAGTCTATATCGATTAGTGGATTATGATTTTCTTTAAAAGTTATTACTTCCTCAAAGATTATGATTTAATATTATGTTAGGTTTTTCAATTGTTTCGTTGACATTGTCTCATGATTTATGATTTTAGCTTATCAAGATTTGATATGTTTTATTTGATATATATATATATATATATATATATATATATATATATATATATATATATATATATTCAAATATAGCATCTGGCGTTCCTTCATTTGGTCGTAGCTAGATCGTATTGATTCAGCATTTCTAACAGATTAGTGAGTTCTCATGATTCAAGGATCTGTTTTTTATTGCTTTCATGTCATTTTAATTTTAGACTTCTTTTGTGAGCTATAGGTTTGTTCTAGTCACAATAGAGGCTTGATGCCAGACTTAGTCTATTTTCTCATATGAGATTGTTGTACTCTAATTTTGGTATCGTATGTCATTTAAGTATTGAGACTTATATCCAGATTTACCTCTTTATTTCTTTATCTTAACCATCTTAGTGTCATGTTTATGCTAAGTGCCTTGTTTAGAATCTTTTAGGATTGTATTCGCCAGATCACGTCGTCGTGACAGTAACTTAGTGATTTAGACCTCTATATGAGATTCAAAGTCTGAGTAGAGAGTTCAAAACAAGTATTTTTGGTTCTTGTCACATTCATTTTATGTTGTTCTGTTTATTATAATGAAAAATATATGTTGTGAAATGGGATTTCCATTATCTCCCCCGAGCTACTTTTTATAGGGGCTTTTGTTGCATTAGTTGGGTATTTCTCTACAATGAGACCATCATAGCAAGTTTTAGTTCGACATAGCGAGAGTAGATTCAAGTGTCAAGGACACCACAATGAGTCCTTTGTAGCAAAAGTAATTATCGTTGTAGTAGACGACATGAGACAGAATGTACGTTTTAAGTTAATTTTATCCAAGTCCTTCCTCATAACTTAAAATATTCGAACCAGATAACTTAAAATAGGTAATTTTTCTAGGTCTAAGGCTATTTTCATTTTTGAGGTAAGTCTTCTTTGTCAACCATTTCATTTAGTAATTCGATATCATCCTGAAATTGAAAGGGATATTCTTAATGGAGAGATTATGGATTAAAACCCTAGAACCCATGATTTTTGTGAGGAAGCATATGGATTGATGTGATTAGAGGTTATATTGATTTTAAGTTGTTAATTTATAAATCTTAGCACTGAAATTGATAATCTAGTTATTGTTCATGATGCTGTGGGACCTAGAACACCATAAAATGATGGGGAACTTTCACATATGACCTCTAAAAATAGCCTAATTACTCTCTATAGCTATAGTCTGATAATTACAATTCATAGCTACATGTTATAGGGAGGAGAGAGGTGAGCGAGTCTGGGAGAGGGAGGAGAGAGGGCAAAAAGTGGGAGAGAGGTGAACTGTATATGTATATTGATTAGATAATTGTATATTATACATATGTATTTGTATATATGGCAAGCAAGATTGGAAAAGAGAGGAGAGAGGAGAGAGGCGAGCGAGATAGGGAGAGGGATTTGAGAGGCGATCGATATTGGGAGAAAGACGAGCGAGAGAGGGTAGAGAGTGAGAGAGAGGTAAATCGTATATGTATATTGGTTAGATAATTATATATTACACACATGCATCTGTATAAAAAATCAAGCGAGATTGAGAGAGAGTGGAGAGAGGAGAGCGTGATTGGGAGAGCGAGGAGATAGGCGAGAAAGAGAAGGCAGAGAGTGGGAGAAGGGTATATTGTTATGCCGTAATTTTACTATCTTTAGAAAATACATTTTTTGAAATATTTCTAAGTATAAAACAATTTAAGAAAAATACTTAGAAAAGAGTCGCCACTTAATTTTTTAAAGAAATTAAGAAAATTTAATTTAAAAAAATTTTAACAAATTAAATCTTAATAAATTTAGAGAAAATGGGTAAGAGGTTCTTATTTACGCTTCAAGAAGGTTTTTGAGGCATTTGAAACGCCCGCTAACACGCGGTTATCCTATGACTTAGGTTAATTATTATTTTTTTACTATTCTTAGGAATATGATTTAATATAACATAACAATATTTGATGAATTTTAAGAAAATATTTAAACAAAGAATAACTTTTTTTTTTTTTTTTTTTTTTTTGAGAAAATGTCCTAATTAGAATTTTTTGAAATAGACTATAAGTGAATAGAATTTAACCAAATTAGATTATTTATTTTTAATCATTTTTAAAAGATAATAACTCAAACCAAAATTCATTAATTTAAGCATGAAAAAACCATTTTAAATTAATTTACGAACAAAATTTTTGACTAAATGTATTTCATGAAAAGCATGAGTGATAAAAAATATATTGAAATAAACTAACATAAAGAAAATAGTTCATCTTTTGGGGATTTTAATTAGGCTAGTCAAAGTTAAGGTTAAATAAATAAAAAAAAACAAATATCACAATTAAATAATTTATGAGTAAGAGATAAAAGAAGAGTTGGGCCTGCTGCAACCAATTTGGGCTTCAGCCCTATTCCTGCCTTTGCAACCTTATGTATACGCCAGGTGTATACTGATGTATACAATTCATATTTTGGCTATGTTCCTATATATTAGACTGTATACCAAATGTATACAGCTTATTTCGATCCCTGCAATATTTAATTCGATTTTTCCCTGTATCTTGTTTCACTCGTTCTGTATATCAATGTATACTGAATGTATACAGTCCATCTTAGGACTTTGTGTTTCAAATTTCAACCCTCATCTTACTTCTATTGCTTCGGCTGACTCGATAATAGGTATATTTAGGCCTTTGGACCAACGAGGGGATGCAAGGATAGGAGATGAGAGTCCGACATAGACTCGAGGCAAGTTTCACATGCAAAGAAATAGGGATAACATTAGCATTCAAACTTAAACTTATTCACAAGAATAGCATCCTTTATGTTAAAAAAAAAATGAAATAAAGCAGGACTTTAATTCATAACAAGATCAATTAAGCTACAGCCAATGCTACTTAGTGGATTTCAAAGAGACACAAATTAAGAAACCACATTTCACTTAAGTTGATCAACCAAGAGACTTCATCGCCTATTATACTAAGAAAATGCATCAGACATGTTTATTCCACTAGAAAATATCAATAATAATCAACCAAATGAGGTCACACCTATAATCCAGCATGCATGAATAGAATATTAAATGCCTGAACCGGACACTAAACAACAACAATCAGAGAAGACATTTTTTTTTTTACAATAGCCATTGAAATAGAACATGTCATTGTTATTAGCTTTTAATAAAATGGATGAATATGTATGTTGACATAAACAAAGATATCTTGCCTTCAAGATGAACATGCTTAAAAATATAAGAAAACAAAGGGATGTGCAGCCATATGCCTCTCCAGTAGCAACAACGAGAGGAATAATAATAAAAAAAATGTTTAGGCTACTATAACACTTACCATGACCAATGTTTTTAAATCATAATACACAAACAACAGAACTTTAATTTCTTCAAAAAAAACTTAAATTAGAAGCAGTAAGTTATAAGTATTTTATCACTTTTAAGAACTAGAAGTTTAAACAAAATATACATGAATCAGTAAGAAAGCAAGTTACTACACCAAATATCTCTAGGAAAAAGGCATGTAGCAAGGCAGTAAAACCACAAATGATATTCAATAGATATTGTGCATGATTTCCAAATAATCCATACACCAAACTTAACACGAAAGACAACCAACAATAAGGTGAGGCATAACAAGTCATTATTTAACAATTGAAGTCTGGAAATTTTTTACTACTGGAACAGTGACAAAACATAATACAAGGGAAGAACAAGGATATTACCTTTTCCGGAGCAGCGATACTAAGACGACGAGCTTAGAGCAGTGACTTTCACCACGAACTTCGACTACACAAGATTCCGATGAACTCGAAAAATTGAAAATTATATTATTAATTTTTTATTTTTTTTTGGAATCTTGATCTTAAACTTTTGAAGACATTTGAGGCATGTATTTTTTAGATGGAAAAATTTCCATATCGATTTCTTCTTTTCTCTTCTCTAAAAAAAAAATTTCCTATCAAAAAATTTTTTTCCTTCAAAAAAAAAAAAGATCTGATCTCCTCTAACTTTATTTTCCTCACCACAATTTTTCTCCGCCCCCTAACACTAAAGAAGATAGAGGTTTATATAGAGGGATTTTGGGATCGATTTAGAGGGAAACGGGAGATTTGAATGAATTTTGAAATTCAAAATTTTGTACCAAAATTTCCAAATTCTTGCTCAAAATCAGGGAAAAGGCTGATTATTGCGTATGGGAGAGTACTGTTGGCGCGATTTCCGGGTTTGGTCAGCCGTGATTTGCTGCTTGATTTTTGGGTAAGAAGACATGAAGATGAAGAAGAAGAACGTACAGGGTATGTGGATTTGTTTTGGTATTGCAGGAAGATTAAAGTGTGGGTGGGCCCTTTTACTTTTGGGTTAAAATAGGTGTGTTGCTATTGGGCATGGTATTCAAAGGGAATGGGAGTGGGCTACTGAAAATGTGAGTAAATTGGCCCAAATTTGTTCTTTTGATGAGTTTAAGGATTTCACTAATAACTAAATAATCGGAATTAATATAAATTAATTAAGAGCTTTTTAATCTTAACAAAATAAAATAATTATTTTAACTATAAACTAATTAACATAAAAATATAAGTTATTATTTAAACCACACTAGTTGTCTAAATATTTTACTAAAACTAAAATATTTTTGAGACGATTTTTGAATAATCATAAAATATATTAATTATACGCATAACCATGTAAAATATCTTATCTAAAATTTATAAAAATAACAAAACTATTCAAAATAAACTTGAAAGCTATTTTGAATTTTATAAAACTAATTATTCTAAATCGTTTGGGAATTAAGAAGCTCGTGAATTAATCATATTGTGGAAGGCCAAAATTGGGTGTCAACAGCTGTCCCTCGTTTGACTTGGATTGATGAAAGAAATTCGAGGCAACTGAAATTGACGAATTCAATTTTGACCGACCACATCTTCATCTTTGGGAAAAGGAATTTTGGTATGGGCTTTAGGAATTATGGCCGAACCCCGGTATTGAGTTTCCTACATATCTCAGGTTATATGAGAATTCAGGCCACTTGTAGTTCGATACGCTTGACTTAACGCACGATTATTAAAGAATTCAAAAGTCACCTCGATACCAAATTATGAAGGGACCGGAATGCTCGAGAATAAGACTTGAAAACAAATATTGGAATACAGCCGAGTTTTCAACATTGAGCCCGCCTACATATCCTCAAACCTTGGGAATCAGGCTGTTTGTAGTTCGACTCAATTGGTTGAAAAGGAAATCTATTATGCAAGATAACCTTTGGTTTTGGAGGAAAGACAAATAAAACGAGTGTGGAAAAGAGGCTTGCAACCTCTTAGCCATGAATTTGGAGCTCTTCACATTCATAAGTAAGAACTTACACAGACATAATTTCCAAAGCTCTTGGCGCACTGTCACTCAGATTAGAAAGTTGCCTTCGATGAGAGTGAAATATTTCAAGGATGCGAAATTAAAACCGATGAACTAAAAGAAAAACCCACACGCCTTTGATAGGTGTGTGGTTTGATTGTGGTGGAAGTTGCTCCTCAGCTCGCGTCCTAAGGGTTTGATACTCCTATTTGGACTTATGTCCCAGTTCACTGCTAAGAAAAAGTTCCACGTTGTGCTGCATCCCTTTTGATGTCGTCCGCACCTGTGGTTTGATTTGAGAATTCATCCGCTTGGATGCTCTCGGCAGAGATTAAAACAAACTTGTTAGTAAAAACTGTAATTTACATAGAGAGGTGTTATGTTTTACCTTTTTCGACACACATTTTTTAAACTTTCTGACGTCAGCTTCCATCAGTTTTGACACAGTAGCTGATGAATTGATATGATGCGACATGATGATGACTTTGTCGATAATGTAATATTGTTGATGATGATACTTCATTGATAGAATGATGTTGATGCTTGATTGATAAGATGCTGCTGCTACATTTATGATCCATTAATAAAATGACGTCGATTCAATGGAAGGATGATATTGTCGAAACTTAATTGCTAAGATGATGTTGCTCTCTTGGCATTGGAAGAAGCAATGACTCTTTCGGAGTTTGAAGATGCAATGGCCTTCTTGGCGGTTGAAGATGCAACGGCCCTCTTGGGTTTGAATGAAATGGCCCCCTTGTCGGTTTGAATATGAATGGCCTTCTTGGCAATTTGAATATGATGGCCCTCTTGGCAGCTTGATTATGCAATGGCCCTCTCGACGGTTTGATTATGCAATGGCCCTCTCGGCAATATAAATATGCGATGGCCCTCTCGGCAGTTTGAATATGAATGGCCTTCTTGGCAATTTGAATATGATGGCTCTCTTGGCAGTTTGATTATGCAATGGCCCTTTCGGCAGTTTGAATATGAGTGGCCTTCTTGGCAATTTGAATATGATGGCCCTCTTGGCAGTTTGATTATGAATGGCCTTCTTGGCAATTTGAATATGATGGCCCTCTTGGCAGTTTGATTATGTAATGGCCCTTTCGGCAGTTTGAATATGAATGGCCTTCTTGGCAATTTCAATATGATGGCCCTCTTGGCAGTTTGATTATGCAATGGCCCTCTCGGCAATATAAATATGCGATGGCCCTTTCGGCAGTTTGAATATGTAATGACCCTCTTGGCAGTTTGAATATGTAATGGCCCTCTTGGCAATATAAATATGCAATGTCCCTCTTGGCGTTTGAAGATGCAATGGCCCTCTTGGCATATGAAAATGATGGCTTTCTTGGCGATTTGAATGCAATGGCCCTCTCGACAGTTTGAATATGTAATGGCCCTCTTGGCGGTTTGAATATGAATGACATATCTCGATAATGGCATTAACTCATTTGATAATACGATATGCATGACTTCCTCGTGATAAATACGATGTCCCTCTGGGTGGTTCACATTATCGTGTCTGATATCAACGGGATTTGTGAATATTTTCCAATAGTTGTTGATGCTGAAAAAATGTAATTTGATATTTTTGTAGATGCTTGTACATGTTGAGAGTGATTTCTTCACTTGTTCCTATTTTGAACATCTTCTGTTTAATTCGACTCTTTCTTTGTTGGAGATTTGAACAAGATGTTGTTGCTCGTATTCTGAACTGCTACTTTTCTTCCAAAGAACTTAAACGACTTTACTTTCTCTACTAAAGAGTTGTCATTTTCGGGGAGCTACTCGTCCTTTTGAATTCTCCATATTCATTTAATGGATGACTATGATGATCTTGAGGCAATCTTATATACCTGCATCCACATAAAAATTGTTAGTTTTTAAAACAAACTGATCTGTCTTGATTTCTTCCAGTCGCCTTGCTTCTTATCTTGCTATCTTTGGAAGTTTGGTTGATCCTACGAATCGCAACAGACAAAAGACAAGATTATATTTAAATTAAAACACATGTTATGTATGAAATTTTTTAGAAAGATAGTTTTAAAGAAAATCTCTGCCAATTAATTGCCACGACATGCACGACACAAACAAAACCCTTTGTCTCAGATTCTATTCTGTCATGATAGGTAGCTTGTTGAAATTTTTAGATATTCTTAGCAATATGTCACGTTGCAGTACTTGAAGTTGACTCTGACGTTCCGAGTACCCTTGATGGAATTTTTGAGGCCTTCCTCAAAAATTCTGTCCCAGTTGCAACTCACAATATATCTTATGTCTTGAGAATTTGTAAGTCTTTTCTTGAGAATTTTTGAGTCCCTCTCAAAAATTCTATCCCAGTTTCTATTGTAAAGAAAAATAGAAAATCTTACGAGAGATATGATCGAACCATTGTGGCGCCTACGTATCCCGTTGAAGCAGGAATTAGGTCATATGTAGTTCCCCTCTTGAGAAATGACAGAAATAAGAAATTTTGATAAGGAAACGACCGAAGCCCATATAGGCCGCCTACGTATCTCATTCTTGAGAATTCAGGTCGAACGTAGTTCAAGTACAAAGGAATGTTCCAAAGATTAATGCAACAATAATTACAAACAATTTGCGATTACAAGGAGATAAAGGAAAGAAATAACATTCTTCAAATGTAATATCTCTTGACGGCATCTGAATTGATAGCTTTTTGCCATATTCTACCGTCCATCTCTGCTAGGACCAAAGCTCCTCTTGACAGTACTTTGTGGACAACATACGGTCCTTGCCAGTTAGGTGCAAATTTCCCTTTATATTCCTCTTGATGAGGGAAAATGCGCTTCAGCACCAATTGACCTACCTCAAATGTTCGAACTCTTACTTTCTTGTTGAAAGCACGAACCATTCTTTGTTGATACAACTGGCCATGACAAACAGCACTCATTCTTTTCTCATCAATCAATGTTAATTGATCATATCGATCACGAACCCATTCTGCATCGCTTAATCCAGCTTCCTGAATAATCCTCAAAGATGGTATCTCAACTTCAGTTGGTAACACGGCTTCTGTTACATATACTAATAGATACGGAGTTGCTCCAGTTGAAGTTCGAATTATAGTGCGATAACCTAGCAAAGCATAAGGTAAATTTTCATGCCAACATTTGTAGTTGTCAATCATTTTTCTCAATATCCTCTTGATGTTCTTATTAGCAGCTTCCACAGTTCCATTCATCTGAGGACGACATGCAGTTGAATTACGGTGGGTGATTTTGAATTGTTCACATATCTCTTTCGTCAAGTGACTGTTCAAGTTTGCACCATTGTCTGTGATGAGAGACTCCGGAACTCTAAAACGACATATCAAATTATTGCGAACAAAATCGGCTACAACTTTCTTCGTCACAGCTTTATAGGAAGCAGCTTCGACCCACTTTGTAAAGTAATCAATAGCGACCAAAATGAACCTATGACCATTGGAGGCAGCAGGCACGATTGGTCCAATAACATCCATGCCCCATGCTGCAAATGTACAAGGGAAACTCAGTACATTGAGCTCGTGAGGAGGTACTTTGATCATATCTCCATGTACCTGACATTTATGACATCTTTGGACAAATCGGACACAATCATTTTCCATAGTCATCCAGAAGTATCCTGCCCTTAAGATTTTCTTTGCTAATGTAAACCCATTCATGTGCGTCCTACACACTCCAGCATGCACTTCTTCGAGCAATCTTGTGGCCTCTGCAGCATCCACATATCACAGTAATCCCAGATTGGGAGTCTTCCTATAAAGAACCTCCCCATTCAAAAAAAAGTTGTTTGCCATTCTTCGAATTATTTTCTTTTGGATACTTATTGCTTTTTTGGGGTATTCACTAGTTTTTAAGTACCTTTTTACATCGATATACCACGGATTTCCATCTGATTCCGCTACCACATGTAAACAATGCGCTGGTTGTTCTTTTAAACCTATCTCAAGTGGGTCAATATAACTCTTTTATGGGTGTTGTATCATAGATGATATGGTTGCCAGTGCATCAGCAAACTCGTTCTGTATTCTCGGGGTGTGTCTAAACTTGATCTTCCTAAATTTTTTGCATAATCTCCGTACCAATTATACGTAAGGTAAGATTTTAGGATTCTTCACGGCCCATTCTCCTTGGACTTGATGAATCAACAAGTCTGAATCACCAATTATCAGTAATTCTTGAATATTCATGTCAAGAGCCATGTTGATGCCGAGAATACAAGCTTCGTACTCAGCCATGTTATTTGTGCATCGAAATCTAAGCTTTGCTGTTACTGGAAAATATTGTCCTGATTCAGATATCAATACTGCTCCAATTCCTGATCCTCTAGAGTTAACTGCTCCATCAAAAAACATTCTCCACCCAGGATATGATTCTGATATATCTTCCCCTACAAACAATACCTCTTCATCAGGGAAGTATGTTCTGAGCGGTTCATATCCTTCATCTACTGGGTTTTCAGCAAGGTGATCGGCCAAGGCTTGCCCCTTGATTGCTTTCTGAGTCATGTACATAATGTCAAACTCACTCAACAACATTTGCCACTTTGCTAGCTTTCCTGTGGGCATTGCTTTCTGAAATATGTACTTGAGCGGGTCCATTCTTGAAATGAGATGTGTTGTATAAGCCGACAGATAATGTCGTAATTTCTGAGCCACCCAAGTCAAAGCACAACAAGTTCTCTCTAAGAGGGTGTAACGAGCCTCGTAGGATGTGAACTTCTTGCTCAAATAGTATATGGCTCTCTCCTTTCTTCCGGTCTCATCATGTTGTCCCAACACACACCCAAATGCGTTGTCAGAGACGGATAAATACAATAGCAAAGGACTGCCCGTGCGTGGTGGCACCAATACTGGTGGATTTGAAAGGTAACTCTTGATGGCGTCAAAAGCCTTCTGACATTCTTCGGTCCACTTGGTTGGCGCATCCTTTCGTAGCAATTTGAATATGGGTTCACAGATCACCGTTGATTGGGCTATGAATGGACTGATGTAATTTAGTCTCCCCAGAAAACTCATTACTTCCTTCTTAGTCTTTGGAGGAGGTAAGTCTTGAATTGCCTTGATTTTGGAAGGATCAAGTTCGATACCTCTTCTACTAACTATGAAACCGAGTAACTTCCCTGCAGATACTCCAAATGCACATTT
The DNA here is from genome assembly GCA_016801875.1 of Solanum sitiens. Lineage (NCBI taxonomy): Eukaryota > Viridiplantae > Streptophyta > Magnoliopsida > Solanales > Solanaceae > Solanum > Solanum sitiens. The sequence goes on along the minus strand of JABWTJ010000416.1, from coordinate 354,354 downwards.
GGTTGGGTTCAACTTCAAATCATACCTACGTAACCTGTCAAAAAACTTTTCCAGGTGTGTCAGATGATCCGAACTCTCGCGGGATTTTATGATAACATCGTCCACATACACCTCAATTTCTTTGTGGATCATATCATGGAATATGGTGGTCATAGCTCTCATATAAGTGGCTCCAGCATTCTTGAGGCAGAACGGCATCACTCGATAATGGTAGACTCCCCAAGGTGTGATGAATGCTGTTTTCTCTGCATCTTCTTCATCCATTAAGATCTGGTGGTATCCCGCAAAACAATCCACGAAAGATTGCAACTCGTGCTTGGCACAATTATCAATGAGTATATGGATGTTTGGCAATGGGAAATTGTCTTTTGGACTTGCTTTATTGAGATCCCGATAATCCACGCATATCCTGATTTTTCCATCTTTCTTCGCCACAGGAACAATGTCAGCCAACCAAGTGGGATACTTGGTTACTTCGACGACCTTTGATTCGATCTGCTTCATGACCTCTTCTTTTATTCTTAAACTTAGATCGGGCTTGAACTTTCTGGTTTTCTGCTTTACCGGACAATACTCTGAATTGATAGGCAGCTTATGGGAAACAATATCAGTGCTTAATCCTGGCATATCATCATAAGACCACGCAAACACATCGATGTATTGTTTGAGCAGCTCGACCAATCCTTCCTTTTCTATTGCTGTCAAATGGATACTGACTCGGGTTTCTCTAACCGATTCGTCATCTCCTAAGTTGACTATCTCCGTCTCATCCAGGTTGGGCTTTTTATCATCTTCAAGGTTTCTCAAGTCCTTGGTAAGGTGTTCAGGCATCATAGTTTCCTCATCATATTCTTCACATTCATCTTCATTGACCTTACTTGGTTCATCGTGTTCGTGACATGTCATGACATTGGCAAGTTTAGATTTATTTTTACTGAAAAGAAAAATAGATCAACCATGTTAGATAGAAAGAGTTTAAATGTATATATTAGAGAGTAATTTGCAAAGGCAAGATAATCAATTTAAAATAAACGAGGCTTTCATTGGAAAAAAGGCGTACAAACTTTGGTCATGACTCATGTCAACGTGAGTCATTTACTTTTTAAACATTACGATGAAAATAAAGTGACATAAAGGGTTGTTTCGGGCCTCGTCTGAACTACACCGATTTTCAAAAGTAAAACTTCAAATCTTGTCTTTGTCTACCAAGCAATTCGATGAATCATAAGTGGAGTGGCCACCCAATTCTGTAGCGTCTCTTCAGGTTTGGCATCTCGGATGGTGGGTGTCGCAGTGTATTCTTCCAAGATCACAGCACAATCTTCTTCATTAAACAATCTTCCCATCCCTTCCACCAGACCATCAATCTCAGGCTCTAAAGCTTTAGCAGTAAATGACTGGTACAATTCTGGAATAGCCTTTGATAGATCAGGGTCATGCTTCTTCCTTGCTTCTGCTTCGAATAATTCCTCCTTTGTTGGGGTATAACCAATTCCAAAGCGGAAATTTTGAAGTGGGATAGGAAGAGGTTCGGATATGCCATCCAAATTCTTGCCCAACCCACGTCCAGGATCAAAACCGCTTCTTAGCATGCTTGTGGCAAGCATTTTATACACCGGCGGCATTGGTATTTGCGGTGTTATATCTTCAAAAGCAGCATTTACCTTGAGATGAATCGTCAATAACTGGAATAGAGAAGCCAGGGTAACTACGATTACTCCCTTCACCATGAATGACAATTTCATGGTCCTCCCAGGTGAACTTCAAGATTTGATGCAATGTGGATGGAATTGCCCCGACCGCATGGATCCATGATCTTCCTAGCAACATATTGTAGCTTGTGGATATACCCATCACTTGGAATTCAGTGACAAATTCTGCAGGCCCCATTTGGATACACAAGTCTACCTCCCCTATGGTCTCTCTTTGCGAGCCATCAAATGCCCTTACATTCATGCGACTTTGACGGATTTTCCCAACATCATAATTTAGTTGAGTAAGGGTTGATAACGGGTAAATATTGAGTCCTGAACCATTATCAATCAATACTCGAGCTACAAATTTGTCCCTGCATTTGACAGTGATATACAAGGCACGGTTGTGCATCACTCCCTCGATTGGTAACTCCTCTTCTCGAAAAGAGATTTGGTGACTCCCAATAACATGACTAACCATAGTTGCCAGATTCTAACCATTTGTTCCCGTCGGTACATATGCTTCATCGAGTACCTTCAACAATGCTTTCCGATGGTACTCGGAACTCATCAATAGAGCCCAAACAGAAATTTGAGTGGGAGTTTTCTCCAAATGCTTGACAATGGAATACTCCTTAGGCTGCATTCTTCGCCAAAACTCTTCAGCCTCACCCTTTGTGATCGGCCTTTTTTGGTTCTCCTTCCTTTGTGTTTCTTGAGCTAACTCTTCTGGAACATAACATCTTCCAGAACTTGTCATCTCTTGAGCCGTAGCCGCCTGGACAACAAACTTTTCTTTGGGCTACTCGTCGTTTCTTTCCTTTGCCAAAGCGAATGCCTGATGAGGCGCAGTTATTACAACAAACTCTGGACGGGCCTTTATGGTTAAAGAGGCCACTGTTGGTATGAGTGAGTTGGCATTTGCTTCACCGACAGTCCTGTTAGCGAGCCAATCTTTGTCACTTTCAATCATATTGATGGTCGCTCCCCCATGATTCGGTAATGGGTTAAGATTTACATTGGGGGCAGGGGCCTGAAGAGTGATGACTCTATTATCGATCAAATCTTGAATCTTATGTTTTAAATTGATACACCCTTCTGTATCATGTTCTGCTCCTCCAGAATGGTAGGCGCATCGTTGATCCGCTCGGAAGAACTTTGTTGTGGGATTAATTGTCTTTGCGTCTACTGGTTGGATCAATCTTGCTGCTCTCAAACGCTCAAAGAGTTGGGTACGTGTTTCTGCCAAAGGAGTGAAAATTCTTGGAGGCTTTCTTTCAAGGTTAGGGCGGGGTAAATTATTGGTATTTGGGTTGTTTTGTCCAGGACTTTGGTAGGCTGGTACATTGGTTTGGTGATTTGGTGGTTGATTTTGATAGATAGGTGGCGATGGTTGGTAGTTCTGTTGTGCATAGTAGATTGGAAGTGGATCTTGTGGAGGTGGTTGGTAATTATTTGCGGTGGAGAATTGGTTGGAGTTTCCAATGGCAGAACCATACCCAAAATACCTTTGTGGCCTTGGCCTTGGGCTAAAAGATACAACAGAGACATCCTCTTTCTTTTTCCTAGAAAATCCTGTGGCCATGGATGTCGAGGATTTGTTGGCGGCCTGCAAAGCAGTGAGACTTGTAACCTTTCCAGATTTGTGACCATCCTCTATGGCTTCTCCCATTCTGATCAGCTCCGAAAACTTCTGTCCCATCATGGGCAACATCATTTCATAATATTCGGGCTCTTGAGCTCGAATAGAAGCAGAGGTTATTTCGCTTTCAGTCATCACAGGTTGTACCTTTGCAGCTTCTTTCCTCCAGCGACATGCATATTCACGATAGTCCTCCGTGGTTTTTTGCTTGATTTTTTCCAAATAGTATCTATCGGGGACAGCTTCAACATTAAACTGGAATCTTTCCAAAAAATCTTTGGCCAAAGCCCCCCATGTAGACCACTGACGGAGCTCTTGAGATGTGAACCATTCTAACGCCTCCCCACTCAGACTTCGACTAAACAACCTCATAATTAATGCATCATTTTTCCCAATACCCACGAGTTTGTCATAATAAGCTCGCAGGTGAGCCATAGGATTGCCAATACCATTGAAAGTTTCAAATTTTGGAATTTTGTAACCTTCGGGTATTTCCAAGTTAGGGTGCATGCATAGGTCTTCATACTCAAGTCTTGTGATTTTCCTTGAAGTTTGAACACTTTTAACTGCTTCAGAGATGGCCTCCTTCATGACACTCATTTCTTGCTCACGTTTTTCTTCTTTCAGCCTCCACTCCTTCTCCATCTCTTTATAGTGATCCAATTCGGGTTGAACGGGAAAGCTAGAACATAGTTCAGGGATTGCGTTGGCTGGTGGAGTTTGGAATGTTACACATGGATTATTGGAGATTGGGGGTGGGATTTGATAGGTTGGCGTGAAGTTTTGGGAGTGATTAGTGTTAGGTGCTTGATTCTGATTTGGTATTGGTGGTGGTGTTTGGTAGGAAGTGCTGGCATAAGGAGCGTTGGATACAGTTAAGTCAACGGTATGAGGATTAGGAGTGGAAGTGATGGGTCCTGTGGTATGGGTTGGAAAATAGTTGGGTAACGGAGAACTTAATGATGGAAAATAAGGAGGAGGTCTTCTAGTTTCAAGGGGTGGTTCATTCGATGCAATGGCCAGTTTGGCCAAATCTTTGGTTTGTTGAAGCTCTTCCTGCATATCTGCAATCCGTTGCATTAACTGAGAGATCAACTCACTTTGATCAGTGAGTTCAGCATTTCTGATGGTCACATCGACTATTCCCGTTTCTTCAGAAGTACCAGTCATTTTGCTTTTGCTTTTATCCAAAGAGTGATCAGGGAAGGATGGTATGATTGCTTTAGATCTTGTAAAGTAGGGATGGTCTGCCAGTTTGATTTCAACACAGATCAGTTTTTACCTGTAGAGAAAAATCACTCAAAAGACACATATGTTAGTCTTTGTTTTTAACGAGATATGCAAATAAAATGACATAAGAATAAACACATAAGTGTCATTTTGCTTCAAGCAGATTAATCCACGGAAATATTTTGGGTGAACGGGAGGACTCAAAGTGAAATAAATCTTTCTGTGATAGAATTAAGAAGGTCGACTTGCATAAAACGCTGTTAAATTCTTCCACTCTTTAGTTTCTCTTTCATTAACCGAAGCACTAGATGAGATTGGTGTGTTGACGTCTTTTCCAGACATTCTAGCAAATTGACCTTCCTGTGGCGGATGATTTTTTTTTCTTTTTGAGAGAGATTTGGAGTAAATGATTAATATAATTTTGAGAAACTTGAACAACACTTCAAGAATAATTTGGACGGACTTTGTTGTTGTGAATGTTAATATATGCTTAGAGTGCTCTAAAAATAATAGTGGATTAATTCTGCTTTTAGACAAAATAACACATCACAACACACAACAATTATATCAAGCAGCACACAAATAATTTATATCGCGTCCTAGACTTGTGACCTTTTTATGCCAAAGGTAGGCCTAAACGTCAAACATAATGTGATTATGATAGATTGATCCAAGCCATTAATTTTGACAACTCGAGTTTGGGACACAAAGACAAAATATCCATTAAATACCCACCACAAGGAGAGAATACATAAAAATGACACAAAATAAGGACAATTATATAATTCAGACTGAATGTTGTTATCAATCATGCCAGCGGAGGAAGTGATGATGACGCTTCCACGTTGTTAGGCCCTGCTCCAGCATTATACAAATATTGCATTATACTTTCCATTTGAGCCCACATTTCAGGGGTGACTGCTTTGGTTCCGAGATGAGAATGCCTTATCCAGGTCATCGTCCCAATATCCTCAAAACCTTGTTCGCCTTCTGGACTCATGCTGTTGCGATCTTCTCGAAGCCACACCTGATATTCTGGAATTTCTCTTTCGGGACCCTTTCCTATATCCATCGTGAGAATATTGTTCCATTCATGAAGTATCTCTCTGGCTCTAGGAACTTCGAAGTTTGGTCCGAAGAAAACTTCAGAAACCCTCATGTTGGCTCGAAGAGGGATTATTTGTGCTCGACCAAATTGTTGAAGTACGCGCACCGGAGCATATGGTTGGAGACCTTTCAACCCAATAAGCTCGATATAGTAGGACCTCTTGCATCTGATATACGCCGGGGAATGCGAGAGTAATGGATATTTCCACTGAATTTGGTCACTGGTGCGGGAGGCAAGATATTCATACCAATCATCAGTACCAATCGGAGATACAAACATTTTTGTCCTGTCGAAGAAACTGTCAATATGATTTACGTTACTAAAGCATATGTCATCCATATATTTACGCTTGTGAAAATGTTCCATTGCCCATACTTGTAAAAGAAGGTTGCAACCTTCAAAGAAGTTTGTTTCCCCTCTCTTACATTTCCCAAGGGCTCGAAATATTTCTGCTAAAATCATGGGAACTAGAGTGAGCTCTTCGCCATTAACACCTTCAAAAAGTACACGAGCCACTGAACATATGCATATGCTGATATGACCATGTTCTCGTGGAAACACTAAAGTTCCTAGTAAAGCCACAGTAAATGCGATAGGGTGTCTAGCTTGCCAATGAACAAGAGTGCAGGAGAATTCCTTCCTAAACACTTTGTAACTATTTGAGCGTCCATACCTTTCATATAAGTAATCCAGAGAAACCCAATTATGTTCGAAACATCGAAGTTTTTTTTTATTTTTCAGTCCTAAGTAGCGAAGAAATTTCTTCCCTGATTGACTGTGAGGAATAATTTGACCTTTTCCTCGATACTTCAAACTGGTAAAATAATAGATTTCCTCCAATGTAGGTGTTAGTTCAAAGTCTTTAAACGTGAACACAACACGGTCTGGATCCCAAAACTGAATCAACGCTCTAATCACATGTTTGTCTGGGTTAACCTTGAATAGCATAGGGAGGCACCCCAATCTTTTTGCAATTGCTAGCTTTTCACTTGGAGTAAAATTTTCCCACCAGGTCTTCAATTTGTACGGAAAACCCTCGACCATCCTAATTTTGGGCACTTGAGGGACTGAATTCATCTACAAATTTTTAAAAAAATAAAAAACTAAAATAAAATAAACATATAACTTCCAAACTCACTATGTCAAATTTAGGCTTGGATCAGTCTATCATTATCACGTTGCACAAAACATGTTTTTTTTTTTTGTGTCGTTGGGTCGTGAAACTCATCGACGTAAAGGTGGACTTCTTAAATGTTGAATCGATACCCTTGATCGATCCATCTAAGGTATATGCATGCATGACTTAAATTGAGGGGTGGTTTAGCTCTATCTTATGTTTTCTAAGATTTGGTTTTCAAGACACAAGGTTCCCGAGTGGACAACTCGAGTGAGAAGGCTACGCGGTTATGCGGAAAAAGATCCGAACACCCCGCGCATATGCCAACTCTCCTAACTTTAGGAACTTTGAAAGAAATTTGCGGGTGCACAAAGCACACCTCGCGTGTACGTGTGATAGTGTGAATTTCCAATAAGTGGATAAATATGAACGGAATGACAGTTTATAAAGCAGTAACAGATATACAATTTATGAAAACAATAACAAATAAACAGTTTATATCACATAAGTATAAAAATTAAGGCATTAGGCATGCAATATAAGCAAACAAGTAAGCATATGCTAAAAACATTAATAATTAATCTAAGTCTATTATGGTTAGAACCTATTAAGTCCCCAGCAGAGTCGCCATTTCTGTTATGCCGTAATTTTACTATCTTTAGAAAATCACTTTTTGAAATATTTCTAAGTATAAAACAATTTAAGAAAAATACTTAGAAAAGAGTCGCCACTTAATTTTTTAAAGAAATTAAGAAAACTTAATTTAAAAAGATTTTAACAAATTAAATTTTAATAAATTTAGAGAAAATGGGTAAGAGGTTCTTATTTACGCTTCAAGAAGGTTTTTGAGGCATTTGAAGCGCCCGCTAACACGCGGTTATCCTATGACTTAGGTTAATTTTTTTTTTACTATTCTTAGGAATATGATTTAATATAACATAACAATATTTGATGAATTTTAAGAAAATATTTAAACAAAGAATAACTTTTATTTTTATTATTATTTTTTTTTTAGAAAATGTCCTAATTAGAATTTTTTGAAATAGACTATAAGTGAATAGAACTTAACCAAATTAGATTATTTATTTTTAATCATTTTTAAAAGATAATAACTCAAACCAAAATTCATTAATTTAAGCATGAAAAATCCATTTTAAATTAATTTAAGAATAAATTTTTTGACTAAATGTATTTCATGAAAAGCATGAGTGATAAAAAATATATTGAAATAAACTAACATAAAGAAAATAGTTCATCTTTTGGGGATTTTAATTAGGCTAGTCAAAGTTAAGGTTAAATAAATAAATAAAAAACAAATATCACAATTAAATAATTTATGAGAAAGAGATAAAAGAAGAGTTGGGCCTGCTGCAACCAATTTGGGCTTCAGCCCTATTCCTGCCTTTGCAACCTTATGTATACGCCAGGTGTATACTGATGTATACAATTCATATTTTGGCTATGTTCCTATATATTAGACTGCATACCAAATGTATACAGCTTATTTCGATCCCTGCAACATTTAATTCAATTTGTCCCTGTATCTTGTTTCACTCGTTTGTATATCAATGTATACTGAATGTATACAGTCCATCTTAGGATTTGTGTTTCAAATTTCAACCCTTATCTTACTTCTATTGCTTCGGCTGACTCGATAATAGGTATATTTAGGCCTTTGGACCAACGAGGGGATGCAAGGATAGGAGATGAGAGTCCGACATAGACTCGAGGCAAGTTTCACATGCAAAGAAATAGGGATAACATTAGCATTCAACTTAAACTTATTCACAAGAATAGCATCCTTTATGTTAAAAAAAATGAAATAAAGCAGGACTTTAATTCATAACAAGATCAATTAAGCTACAGCCAATGCTACTTAGTGGATTTCAAAGAGACACAAATTAAGAAACCACATTTCACTTAAGTTGATCAACCAAGAGACTTCATCGCCTATTATACTAAGAAAATGCATCAGACATGTTTATTCCACTAGAAAATATCAATAATAATCAACCAAATGAGGTCACACCTATAATCCAGCATGCATGAATAGAATACTAAATGTCTGAACCAGACACTAAACAACAACAATCAGAGAAGACATTTTTTTTTTTTACAATAGCCATTGAAATAGAGCATGTCATTGTTATTAGCTTTTAATAAAATGGATGAATATGTATGTTGACATAAACAAAGATATCTTGCCTACAAGATGAACATGCTTAAAAATATAAGAAAACAAAGGGATGTGCAGCCATATGTCTCTCCAGTAGCAACAACGAGAGGAATAATAATAAAAAAAATGTTTAGGCTACTATAACACTTACCATGACCAATGTTTATAAATCATAATACACAAACAACAGAACTTTAATTTCTTCAAGAAAAAAACTTAAATTAGAAGCAATAAGTTATAAGTATTTTATCACTTTTAAGAACTAGAAGTTTAAACAAAATACACATGAATCAGTAAGAAAGCAAGTTACTACACCAAATATCTCTAGGAAAAAAGCATGTAGCAAGGCAGTAAAGCCACAAATGATATTCAATAGATATTGTGCATGATCTCCAAATAATCCATACACCAAACTTAACACGAAAGACAACCAACAATAAGGTGAGGCATAACAAGTCATTATTTAACAATTGAAGTCTGGAAATATTTTACTACTGGAACAGTGACAAAACATAATACAAGGGAAGAACAAGGATATTACCTTTTCCGGAGCAGCGATACTAAGACGACGAGCTTAGAGCAGTGACTTTCACCACGAACTTCGATTACACAAGATTCTGATGAACTCGAAAAATTGAAAATTATATTATTAAATTTTTTTTATTTTTTTTTTTGAATCTTGATCTTAAACTTTTGAAGACATTTGAGGCATGTATTTTTTAGATGGAAAAATTTCCCTATCGATTTCTTCTTTTCTCTTCTCTAAAAAAAAAAAATTCCTATCAAAATTTTTTTTTCCTTCAAAAAAAAAAAGATCTGATTTCCTCTAACTTTATTTTCCTCACCACAATTTTTCTCCGCCCCTTGAGACTAAAGAAGATAGAGGTTTATATAGAGGGATTTTTGGATCGATTTAGAGGGAAACGGGAGATTTGAATGAATTTTGAAATTCAAAATTTTGTACCAAAATTTCCAAATTCTTGCTCAAAATCAGGGAAAAGGCTGATTATTGCGTATGGGAGAGTACTGTTGGCGCGATTTCCGGGTTTGGTCAGCCGTGATTTGCTGCTTGATTTTTGGGGAAGAAGACATGAAGATGAAGAAGAAGAACGTACAGGGTATGTGAATCTGTTTTGGTATTGCAGGAAGATTAAAGTGTGGGTGGGCCCTTTTACTTTTGGGTTAAAATTGGTGTGTTGCTATTGGGCTTGGTATTCAAAGGGAATGGGAGTGGGCTACTGAAAATGTGAGTAAATTGGCCCAAATTTGTTCTTTTGATGGGTTTAAGGATTTCACTAATAACTAAATAATCGGAATTAATATAAATTAATTAAGAGCTTTTTAATCTTAACAAAATAAAATAATTATTTTAACTATAAACTAATTAACATAAAAATATAAGTTATTATTTAAACCACACTAGTTGTCTAAATATTTTACTAAAACTAAAATCTTTTTGAGACGATTTTTGAATAATCATAAAATATATTAATTATACGCATAACCATGTAAAATATCTTATCTAAAATTTATAAAAATGACAAAACTATTCAAAATAAATTTGAAAGCTATTTTGAATTTTATAAAACTAATTATTCTAAATCGTTTGGGAATTAAGAAGCTCGTGAATTAATCATGTTGTGAAAGGCCAAAATTGGGTGTCAACATATATGTATATTGATTAGATAATTGTATATTATACATATGTATTTGTATATTCTGGTGAATTATACATATACAAATGTAGCTAATTATACAAATAAGTCAGCCCACATAATTAATGTATAATGTTAGTTGTGAGTGATAATTATAACAAACTACAACAATAATGAGTAATTAAGTAGTATAAGTTTGCTTAACCGCGTAATTTCCCTAAAATGATTCCTTAGGCATAAAAAATTCCCTTAGAGGGGCATATGAAGTAGAAACTCTATTTGTTAGTCTACTGTTATGATGGAAAAACTATTGTATGATGATAACTTATACCTTGATAGAGGATAGAATTAAGTGAGTTTTGAATGGTCAAGGTTATTGTTTGAACAAAAGATGATGAAATATTGTTCTATTTATTAGCTTTAGATTTTGAGCATTATGTGACTTTGAGGAAAGAAAGGCTCACATGAAATATCTTGCTTGTACAAGTGTTTGGTTGAGGTAGGTTATATTTTATCAAGAATTTTATACTTTGATCATTCTCGTGTGTGTTGTGAATCTATAAATCATATTGATTGGTCTTTAGACGTAGTTTGTGATTAACTTCAGTTGGGTCGATAATGCTTTTATAAATAAGATGTGAATATTGAAGCTTGTGTTTGTAATATGTAACTTGTTATATTCACTATACTTGTGTTGTCCTGAGAAATAAGGAACACAAAGCATGTTGAGATAATAATAAAGCAGTGGCTTGAGTCTAATGTAAGCTAATAGATAAGCAATGATATGATGGGTCGAGAGTACTACACAAAAATGGTATAGATTGATGATGAGTGGCTTGTGTTCGATGTGTGCCTAGACACGCAGAGTCTCCTGCATGTCATTATAATTACTAGTAAGACAAAATTAATGTGACTTTAGCAAGTGTGTACATATGAGTGATTAAATAAGTGATAGATGAGACTAATATGATACATAGGTTATACAATTGTATTGAAATCATTGTACATAGAACACAAAGCATGTTTGAACCTCTCATTTCTTGCTTAAAAGCTTTTAAATATAATGACTAATGACTTAGTTACAACATGTTTTAGTTGGTTAGATATGATTATCATCGAGGGATTAGTGTGTGTCAATCACAAGGGGTTTGGGTTGTGACGGGATTGATATTAGAGTCTTAGATTCGTCAATGTCATTGTATAAAGACATGTCTAGTAGAGTTGAATGGTACAAATATGTTTGTACTGCTCTTCGAGAGGCCATAGTATAGGTAGATGTGGTACTTATCCTAACAGAGGCGATGAATAGGTCGGCAGAGGTAGTACTTAGCGCAAGTGGTTCACAAATAAGCGATCAAACTCATTTCTATGCCATTTTAGGCAGAGTCTGACGCAGTTATCACATGTATTATTCTAGTCCATGATTGTGTGAATACATCTTTATTCGACCTAGGTTCCATTTTCTCTTATGTGTCTATTTATTTTGTGGTGGGTCTGTATATAATTTATGATTCGCTTGATGTTCTTGTTCATGTTTCTACTCATGTTGGTGCTTCTATGATTGTTAATAAAGTTTGTCATTCTTATATGGTGAATTTTATGGGTATAAAACCTAGGTAGACTTGGTGATCTTTGACAATATGTGTTTCTCCTTGTATTGTTGTAAAACGTGTTATGAACTTGTTGAAATCGTTAAATCACGAATATAATGAGATCTGTCCACATCCATCCCAATCAAAAATCACATTTTGGACCTAAACGAAATTATCGACACTTTATTTGAGCTCTTCTTACTCAAATATCGATTTTAATCAAACTCATCAACTTTTCAAGCCGAAAACCTCTTTTAAAACATATCCAACTACATTAGAACTATATCACCCATTTCCAAAGATTACAAATACCACATTTAAGCTACGAAAAGAGATGAATTAAGACAGAACACAAAATTATAAAGTGTCTATGAGGATCATTACCAATAACCCTAATTTACTAAAGTTTGACTTTGAATGAATTTTTTTAAACATATTTATTGAAATAATTTTGACTTTCTTTGAACTGAGGACGTATATATTCTAGTAATCATACTCATTTTTATATGTAAGGATTAAATAATAAATTGTCTTTATTAAGCGAACTGCTCGGATGGTAAGTATCCTGATCAATCCTCGCTTCAAATCTTAAGATTGTAAGCTCGAGTCATTAAGGGAGCAAAAACGTGAAAGCTCCTGAAGAGAGGTAAAAAAAAAAAAGAACATGTTAAAACATACTTCCTCCGTTCCTTTTTACTTGTCCACTTTTGAATTGGCACACATATTAAGAAAATAATTAATGACATAATAAGTTTACTATTTTACCCCTATTAATTATGAAATGAATGAAAAGTTCTACATTTTTTAAAGTAATTAGTCATTTAATTGAGGATATAATAGGTAAAAAAAAACTTTGTCCTATCTTTATTTGTCAAAATGAACAAGTAATTAGGAATAACTATAAAAGAAAAAATTGATAAGTAATTAGAATCGGAGGGAGTATTATTGGAGACAAATTACTCCATGTAATTGGTACCCAACAAACATTTATTCATTATAAAGTTACACATACTAATTAATTAAGTACTCAATATTGAGGTAATATTATAGAGAACTATAACACTCAACTTTTCATTCTTTGTTTTTTCTTTTTTCCTCTCTAGACATAGTAGAAAATCAATGTCAAAACAACAGCTAATTGATTTCTTGTTTGAGGTTCTTTTGTTGTTAGGCAAGTACCTGCACATAAAATAAAATCAAAATAAGACTTAATATGTATGAATAATTTATTCAGAATAACATATTTAAGACTATTTTTAATTAGAGTTGTCAATATATGCTAGTTCATCTCATTCGAGCTAATTCATACATGTTTTGATATTTTACGTGCTAGTTCATTTTTTGTGTGGGCCAGAAAACGGTCGGCCTAACCCACAAGTATGTGGGCTATAGGCTTGTCGGGCTAGCCTACTTTTTTAAAAACCTATGTTAATTATTAAATTAAATTATAATTTTAAAATATTATCATAAATACCGTCAAAACAATATTACATGATATTAATGTTACTACTTGTTAATCAAATTCACAAATAAAATTATTTTTATATTATTTATTAAGTTTTTTTCAAGTAAAAATACTAAATAAAAATATTAACCTAATTATTGTTTTGAGTTTGGACTCTCTTTAATTTTAAATTTAATTAATTTATTTTTATTGGACACACGGACTACCGATAAGCCCCACAAATGAGCAGATTATTCAGGCAAAACTAAAAAATCCTTTTCTTAAATGGACTCCAAAAATCTTAGTTCAGCCCTATTAAATCTCGGGTTAGGCTGACCCTTTCAATATGTATGAAATTTTTTTTTCTTAACAATATAGTACATATGGTGTAATATAATTAACTTACTTTAGCACTTTGGAATAACACGACAGTTAATAAGATCAGCAACAAAAATCTGTCCAAACAATGAAGACCAGCAGAATTTGTCATTGTGTACAGCAACACTTAGTGCTTTGCAACAATTTTGTTTTTCAAAAGGGCCAGCATTGCAATGAACTAAAGCTGCCTGCAATAAGAGTATCGAATTTATCTGAAGTCAGTATTTTTAATGTCAAGTACGTATAAGATCCGTGAAAATTATAATAGATGTTATTTTTTCTTGTTTATTTTACAATCTATTTTTTTTTTTAAAAAATGTCACATTTTACATTCTTTATTTTCAAATAAGTGGCTCACTACCAGAAAAGTTTGAATTGCATGGTGATTTTTTTGATAATTAGTATGAAAATTTAAAGGAAAATGAGTTTCCTATCGATTTTCATACTATTCCAAGGAAAATTTCATTTAATTCACAGTTTTCTTATAGTGTAATTGTTTTAGCTTGTGTACACCCTTTAAAAAAAATTATTTGTAGAAAATGAAATGTATTTTTACTTACTCTTCATAAATACCTTGAAAAAATATAGCTATTAAGTAGTTTCTTGGTTATGTAAAATTTTCTTTATTTAAAAAGGGTAAAATTAAAAGAACATCATTAATATCATTAAAATATAAGTTATTTTGAAACAAAATGAAAAAGCTAAAAATAATACTGATTTAGGAAAGGACGGAGTATTTAAAACTCCTTTTAACCTCCAACATCCTACGTAATATATTTAAGATCACAAATTAAAAAAAAATATTATACATTTTATATATCTTTAATTTACGATTAATAAATTTAAAATTCTTTTTTATTTAAATTAAAATAAATAAATTTAAAAAGAAAAAGTAATAAATTTAAATTTATAATTTAAAATATATAAAGTTTAAATTCTGAATCTGTCTACCTGAAACGGGTTATACTCTGCCTGTGCAAATGCTTCATGTATGAGGCTAGAACCTAAAACAACACTAATCAACAAAATGGTTAAACTCAAACCCTTAATATTTGTCATCTCTTCTAATTGAACTTTTTTTTTCTTTCTTCTAATAATAAGGTTTAAGACTTTAAATGTATGATATGTACTAGTTGTGTATATATATACAAATAATGAGAGGAAAGAAGAGAATTGGTGGAATGAGGAAGCAATTAATGCATGCATAGATCTCAAGAAGGGTGGACAATTATAAACATTTGTTTAATGGTTTAAGAATGATGCAGGAATATAATTTGTAGCATGTATTGAGGTTTTATTAAATGGAAAATATTGGATCTAAGTTATACTCTCTCCGTTTCAAAAGGATGACTTAGTTTGATTTGGACGGAGTTTAAGAAAAGAAAGAAGACTTTTTAATCTTGTTGTTCTAAAATAAAGTTATGTCAAACGTATAAAAATGCCCTTTAATCTTGTGGTCTTAAACATGTCACGTGGAAAGTTAAAGTTAAAGTGTTGCCAAAAAAGGAAAGGGATCATTCTTTTTGAAACAAACTAAAAATGAAATAGAGACATTTTTTTTAAAACGGAAGGAGTATATAAAGATTGTTTATTCTATTGGAAAAATTACGCGGATAAGCAAATTTATACTATTTAATTACTCATCATAGCTATAGTTTGCTATAATTATCACTCGCGACTAACATTATACATTAATTACATGGGTTGACTTCGAGTTTGTATAATTAGTCATGTTTGTATATGTATAATTCGCCAGAATATATAAATAAATATGTATAATATACAATTCTTTAGCCTATATACATATACAATTCACCTCTCTCCCACTCTCTGCCCTCTCTCGCTCGCCTCTCTCCTCCCTCTCTCAATCTCGCTCGCCTCTCTCCTCCCTCTCCCATTCTCGCTGCCATTTATACAAATATATATGTATAATATATAGTTATATACAATTATATACATATACAATTCACCTCTCTCCCACTCTCTGCCCTCTCTCGCTCGCCTCTCTCCTCCCTCTCTCGATCTTCTCTCTCTCCCAGTCTCTCTCGCCTCTCTCCTCCCTCCCCCAATCTCTCTTGCCATATATACAATTACATATGTATAATATACAATTATCTAACCAATATACATATACAATTCACCTTTCTTCCACTCTTTTCCCCCTCTCTCTCTCCTCTCTCCTCTCTCTCCCAGTCTCGCTCGCCTCTCTCCTCTATATAACTTGTAGCTACAAATTGTAATTATCAAATTATAGCTATGGAGAGTAATTTATTATTTTTAAGTGGCTATATGTGAAAGTTTCCCTATTCTATTTGTGTAGGTAGTATAAGAAAAAGAAATGTTTATTCTATTTGTGTAGGTAGTATAAGAAAAGAAAGAGAAAAAATTCTGGTGCGCTTAGCGAGCTATTATATAAAAGTGAGGATTTTATTTTGTACACATAAATAAAGAATAGGGGCTATGAGTTTTTTTTTTTGTCATAAAAAAAATGAAAGAACTTTTTAAAAAACTTTTGGTTCTAAAGTAAGTCGTTTAAACTTAGATTGTTACTTTTTCTATCTATTTTTTTACTTGTTCACACTTTACTATATTAAATATAGATGTGCACTTTTACTTGCCTAGTTTGAAAAACAAGACAAAACTTATAACTTAGTTTCTAATTTATCTTTATTGTTAACTTATGTTAGATTTTAGTAATACGTTTTTCAAAATATTAAATTTATTATATTCAACAAGTAATATATTAAAATTATTATTTTATTTAGCGCACCTTAGGAGCCTAGGAGGTATACGAAGTCAATACTGAAGAGGTAAAAAGTATCAAATGGAAATATATATTTCTTGAGACCGACTATAAAAAAAAAGTGTTATACATAGGTTATTCTAAAGGTACCAATTAAGGCATATCATAATTTTACTTAAAATTACCCTATAAATAATCTTATTATGTAATTATATGTGTGCATAGATATTAGAGTAAGATTAAATATTATAGGTCAAATTCTAAGAGAGTGAACCTTGTAGCTTCCTTAACGGATTGGCAAGATTTATGTGTACCTTCCATTTTATTATATAATTATGGCTAGATTGGATCAATGGATCTTGTCTCCTATAGTGTCTAAGTTGACTTATATTGTTGAAATATAATTTTTTACATGTCGGTAAATATATTTATTGTGATTTTTACGTATTTTGGATAGCTTTTTCGTTGATTGTTTCTAGTAAAATAGAAGCAAATAAAGTAGGAACTCTTTATGTTAGGCTAAAAAGGTCGTCTTGTACTATAGAAGGTATTAATGCATATAATGTAATCTCAATCCTTTTCCCGAATGTTACTAGCCTTACTCGGCCATTTACTTGTATTGATGCATATTAAATTATAATATATCAGTTTGTTTTCAAATAAAAAGACGTGCTTCAAACAAGTTTATAATATATTAAAATGGTGATATCAAAGCAACAAATGCATAAAAAAAAAATTCTTTTATAAAATGTTATGGGTGGTGAGATGTGTGTGAAGTGTTTTACATCGCTCTTTAAGAGATGTGTGTTTGTTTGATATAACTTGAATAATTCTTACATCTTGATACAACTTTTATGATTAAGTTAGGCTCAAAAATTTAATTTTTATAATGTATTATTATTTATTAACTCTGATTGATTATTAAATTTTGATTAATTTTTAAAGCTCAAAAACAATACTTATAAAACTGAGTTATGTTCTTAAAAAAAACATTACATTGAGAATGTATAGCACACTTGTGTTATAGTTTGTTCGTTGGATCATAGATAAGACACGAAAACCAATTGATCCCTTCGATTTTGAGACATGATAATCGATATTTTTAGAAGTTTGGCTAAACAGACTTTTAACATCCGCTAGTCCGACATAGCTTCCGGCAGGGGAATTATGTAGCAGATATATTAGCAAAGTGTGGTACCAGGCTGACATATCATGAAGAAGCTATCTTTTTGCAATCTCCGCCGGATTATATCAAAAAACAGATTGCTAAAGACAAGAACGGAGATATCTCTTTTAGACTAGTTAAGCATTCTATATGTAATAAGTTAGCCCAGTTCGGTAACCTCGCTGTATCTACTAACTCTTCTAGGGTGTATGTACAATCTAATCTCTCTGTAGTACCTTAACTATATACATAAATATATATCCTTTTAACCAAAAAAAAAAAAAAAGTTTGTTTATTATCTAGGTATACATATTATACATTAGTTATACATATGATATATTGAATATATGTTGACGATGTCTACAAACCGTTAGGATTAAGTGAGTGCATTTATTTAGCTACCTGCCTATAAATGTAAGATTATTTTATTTGGAAAAGTACGTAAATACACCACTTAAGATATCGTAATGTTTAAAATTTTCTACTATTTAAATTTAAAATTTTTTATAAAAAATTTCTCTTGAATACATTCCTTCTATTAAGTAATGTATTACAATGTATTGAATAACTAAGAAATGTATATAGAAACAATGAAAAAATGGATTTTTTTGTAATAGGAGAAACTTTGGGAGATGTAATTTACCCCAAATCTATGACATTTCTGTAAGTTTCCCAAAAGATTGGTGTAAGATTTTTAAATCCAAATTAAATCTTCTTTGATAAATTGGGCTCAAATGTAAAATTGGTATAAAATTAGGGCAAATTACATAAATTTCATAGTTTTAATATGAAATTATAATATATTTCTAATAAGTTTTTAATTATATTAATTCCTTAAAAATTAAAAAAATCGGATACAACAATTGAAGCTCGAATACATTAAAAACTAGCTCGAATACATTAAATAGTGGTTCAGATACATTAAAGAAATAAGAGATTTTGGAAATTTATAAAAGTAATAGGTAATGGAAATAAGTGATACAAAAAATGTGTATTTCTGTAATTTGCCCATAAAACTATGCTTGTGCCTAAAATTCGACTAATTTAATGCTTGGGCCTCAAATTCGACTAATCCAAAAGGCATAATACATATATTGGACCCTAAACTTGGCTTCAAATTTAACTTTGACCTCAAACTTTCATAGTGCACAAATAGGCACTTTAACTATACTATCTTTCAACAAATAAACACGCGATTCCTACCTGGCAAAATGCGTGAAATACACGCATTCTGCGCGAGTGAAAGGTAACTTTTGAGGCCCAAAACGATAAAAAAATGCTAAAATGACAATTCTACCCTTAATGAATCTCTTTTATAATTTTTTTAGTTTCAAAATGACGTGTAATTTTTTTTAAAAAAAAAAATACGTGTAAATTTTTTAATTAGTTGGCAGCCACTGATTGGCTCACTAATACACGTGGGAGCGTTTGCATTTCACGCACTTTGGTTCCAAAAATCGCGTGTTTATTTATTGAAAGATAGGATAGTTAAAGTGCCTATTTGTGCATTATGAAAGTTTGAGGTCAAAGTTAAAATTTGAAGCCAAGTTTAGGGTCTAATATATGTATTATGCCAATCCAAAAAGGGTGATTTGCACAACTATGATATTTTTAGGGGAAACTAAGCAAATATTCAAAAAGAAAAATAATTATAAACACATACCCCTTTACATTTATATTAACTAAATAATTACACTATATACCCCCAACTAATTTTACTTGACAGATACTAAATCAGTATCATTTAGTCTATTGGTATCGTTAAGGTCGATAATTTTGTTTAGTAGATGATAAATCAGTGTGTATATATTATATTTATATCATTAAGATTTCTTGTTCAAAAGTTATTCCTTACACTGTATTGATATCATAAGTCTATATATAAAATTGTTGTCATGACTTTATATATAACATGAAAATATTTACATTGTGTCCTTTATTAGGACAATTTTAATTTCTTCTATGTGATGAATATGTTATAGCCCACAAAATCATTCATATTAAAAAAAAAAAAAAAAAGACTCAAAAATACCCCTGAACTATCAGAAATAACTCACATATACCCTTAAACTAAATTCTAGCTCAAAAATACCCTTATGTTAAAGTATTGGATCAGTTTTACCCTTACTTTTAACAGAGGTGTGTTAAGTGTCACCTGGACGCCACGTGGACACCATGTGGATGCCACATAAGCACTAATACCTTCACATAGACCCATAAAATCTTAATTACTAATTTTCCCCTCATTTCTTTAATAGATACAATTTTCACCCATTCTTATTTCACTAAAACATAATACGATTCCCCTTTCTTTCTCTTATACGATTTTCCCTCTCTCTTATACGATTTTTCCTAGGGTTTCACAGATTTCCTCTCATGAACGCCATTGGATTTTTGAGTTGATTTCATCCCTTTCTTCATAATGTTTGTATTCTACTAATTGAATGAATTTATAGAAATTACCAGATACGAATTCTTCTTCAAAATGGGTTCACCTCACAGAAAACAAAAAAAAAAACAGTAACAGATCAGTAATCCAAAACTACCTCCAGCTCATAAACTTCAACAAAAAAAACCATTATAGACAAAGGTAAAAAAATGAGAAAGGGACAGAAATCAATTCAGAAATCCAATGGCGTTCATGAGAGGAAATCTGTGAAACCCTAGGGAAATCGTATAAGAGGGAGGGAAAATCGTATAAGAGAAAGAAAGGAAAATCGTATTATGTTTTAGTGAAATAAGAATGGGTGAAAATTGTATCTATTAAAGAAATGAGCAAAAAATTATTAATTAAGATTTTATGGGTCTATGTGGAGGTGAGGTTGATTAGTGCTTATGTGGCGTCCACATGGTGTCCACGTGACGTCCAGGTGGCACTTAACACACCTCTGTTAAAAGTAAGGGTAAAAGTGACCCAATATTTTAACAGAAGGGTATTTTTTAGCCAGAATTTAGTTTAAGGGTATATATGAGCTATTTTTCATAGTTCAGGGATATTTTTAAGCTTTTTCCGGAAAAAAAAAAGGCTTATATGTTTTGTCATTGTTGATAGTGACATGTAAGCATTACTTACATAGTTGAGAAACAAGTAGGAATATTCATATTCCTTGAGCATATGCATTTCCTATTCTATAAATAACTTGCATATCCATTGGTACTCCCTCTTCCGTTTTAATTTGTTTGGCTGATTTTAATTTGATATAGAATTTTATAATGTCAAAAAAAAATGAAATTTTATAATTTTAGATTAAAAATATATTAAATGTAAGAATGAGCTTGATATGATGTTGAAAAGTTTAGTTCGGTAATTTCGGTTTTTATAAGTGTTATACCATTATCATACCAAATTGATTTAGTGTGATTCGGTATTTTGAAATTAAATTTTGGTATTTTGCATGTACGGTAAATCGGTTACCATAGTGTAGTCAACTTCAACTTTTATATATACATATAGTAAAGAATAATAACTTTGGCTTTTCAAGAAATGTCTCAATTATATAATCTAATACTTTACACATGTAAAAATATTCGAAGTACAAACAATTCTCTTATTAATCAAACACTCAAACAGAACATCTAAGTCAAGATGTGGTGAAAATTTCAACATCTAAATAATTAGTTATTATTTCGTATATTTGCTAGTATTATATAGCTACATATACATGAATATTATATGTAACTATACACTTCGGAATGGTATTTGGTATTTCAATATTTTTTTCATAAATATCAAATACCGTACTGAATATCAAACTTTTTGAAACATACATACCAAATACCATGTCATTGCATTGTCAAAAATTTTGGTTTCGTATGGTATTCGGTATCTACTATACCATGTCCACCTCTAGTTGAATGTATCAAGATACCATTTAATCATGTCACCTTAAACATGCCATGTAAAAAAATTGAAATTACCGAGTAGCCTAAAAAGGAAAGAAACTACGTTTTATACAGACTATAAAAGAAAGTAATACAAACAAATTGATACAGATGGAGTAACTTACAAGGGTCATCTTTGGGTACAATGAATGAACTAATAATCAAACCTATGTTGTTTGGACTCTTCAAATATATCAACGGTTGCAAGTCGGATTCTCCAAAAACACGTGTTTTTGGAGAATCCGACACGAGTGCCGCAACTAAAGTGAAGAGTCCGCCAACTTAGACTCAAACACCTAATTTAGGCCTGTACAATGGAGTATCTTCTCCAACCAAAAGTGATTTCAAGACAGCTTCACACACAACAGTATCATAGACAAGCAAGTGCCCACCATCAGGAACTTCATGATACCGAATCCAAGGGAGCGTTTTCGAGACGTGTCTTTGTAATTGAACCGGCACAACCTTGTCCTCGTGACCTTGCCATATGTGAACAGAGCTTTCGTTTTGTGGATACGGGTTACTTAGCTCCAGTGGATCAAAATCCCACTTGCTAAATGCCACAATAAAGTCACGACGAAGGGAGTCGAATACCCTTCGTTTCCTTATCCCGTCCTTTCAATAGACGTAAAATGTGTCACAAACCAGAAATCGGAATAGTCCCTATACTACTACACATTAGTATAAAATCAAAATCAGTAAAGCTCGCGGGACTGGCCAAGGAAGGCTTAACTGCTCGTATCACTACCGAGTCAACTTCAACAAGTATAAGTAACCAAATTTCCGTTAAAAAAGTTGGTTGTGTGAGTACATTATTTCCTTTTCTTTGTTTGGTCGTAGCCGATAAAGTTTACCTGAGTGAACAATTGATATCCGTCTGTATTCTTCAAGACGGCCAAGTCTTTGTCACAAAAAAATTTAGGATTTCCTTCAAGAACAGTAGCTGATGGGAACATTTTTTGAGTGAACCACCAATGTAATAGCCCCGGGGTATAACATGTGAGCAAAAGCATAAGCCGGCAGAGTTGTTTCCTGTAATCATCCTTCGTGAGATCATCAGGTAGCGAGCGCCACTTGTAATTTATAAACGGGACTATTAATGCCACTCCTGCAAGTCTGCAGCAGCATATTTGTCAATCCTAAACAATCGACAACAAAAGCTAGAAATCTACAATTCATGTGAAGCGACTTTTGTTATACTTTTGAGGAATGCGTTTGATGCAGCTCCAAGCAGGGTAACATCCCAACGACACGCCAATAACATAATACTTAGATCCTAATTGCAATTGATCAGCTAGCTCTTCGATATCAGATGCTTCACTTTTAACGGATCGTTTTGGATTTGGATCACTCTCTCCGTATCCAGCTCTGTCGTATATCAGGAGGTATATCCCCATTCCATTCAGGAGTTCCTGAGAACTAAAGTACTATTATAACATTCTTCAAGAGAAAAACAGAAAGAAAAATGACTTCCAACTAGAAATTTTACAAATGCTAAACAACACAGAAACTTTAATGTGGATTGCGGATCCAGAAGAAAAATTTAGGGGGTCGGCCGTGTGGCTTCAATGAGTTTCATTGAAATGATGATCTTCGAAGATATGATTTTCTCGTTTGGATTATTTGTTTGGGCTTTCAATGTCAGCAAATTGACTTAAAGCAATAATCAAGCCAGTCAACCTTGTTTTGAGGGGGTAAGGAATCGTTTAACTATAGTTCAATCTCAAACTAATTGAGGTCAGCAAGGGATGCAACACGAGGACTTTGTAGCTTTTTACCCATCATATTACTACTCTCGTCCAAGAATGCTAAACTTCGGAGTACTCTTGGAATCATTGCATTACTGGTGTGGTGACACCCCTTGCATCAACTAACATTTTGAATAATTTCTTGGGATACAGCATACAAACAAACACACTCAAACTAGAGTAAAACTCTCAGCAACAAACTTAAACTATGCCAGTGTCCTATCACCCCTCTAAACTTAATTTTTCCGTATTATTCACTTAATTGTCAACACTAAATCAGTTTGATACTTAACTAACCTTTTCAAAAAATAGTGATTTCAAATTTCCAAGAGATGGGCTTCCAAGGGTGTACACTAGTAGTCAATGAAGTGGTTGAGAGTCATGGGGTCGGTCTCAAGTTCAATTCCCAACAAAGACAAAAACATTAAGTGATTCTTTTCATTTATCCTAATATTGGTGAACAGAGTTACCTTATCTCATGAAACTAGTTGAGGTGCGTGAAAGCTCATCCAAATACCACAGTCAAAAACAAAAAAAGATTCAAAGAGACATATATATATAGAGAGAGAGAGTTATTTGTGTTTACATCAGAAGCCATAAAGTTCAGTTCTTTGGAGCTGCCAAATCCATGAACAAGAATGATGCTGTATTTGGACTTGTTCTTGGGTACTCCTCTTTCTCTATAAGCCAGGTACCTCCCATCACTAAGTCTGACTCTAAGAGTAGTAATAGCAGATTCATCTACAACTAATGACTTGGATTCCATATCATTATTAACATTTTGTTCTGTTGTCTGATCAGCACATCCCAGACATCCCATCATCAAAACAAGAATTCTTCTGAAAACCATCTTCTGAATATCTAGGTGTGTAAAATTCCACTACAAAATTACAACAACAACATACTCAGTATAGTCCCGGAAAGTCTCACAAGCATAGAGTGTAACAGGATTTACCCCTACCGCACAAGTATAGAACCTATTTCTAATAGACCTTTGCTCAACCGTCCAGAAAAAGAAGTAACGAAAGTACAAAGCAACATCAAGATTGACCACAGCAAATCAATGCAGCTAATGGGGTTTTCTTAAAATTACTGAAATTCTGCTTACACTCTATATGCTCCTCAAACCCTTGGCTCAACAGTCGAGAAAAAGAAGTCACAAAAGTACAAGACATCAAAACTTGACCTCAACAAACCAATTCAGCTAATGGGGTTATCTTGAAATTACCAAAATTCTGCTTAAACTATATGCTCCACAGACCTTTGGCTCAAAACTCGAGAAAAAGAAGTAACAAAAGTACATGCAGCAACAAAAACAAGAACAGATAGTAACAGAAATCCAACAAAACAATCAAGACATCAAAAATTGACCTCAGCAAATCGATTCAGCTAACGGGGTTATCTTGAAATTATCAAAATTCTGCTTACACTCTATATGCTCCTCAGACCATTGGCTCAACAGTCGAGAAAAAGAAGTAACAGAAGTACAAGCAACAACAGATAGTATCAGAAATCGAACAACAACAATCAAGACATCAAAGATTGACCTCAGCTAATGGGGTTATCTTGAAATTACCAAATCCTGCTACACTATGCTCCTCAGACCCTCAGCTCATCAATCGAAAAAAAAAGTAACAGAAGTACAAGCAACAACATATAGTAACAGAAATCGAACAACAATCAAAACATCAAAAACTGACCTCAGCAAATCAATTCAGCTGAAGGGGCTATCTTAAACTTACCAAAGAACAAATCCTTCTCTAAAGAATCAAGATTTACAACTACTTCAACCCTTGGCTATACTCATTAGATTCTTGAAAAATCCAAAATTGAATCTTTACCTTCTCAAAAAATAAAAAATCTTGATTTATCAAATTCCACTACAAATTAAGATTCAACATATCAATTCAATAAATGGGGTTGACTTAAACTTATCAAAGAACAAAACTTTATCAGCAGAATCAAGATTTACATTCTTGAAAATCCCAAAAATTGAATCTTTTTACCTTTCCTTTTTCTATAAATGGAAATGGGGTTCTTCAAAGTTTATCTTTTTGCTGGATAATGGGGACAGGATCAACTTACACCATATGCAGACACAGGTAATTTCCATTTGAATGTTTAAATATGGCCTTGTCTTTTCATGTTTGAATATTGTTTGTTCATTCTTCTGTTTGTTTGTTTTTTTTGGGGGGGGGGGGGGGGGGCAATTATAATATATGAGTGTTTATGTGAGTTTTAGAAACAAATTTTTAACCAAAAAAATATCCTAAAGTATATTCCAAAACTTAAATGAGTGAAAAATAAATTATTATTTTTTTTGAAAATGTATAAGTATCGCTTCAACGTATGTCCGAAATCACAGAGACACATTTATACTATACTAAGGTCCTATTATTCTCTATATTTAAATAATTTTCTATCCCTTTTCGACCTATGTGACAATATCTTTTGGGGTCCCGCGCGTGTTGATTTTTTTTTAAAAAATTAGTGTCACATATGTCGAAAAGAGATAGCAAAATTATTTATAAATTAAATTTGGAGGTACTAGAACCTTAGTATAGTATAAGTGTGTCTCTGGATTTCAGGCATAGGTTGAGGGCTACTTCCATTTTACCTTTCTTATTTTTTCTTCATATTTTTCAATTTTTTAAAGTTTAAAATTGAATTCTACCTTTTAACTTTAGACTACAAACATTCTTTCTCTTGAATTTTATGCAATGCCTATTTTGTCCTTTTAGTTATTCATTTTTGTTACTCTCTCCGTTTTGAAAAGAGTGATCTAATTTAATTTAGCACGAAGCTTAGAAAATAAAAAAGATTTTTTAATATTATGATCCTAAATTAAAGTTATGTCAAATGTATAAAATTTTCTTTTAATCTTGTGACCTTACACATGTCACGTAAAAAGGTGAAATTAAAATGTTACTAAAAAAATAAAGATGACATTCTTTTTTAAACGGACTAAAAAGAAAAATGGGTCATTCTTTTTTAAATAAAGGAAATATTTTTTATGCTTTACGTGTCACATTATTTTTTGGTTATTGTTTCTTTTTCTCGTGAATGTTACGTAATGATTTATGTATCATTTGTTATGACTTCTTTACTTTTGTATACTCTTTTACAAACTATTTTGCTATGCGTGCGTTACTTGAATTGAGTGTGTTTCGAAATCAATCATCTATTACGACTCTATCCTCTCTATCGTACTCTACTTTTTATGTTGATTCATCATTTAAATTGTTAATATGATATTAATTGTAATTCGTATTCATATAAATAAATTAAGTATAATATAATACGATGAAACGTCGATAATATAACAACCATCCAAACAAGTTGTTAAAAGCTATTTTAAGCATCTCTGGTTGATGCTAATGTGCTGCGATACTTTAAAAAAAATGTGTTATATATTAAAGGAACATATATAATCGTTGGTTAGGTTATTAGAATATCACATAAATAATGCATTTACGATACTAAATTAATATATACAATATGTTTTTTGTCTGGCAACCCAAGTTGGGACATGTTGGAATTAAATGAAATGTAATCATGTGGGATAGGCTGTCACTTTTAATTCACTTATGTCAATGAAATATAATTTGGATAATTTAGTTATAAAATAGTGTATATATATATATAAAATTTGTATATTTCGATTATATTAATAAATAAATTTGGCTGGTACATATTGATATGTTTTCCCCTTATTTTGAGGTGGTAGCATATTTATTACTAAAAAATTAACAGAAATAACATGTAATAGATTAGGGACCTAAGATTCTACATCAGAAAATTTACTCATTTGTTAGTTAATGATTTTGACTATTAATTTAGTTGTTTAATTATCTGTTGGTAAGACCTTATATAGGTAAGTTTTTTCTTTTCCTTTTTAAACAGGGAATTAATTTTTTTTTAATTATTGAGAATTTTATAAATAGTAAACATAATAGACATAATAAGGTTTTATAGATAGTTTTGCTAATTTCGCTTTATAGCTATAGTTTCACTTTCTATGGGGGGTGTGATTTGTATATTTCTGTCTGTTTGTATATTTCACTTGCGAATATACAAATAGAGTAAGTATATATAAATTCTGTATTTATACATTTAGAAACTTTTTAGAATTACGTTTGTATGTTTCGTTTGTCAATAACAAATAGAATACTTTATCATAAATTGTATACAAATAGCTACGATAAGCATATACAAAATTATGAACTTATACAATCAAGAACTGAATTTATACAAATCAGGCGAAATATACAAATTAGACAAAAACATCAAAAATTGGAAAAAATATAGCCGCATAAATTTTAATTTTCTTAAACTGTAGCTATAGTATCTAATAGAGACTAAATATTTATTACACCGCATAATTTTTTCCTTAATTATATTCTATGTTTTTTTCATCTTTCAAAGTAGGGGTGTGCATTTGGTTTTTCGGTTCGTTTTATAGTATTCGGTTTGGGTTTTCGATTTTTGGTGTTGAAGAAGTGTAACCCAAGCCAATATAAAATATTGAATTTCTTAAATATACTTCTTAATATAAATCACAAGTAAAACTTAAAACAAAATACTTAAAAGTATATCAACTATTGATGTCCAAACATAAGAAAATAAACTAAATTATAATGGAAATAACTAAAAAGCGATAAAAGTGGTTAACTCCAACTTAATTGTAAACACACACACGCACACGTACACGCGCGCACACACACAATATATAATTCGATTTTTTTAATTTTTCGATTTTCATTTTTCTAAATCCGAAACCAAACCAAAAAACCAAACAAAATAATTTATAAATTCAAAACCAAATCAAGAACCCAAAAAATCAATCCAAATAAAAATTCAGTTTTATTTTATTTAATTTTTCGATTAATCCAAATAGTGCACACCCCTATTTCAAAGTGCAATAATTGGCATGAGAATTTTGAGATTTTTGAAGTGGTCAAGAAACATTTTGACAACTCCTCTTTAATTCTTCTCATCTATATAATATAAAATCCATACGTAACTTACAAAAACATGTACATCCAAATGAGATTAATTTAATTCTAAGCTACAAAAACATCTACATCCAAATGATATTAATTTGATTCTAAGTTATCAAAACATATACATCCAAATGACATTAATCTGTTTCTATCTTGCACATGGTATAAACGTATATGCTGCCACTATCCAAACAAATGTTTTGTTAATAATTCAAAATCAGTAGCGGAGTCAGAATTTTTTAATTAAGAAATTTAAGATATAAAAAAAGTATTTAAGAAAATTCAAATAAAAAAATAATTTTAATTATATAATATGATTATCCATCAAGAAGTTTAAATGAGTTCAAATGAACTATTTCAATCATGTAATTGGTTTATACCTAATTTCTATAAGAATATTCTTTGCCCCCTTCCTTATTTGTGTGAAATATTTTTCATTATTGGACAACTAGAGGAGAAGCTACCTATAATGGGCCAAAAGCATGGATATCCGATTTTGACGCCATAATAAATGGGAAAATTACACGATAAGATAAATATGTGATATATATTTATGAAAGATCACTATAGTTTAAAATATTACAATTTGTAGTTATATATAGAATTTTATTATAAATTTCCCAAAAATATCACACGTAAATATGACAATTGTGTTTTGTATTTTATATCAAATGTATTTGTATTTCATATCAACTATATTTTTATTATGTATCAACTGTATAAGTGTTCTGTATGAATTCTATTATGACAATTTGTATTCTGTCAATTGTATTCGCCGACATAAATTGTGTTAGTTAATATAATTTATAGAATTATATTCGATGTATGATACAAACCAATTGTGTCGATTCTATTTAGACAATTGTACTTATATTTGTATCAATTGTACAATTTGTATTCTGTATCAATTGTATTCATGATACTACGAATATAACGTGTATTCATCCTCTCTCCTTCCTCTCTCAATCTCACTTGCCTCTCCTCTCTCTCTCTCGATCTCACTTGCCTCTCTCATCTCTCACTCGATTTTGCTCGTCTCTCTCCTCCTAAATGAATACAACTATATTCATTTTGATACAAACTAGTTGTGTCAATTGTATTTGTAATATTCGTGATACAATTACCTGATAGATAGTCTGATACAACAAATACAACTAGTCAACCTCTTTCACCTTTCTCCTCTCTCCCACATCTCGCTTATCTGTCTCTTAGTCTCTTGCCTCTCTCCTCTCCTAACATGTCGCTATAATTTATAATTAAGTAAATTATAGCTATAGATATCTAATTAAGCCCAAACTATAGTCATTTTTAAAAATGTTTTGCATATGGACCAACTCTGGGATAACTTATATACAATATCTGATGTTAGTCTTTAAAAATCTAACTTTAAATATGAGATGGAAGTTCACTGATTTTTGTAACGATTCAACTATTTTTTTTTTAAACTTTCGTCTGGGCTAAAGTTAGATTTTTGCTTGAACTTTAGTCATTTTATCGAACATCAATCATATGTGCATGAACTTCAAGATAAAAATGACTAAATTTCAGCCAAATATTGCATATCAGTAATGAATATATTAAATGATAGTATCAAAACATCTGAATTTTTACATAAATAATGAAGCAACTTGCATAATCTTGCGGTTGTATAATGGATACCGTTTAAGTCTTGATAAATTTGTACAAGCAATGTGTTAGGTTAAAACTAATCGAATATTTTGTAGTTGTTTCCTTTATATATTCAGTATATACCAAATATATTAAATTTTATAAAATATAAAAGTAAATTTTATTTTGTAATGTGGACGACTTTGTTGAACGACTAATGTAATAAACCCTAAAAATCCAATATCTAAGGATGCGTTCGGTAGTTGGTTAGAGTTATACATATACTATTAAGAGTAACTTTCACATATAGCAAACATAAAAATCATATTTCTATGTTATAGCTATAGTTGCATTATTGCGCTCCTTAGCAAACATAAATATGTATATTTCGTTATACACATACAAAATGAAGCAGTTGTACAATTCCGCTTTACATATACAAAAGAAAGCAGTTGTATAATCTGTTTTGGTATACATATACAAAAGATCAATTGTATAATTTGTGTTTGTACAAAGAGAGAAACACAAAAGAAAATTGGGTAGGCGAAGATCGTATTTGTATAATAATAAGTGTATAGGATGAAAACATATGCATTTGTATTTGTATATACAATTTTCTCTCGCTTAATACAAACACAAACACAATGTATACATTTGTGTTTGTATAAAGTGAGAGAGGCGAGCGAGCGAGCGAGATCTGGGAGAGTGGAGAGCGAGATCTGGGAGAGGGGAGAGATGGGAACGAAAATATATGTATATACATACAATTTTTTCTTGTTTTATACAAACAAAAATGCATTTTATACAATTGCGTTTGTGTATATGAGAGAGGCGAGTGAACGAGTGAGATCTGGGAGAGGAAAGAGAGGGGAACGAAAATATATGTATATATATAATTTTCTCTCGCTTTATACAAACAGAAACAAATTTTATTCATTTGCGTTTGTATAAAAAGTGAGAGAGGCGAGGGAGAGAATGAGAGTGGCGAGCGAGATTCACCGGGAGAAAGGCGAAATAGCAACAGTTTACTATGTGGTACAATTAAATCAAACTATATTTACAGCATTTAATTTGAATTAACAGTTTGCTATTGCATACAATTTTCTCTATTAAGAATATACGGATCAGTTATGACTTATGAGTAAATTTATGCGTTATTTATGTATGTATTAGTTATTAATGTATTAGTTATTGGAAAATTTATACATAAATTCTCTCATAACTTATACATTTATTAGCTACGCGAATTATGGAATTGTCAATCAAACACGTATCAATTTTTTACACAAAAGAATTAAAAGAAATTAGAAGAAATAAATAAAATAAAACATGATACGAAAAATAACGACAAAAAAGAAAAGGAGCAAAAGAATTGAGTATGAAATTAAATCATGTCGAAAGAAATAAAAGAAAATAATATGACTTGAGAAAAAAAAATAACGAAAAAAGAGAAAAATAAAATAGAGAAAAAAAGGATGAAAAGGAAAGATAACGTTATGATCATTTGCTAAAATTTATCCGCACCGAGTGTTCACATCAAGCCAATATATATATGTTATGTATTTAATTTTGTAGTTTATTTTACTTTATTAAATCACGTAATAATACATTTTACATAAACTTGATATAAACACTAGATGCGAATAAATTTTTTCTTTTGCTATCTTTATGTTTCGTGGATTTCTTCATTGCTACTCTCTTCGTTTTACTTCAAAAGAGGGAAACAAATTAAGAGCCTGTTTGGCTCAGCTTAAAAGCTGATTCTTGACTTATTTAGCTGTTTGGCAATACTCAAAATAACTTATTTTAAGTTAAAAAAAACTTATTTTAAGCCAAAAGTTAAAAGCTGGGGTAGGGGTGCTTTTTTTTAGCTTATAAGCTGTTTTAAGTTGACCATATTTTTACCTTTTTGCCCTTATTTCTTTTATTTTTATTTTTATTTTTATTATAATTATTAGTATATTAATATTTATTATTTTATTATTATTTATTTTATTACTCTTTATTATTATTATTATTATTATTATATATTAATATTATTATTATTATTAATATTTTATTATTATTATTCTTTATTTTATTATTCTTTATTTTTATTATTATTATTATATATTATATATTATATATTATTTATTATTATTATTTTCATATTATTATTATTATTATTTATTATTATTATTATTATTTATTATTATTAATATTTTATATATTATTATTATTATTATTTATTTTGTTATTATTATTTATTATTATTATTATTATTTTCATATTGTTATCTTATTATTATTATTCATTATTATTGTTATTGTTATTATTATATATTATTATTGTTATTATTATATATAATTATTTATGGTTGTAAAATATAAATTAATTAACTTTATTATGTTAACAGCTTTTAAGGGTATTTCAGACATTTTGATTTAAAAAGCTGTTTATCAGCACTTATTTGCCAAACACATCAACAATTTTTTTTTAACTTCAGCACTTTTATCCAAACGCATAACTACTTATTTTAAAAATAAATTTCAGCACTTTCAAAAGTATTTTTGTAAAGCTGCTTTTATTAAGCCCATCCAAACGGGCCCTAAGTCTTTCCTAAAAAGCAATTAATGTTTTAGAACTTTATACATTATTCAAATTTTCATTTTAATAAATAAAGTTTTTATAATAATATCTAAGGTAAGTATAAAAAATACATGTCCAACATTTTATCATTTCAAATTAATATTTATTATTATATTAAAAAGAACAACAATAATAATAATATATTCAGTTAAAATTTCTCAAAAAAAATCTAAATTTTTATTCATATATACATACAGTTTTTTTCTTAAAGTAGACTAAGATCTAACAATAGCGAGGTAGGTTATATCTTTGGCCAAAAATTCTACGATTCCATCCACTCTTCTTCACAAAAGTTCTACTGGTCATTTCAATCCATAAATCATACACATTCTGCCATGATAATCTTAATAAATTAAACTTCTAAGAACTTTTCCTTCTCATATTTGATAATTCACCATTCTCATATTGAATACCTCAAGCACAAACAAAAAATATCAATATATAAAGGGAAATCATATTCTTAGATTCATATAAACAATATATATATGTTCAATAAGGAAATTGAAAATTGACATTGAACAAACAAGTACTCAATAATCTCATTCGCATTTTGGCATAATACACAAGTTTTGGACACTTTCAATGAAATGAGTTTTAGGTGTGATACAAGACAAGAAATTAAAAGTGAAACAACCTAACAAATTACAACAAATGAAATTTAATAGATAAAAATTTATTAGATGCCCATGGATGGATTTTTTGGCTTATCTTCTTGATATTTTTTTTCACTAACATGTCTGGTAAAAGAAGAAAATATTCTATTTTTTTTTGCTAATCTTACTAAGAGATATAATTCTAAATATTTATCTGTTAATTTTATGAAATTTTTTTTGGTTGAACATTAAACGGAATAGGAAATATTATTGTTATTTTTAAGAATAAATAAATGAATATGACTTATATGTGAGGCTAAGTTTTGATAAAAAATGTAATAAATGGTTATGTTTGTGCCAAGTTCTTAAAACATGACTAATGTATGCCATTATGTGTTAACACCGAGCCAAATCCCCTTAAGTAGTGTGTTTACAATTTTTCACACATTTATTTATTTTAAAATAACTTTGAGTTGCGATATCCAACTCAAGTCTACATAATGTCTAACTTTCACTATATACAAAATGTTTGAAGTATCATATTGTTGATGGTTAGGCATTTTTATTGACTTCAACTATTTTCGAAAAATGATTTTTTCCGCCAAACACACTCATAATCTTATTAGTGTGTACAACAACGACAACAACAACATAGACATTACTATTACTTTAGAGGTAGATACGATATTTTTTATAGACCTTCAATGGAATTTTTTAAAATCTATTTGTCCAACAAAATAATATAAAATGTCATGAAATTCTTAAGAAGAATAGTTGTGTGTATAAATGAAGGTCATTTTCTAGGCTTGATTGATTAGTGAAATGGTGAGTAGCCTATATAGGTGCACAAATAAAATGTGTAAACTTCAAGTCTATATCAACCACCAACAATACCTAATCAAATTAGCAATATGAAAAAAAAACCCTCTAATTTCTTTGATTTTCTTGTAATAAATATAAAAATATTTGAATAATTTCTCGACTTGTGCATATTATCCTTACATATATACTTGTAAGAATAATGCTTGACTTTATATGTATCGTTCTAATTTTATTACAAAGAACATATTTTTTATTTAATACTAAACTTTTATTTTACTTTGACGTTACCCAGTAATCAGTATCTCCATTTATATTACTTTGTTTCTCCAGACCTCACTTGTAGAATTTCACTAAATATATTATTGTTGTTATTGATCTAGTACTACAACTATTAATATGTTGTATCAAAATTACGAGATTCAATAAAATTTTACTTTCCATATTAATTTCGCTTTCGCACCTAAACAAACCCAACTTATAATTTGTGGTAGGAATACATTTTGTTGTAGTATATTTTTTTATCTAGTGTTAATGGTGATTAGTATGAATATATCACTTCACAAACACTAACACAAATTGATAATATAACACATTTTGACCAATCTTTTTCCCCAACCCCACCATGAAAATGAAACAAAACTTTGAAAAAGTGAAAAAAAAAAAAAAAAAGAAGTTAATAACCTTCCACACTAATATTCTTGCCTTATTTTTTGCCAACACAATCCCATGGACTTGACAGGTCATTCCCCATGTAGCATTAATGCGTCTTATATAGTAAACTTTATGCTTAATAAATTTATTATCTTCTTTTATCTTAATTTATTTATGTTTCATAATAGCGGTTAAACAAAAAATATTATATTTTTTATTAAAAAATAATTTAATTTACACTTTTTATTTTATTCTTATCGAAATAATTTACAGTCATATATATATTGATGACTCGTTTAACACAATATGTTGTTTTATAAAATTTCCGTCTTTTTGTTTTTTTTTTCTTAAACATTGTGTTCAGTCAAATACTGATATAAATTAAGATAAAGAAAATAACAAATTTAAAATATTGACCAAACACAATTATTAATTTAATATTGAAAAAAATATTTAAATTGATTAAACAAATTATATAAATTGCTACTCTTCAAAATTGTTTTCTTTTGAAAAATGACTAAATGTTTTTTAAAAATAATACTCTTTCCGTCCTATTTATGTCAAGTTTTACATGTTAATGTTTGAAAAGTCAAATCGATATCTTCTTTGGTTTAAATTATCTTCAAACTTTTTTTAAAAATATTTTAAATCACTAATTATGTTGACTTCTACATATGTAACTTTATATTTTAAAATTTTTATATCCAAATTTAAATATCTTTGACCTATCACAACTATAAATAGGTTGTGATTCTCATCTTATTGTAAATATATCCTTTGTCAATTTTTACTCTTCAAAATATAACAAACCCAAATTATTCCCAATTTCTTTTTTAAAAAAAATTCTCATGGGGAATTTAATTTCATGTGGCACTTCACCAAAGGTTATGAGTTCAAGACCAACAAGGGTTATTTTTCAAAATGGAAAAATTCAAAAATTTGATGAACCAATAATAGCAGCTGAGCTTATGTTGGAATCTCCCAATTCCTTTTTAGTAAACTCCAGCTCATTAATCGTCGGCCAAAGATTTTCAGCTTTATCGGCCGACGAAGAGCTGGAGTTTGGGAACATTTATATAATGTTCCCAATGAAAAAAGTGAATTCCATTATAACAACAAAAGATATTATTTCTGTTGGAAAACCGGGAACGGAAAACGAGGCAACGGTGGGTAGATCGCCGGAGAAGGACGGGGTCGGACCGTTAGGTTTTCCGGTGAGACAAGAGCTTAGGAAGCCTTTGTTGGAGACAATTATGGAAGAAATAAGTTCAAGGTAGAGGTGTTTAAATTGATTTTTATTTTATTTTTTATAATATCTCATGTATCGAATCTTACTAATTCGATTAATTTAAATTTGTGTAATGTGGGTCTATTTAAGAGGATATTCCCTACGAATAGAATTTTATTATTCTTAGTGTTTGAATTTGGAACCTCAACTATTGAGCAAGAGATTGATTTCATCTATCTCACCCGTTGATGATTGTTTTTTATTGGCTTACCAGAAAATTAATAAGTACTATTTTAGTTCATATTGTACTTTTTAATTTGTTTGAGATTGAGACATGATAACTGTAATTCACATTTGGAACTTATTAATTTGTTTTGTGGGAGGAATTGGTGGAGACTTGAATTGTAATATTTAATATGTTATAATAAATTACGCTCTTTTAATTTACTCTAAATTCGTAACTAATGTTTATTGATTAGAGTATATAAAACTAAATTTTATGGAATAAGCATTTTTGCTATGAAAAAATAGTTATAATAATGGTAGTGGATTCATTTTTAATCCATAGTTCAAAATGAGGCTTCTTGTAAGAATTTGGATAAGGTATAAGTATTTGGTGTATGGTATTTACATTGGAACTTCAATTAATTTGAATTGACATCACGTAAAATCTAATTAAAAGAGAAGCACTTCTTAATCTAATTTTTTTCAATACACAAAATCCAAACAAGAATTCAACTTCTAATTATCTGTAATATATAATTAAATACCCTAAGGTATTGCCGCTTCTAATTAATGGTTGGTAAGTTGGTTGATAACCATAACCCTGACATGTTCCTTTTCGACCCTATTTCGGAAATCAACCTAACCAACAACGCTTGTGTTATAGAACTTATTTTCTGTCTTAATTTCTGTGATACTTTTCACTTCTTGAGAGTTAAATAGTTTAATTTTGATCGTAAATTTGAACTGAGATCTTCAAATTTTTTGAAACAAAATTTATTTATTCAGAAACTATGTAAATTTGATTAGTCTACAAATTCAAGAACCAACTTCACTATTACTAGATTTTTATCAAGGAAATATAGTACAATAAATAATGTTGTACTAGCTTTATTATTTTTGATTCATCATAAAAGCTAGTGACTATTACAATTATTTCATCACAATGTTTTCTATTTCTACTCATCATTCACAAGTTTCCTCAAGATGATTTCACATAGAGTAGCACCATAGTAACATAATTCAAGATGGTATCAAAGCACGCAAGAGGCTCAATGTTCAAACTAAAATCTCAATGTCATTAAAAAGGTGAAAAACATATCTGCTTGTGTTTGACTTATTTAAAGGATCAAGTCCCATTTGAATAGACATGTTGAGATATGTAATATAATTGAGTAACAACTTAAGCTTTTAGATAAGATAGTTATACAACTTAACATGTAATATGTAGATGAAACATAAATATCTTTGGGATATGAACTTCCATATAACTTATCCTGATTCGTGACCTAGTTGTAGAAATCTCACGTAAATATGGAGAAATCAAGGATTGTATTGATAATTATAATGTTGAGTTACAAGCTTCTTCTATAAGAGAAGAGTTCTATTCTAGTTATACTAGCAATCCTACTACAACACGATCAATTACATGAGTAGTATTCTAATTCTACAACAGTGCTGTAAACTCGCCAATCAGCTTCCTTAGACATGTTCCAATCGCCAGCTTCTTCTTCATCAACACTTGATGTAGACACGTCAGTCAGCTTCGTTGGACCTGTTCCTTTGACATATTTCAATTGTCAGCTTCCTTCTTCTTCAACACTTCCCCTCAAACTAGTGAGTAGAGGAACGATTACTCATTACTCCTAACTTGCTTTGAATACTCAGCAAATTATTTTTTGAATACCCAACAAAAACTTATTTTGTCAATGCTTCGGTATGAATGCAATGTCTTGTCATTGCTTGTGATAGTTCATCTGCAGATTGATACGAGTAGTCCCACCAGTAAAAACACTTAAGAGCAGTATGATTATTCTTACCACATATTTAACATGATAGAATATTATTTGTTCTCTTATTTTCACTTTGGAAACTTTTATTGTTCAAAGAACCTGGACCATATTGACTGTTTCTGTGGAGTTAGTATTGTTGTTTCCTCTTCTCCTGCCCAAAAGGCAGATAATACCATATTATGATTTTGTTGTGACACATCTTCATCTTCCCTTATATTAAACTCGTGAGAGCATAAACAAATTGATTGAGAGTGGAATATGGTGTCTTACATAATATGAAAAAGGTCTTGTATTTGAGACCTAAACCTCTAGCAAAACAAATTATTTTTGTTGCTTCAATATAAGCTTTT
The DNA here is from genome assembly GCA_016801875.1 of Solanum sitiens. Classification (NCBI taxonomy): domain Eukaryota; kingdom Viridiplantae; phylum Streptophyta; class Magnoliopsida; order Solanales; family Solanaceae; genus Solanum; species Solanum sitiens. Next base: position 315,882 of record JABWTJ010000416.1, on the reverse strand, counting down.
TCCAAGCATTCTTATATCTCATTGACGGTTGAGCAGCCTACAATTAGGTACATGCTTTCTTCGGTCAAGGTGTGTGAGATCCAAATCCTTAGCAACGCATCTTTCTCCTTCCAATCATCAATGGTGCCACTATATTTGCATCCTTCTTAATTGCTATAACTTCCCTAGCAGTCTGTCCAATGGAACAACTACTTTTACTCGGTTCATAGATAAGATACGTTAGTTATCAATTAGGATATTTGTGTCATTCATATAAGGTAGTTTGCTTGCTTAAGTTAATGGAGCAAGCGATAATAATTTAGTGAAGTGATGAGGTCGACATAGTGTTCGTAGAATAGGGCATTGCAACGTGTGTTTTTTTATCAATACTTAGAGAGCAAAATAGATTTTATGCTCTGATACCATGTAAAAATATAATGCAAAATGACTTTAAATCTTCACTAAAAGATAAAAGACTATTTTAGAATTTTTCTCGATCAAGTTGGTCAAGTTCGGCAAGTTACGTACAACATCATAAAATTAAAATACTATATTAGATCAAATACACCTTGAAACTCCATTAATTTCATGTACTTTAGGTGTCATCTTCAATATTGACCTGGAGAATTTTCACCAAGTGATCTTTTCCACCATTATTTTTTTTTGTATTGTCCTGGGGAATTTTCTTCAAGTCATCTTTTTCACCATTGTTTGTTTCTTTCTCTAGTGTCTTTGCACTCTCATTAGCTGGAAGTGAACCATTTCCAACAAATTAAACCTCAATATTATTGCATTCTTGGTCATTCTCTTCATTTATCACATTATTCTGGTCAAAAGTTGATAAAACCTGGTAAGAGCCCCTGTTATCATCTATTTGATTATGCATAGAACCGTAGCAGTTGATTAGATATCTATGCGTTGAACTGTAACAGTTGACTGGATATGTAGGGGGTAAAATATGATACCACAGGCTGTGGGGAACAAATAGATTTGTACCAAAATAATTAAACGAACTAGTCCAATTAGTAGGTACCATAGTATGGTTATGGCAATGATGAGGGGTGAAAATTCCATTATTACAATCATAAATTCGCCACATTCCATAGCCAGAATTTGAAGGTTAAAAAATATGATAATAATGGTTATGACTATTCATAACTCTTCGTTCCCTTGGCTTTACTTTTTTTACCTCAACATATTTATTATTCAACTAGTGAAGTTTCTCTTGCAATACATCTGTTACATATTCTTCTAAATCATAAGTAACAAACTCAAATCCTCGGGGCGTTTTGATTCCTTTATCAGAGATGAGGTTCACTTGTTAAATTGTTCCAAATTTTTCAAAATAATTTTAAAATTTTCTTCCGATAAACTAAAAGGCAATCCACTAACAAAAATCTTTCTTCTGTGGCTATAGCTAGTTTCACTATTTCGTCTTTGAAAATGTGGCATTCTGAACCAAGTTAGCATTGACCGCTTGCACCTTTAGGTATCACCAATTTAACATAAACTATTCTTACAAGGATTATGTGTTGCTGATGAAGAAGGAAACTGATGATTGGACATGTCAAAGAAACATGTCTAACGAAATTGACTGGCAAGTTTACAACACTGTTGTAGAATCAGAGTCGCACTAGGATTAGACTACTTATATTAATTAGGATTATATTACGACTAGGATTAAATTATGACTAGGATTATAGTACAACTAGAATAAGATTATTTATAATTGCATTATTTTCATTATTATAGTAGTAATAGGTATTGTAGTAGGATTCTAAGTATAGTTAACTTAGAACTCTACAATTCTCTCATATATAAGGAGGTTGTAACTCAACATTATTTTTATCAATACAATCCTTGATTTCTTTAATTCGAGACGTGAGATTCCTACATGATATCAGAGCATAAAACCTCGTTCTCTCAGTATTGATAAAAAGAACTTCTAATACAATACTACTCAGTAGAGGTCCAAGAAATACAATTTTCACCTAGGTAGATGCTATAGCCTATAGTTGATCTCCTAGTTATGGTACAACCTCCCCAATGATCAACATCTGAGTAGCCATACAACCTATATGGTGATTGTGAAATAATTTTGAGTCGAAAGTGTAGAGTATTAGATGTACTTGAGAATCTTTTTACCCTTTGAAGATGTTCAATGTTTGGACTTTGCATAAACTGGCTTGTCAAATTCACAGCATGAGTGAAATAAGGTCTTGTGAGGGTCAAATATTGAAGGCTCCCTACTATCATTATGTACAAAGATGCATCTACAAGACTTCACACAGCTTCATTCAAACCATGTTTGAGCCAAATGAGTGGCTACAGCCTTTGCGAAAGTCATCTCTGTCTTGGCCAGCAGCTCAACAACATACTTGCTTTGATTTAAGTGAATTCCACCTTCGAAATACTTCACCTCAATTCCTAGAAAGAAGTGTAAATGACAAATATGTTTCATAGCAAACTCCTTCCCAAGTTGTAGAACCAACTATGAGACATGAGATGGATAACTTCATGTGACAATAATATCATCCACATATAGCAAGCCTTTGTGAGTTTGCAAAGTAAATAATGAAGGGCCAGCCTTACTACAAATGAAACCAAGGTGTAAGAGATGCATGCTAAACCTATCAAACTAGGCTCTTGGTGCTTGTTTAAGACCATACAATGCCTTTTTAAGTAGACCCATATGTAAAGGATACTAGAGATCAATAAAATCAGGACGTTGACTTATGTACACATCCTCATGTAGAAAGCCATGGAAAAAGACATTTTTGACATCTAGTTGTCTAACTTCCCACTTTGTATTTACAGTAATGGATAGAACTACCATAATAGTTGTAGCTTTAACCACAGCACTAAATGTTTTTTCAAAATATATCCCTTCAAGCTGCGAGAATACCCTTACCACAAATCTGGCCTTGTATCTATCTACTGTCCCATTAGCGTTTAGTTTTGTCTTGAACATCGATTTTGAGCCAACCAAGTTTATACGAAGAGATTTGGGCACCAAAATCCATGTATTGTTAGTATGTAAATCATCAATTTCTTCGTGTATTGCTGTAAGCCAATAAAGCGATCTTAGTGCTTCCTTAGTAGTATTTGATTCTCTCATAATTTATGTGCTGCTGCGAGCAACAAGTGACAAATGATGTTTTTTCACCTTGTTTCTGGTGATCATATGATGCCCTTGTGGTGTAGGAAGTACCTCAACTGGTACATTAACCAAAGTAGTTGACTGGAGTGTAGCATTGTCAGGTTGATTAGCAACAGTTACACAACTAAAGTTGTTGTTTGACGATGATCATTGGATGGACTTGTAAGAGCAACCCGTTCTTCACTACTACTGGCAGATTCAAAATCTGCATTTGGAGTTTTAATATTACTGTATGGATCATCACCTTCAATCTGTTCCTCAACATCTGATCCTGCGCCTGAGAGGTCAATAGTACTCTCATCATCAAGAAGTATATAAGTTGTAGCAACATTATCACTATTAATGTGTGGACTAGCAGCATGTACTTCCCCTGAATCAGAATTATCATGTGCCAGCAGTTTAGAGAATGATTCAACAAAATTAGCAAGGTGAGGTGAGACATCAATGTTAGTCTGAGATTGCTTTGGAGACACATATGCTAATGTGTTTTCATAAAAAAAAAAAACATGTATGGATATGGAAACCCTCCTTGTAGGGGATTATATCATTTGTGTAAGCTGTTGTACCCTATGAACACATGAGAGTAGGTCTTTGGACTGAACTTATTGTTACCTTTGATATATGGAAAACATCTACACCCAAACACTTTTAGGTTGTTGTAATCAGGTTGTTTCCCATATAACTTAACAAATGGAGTCACCATCTTCAGGACTGATGAAGGCAGTCCATTGATGAGGAATACTGTAGTGAGGAAAGCCTCAACCCATAGAAACAAAGGTAGGTTAAAATGAAATGATAGAGTTAAGCAGTCTCCACAATATGCCTACGTTTGCTCTCTGCAAATCCATTTTGTTTAGGTGTGTTAGGACATGAAATATGTCTCACAATGTCATAGTCTCCGAAATGCTTAATGAAGTCTGTTTGGATAAACTCACCACCTTCATCACACTGCAAAAATCTTAATCTCTTTAAAAATTGGTTTTCCACCATTTTTTGGAATTTTAGAAAGACCTCAAAGAATTCAAATTTCTTTTTCAGTGGATAAATCCATGTATATCTTGTGTTATCATGAACAAAAATCACATAATATTTCATATGTTGGGAAGAATTCGACAGGAACAGGTCCCGATAAGTCACAACGAATTTTCAATAAAAAAAATTTCTCAATTTTATTTCTCAAACCAAAAGGAAGTTTACAACTCTTTCCCAACTGATAACTAAAACAAACAATAGACATTTTATTCCAACTACTAATATTGATGCAACTATTACTACTCAAAACTTTTAAAGACTTCAAACTAGGGTGTCCTAATCTAGTATGTCATATGTTGTCTAACTTGTTCCAATCGTGTGTAGAAGTTTAGGCATAGAGATTGTTGTCTTCCAAAACATATAATCCATTCATTTTAGATCATTTCGCCAACATTGTCCTTGTCCTATTGTCATTTACAACATAAATTCAAGAGTACAACAATTATCTTTTGCAAGCTTACTAACTAAGATTAAATTTTTATTGATCTTAGGAAGTACAAGAACTTCTTTTAACTTTAGACCTGTTCCATGTATGTTCTCAGCATGTGTTATGTCTAACTTTGATCCATTCCCAACAATTATTTTATCTGGTTCATTGTAGTGTTTAAGATCAGTTAGCATACATGAGTTATTTGTCATATGACTACTTGCTCTTAAGTCCACATACAATGTGTCATCAATAATGTTTTATAGATTAGTAACAGTCAATGCTTGTGGTAGCTCATTTGTGTCTTAGTAAGAGTAATCTCACCTGTAAAAACACTTAAGAGCAGTATGTTTATTCCTCCCACAAATTTGACACACATCAGAATTGTTCCTCTCATGACTTTTACTTGAAGAACTATTCTGGGGACCTGGTCCGTATCTGCAGTTATATGAACATATTAATTTTCCAGCAGGCTTGAATCCCTTTCCTCTAGAATTGAAGTTATTGTTTCCTCTTCTTTAAGAGTAGTTTCTTCTTCTTTTGCCTCTTTGGACAGAGATTGTCATGTTATGATTTTGTTGAGGCACTTAAGTGTGACTCAATTTGGGTCATCGTGGATAGGTTGACTAAATCAACCAACTTTATTTCAGTCAGAGTGAATTATAATTCTCAATAGTTGGTTAAGTATATGTCAAGAAAATAGTAAAATCGCATGAGGTGACATTTTCTATCATTTTAAAATGTGACTCTCAATTCACTTATCAGTTTTAGGGTAAATTGAATGAGGCGTTAGACACTGAAATCACCTTCAACATATCATCCACACACGGATGGTCAATTGGAAAGGAAGATTCAAGTATTGAAAGAGATGTTGAGAGCACGTTTAACTGGTTTTGGAGGCCTTTGGGATCAGTTCCAACCCTTATGTGCGTTCACTTACAAGGACAATTATAACTATAACGTTGATCTGACACTATTTGAGCCACTCTATGAGAGGGAATGCAGATTTCTCATAGGGTGTCTTGAGGCTAGTGATGTGAAATATTTAAGTGTTGATTTAGTGAAGGAAGTTCTAGAAAGGGTGAAGAGTATTCAAGATAAGCTATTGACAGCCCAGAGTACACAAAAAGAATATGCATATCAAAAGGAAAGGAACATGAATTTTCAGGGTTGGTTATTAGATTTTATTGAAGGTGTAACTTATGAAAGGAGTTATGAGGTTTCGTAAAAAATATAAGCTTAGCCCTCCTTATATTAGTCTATTTAGTGTGGTGCTGGTGACATACAAGTTAGCATCACCACCTAAATTTTCTGTAGTTCTTTTAATTTTTCATATGTCTATGCTGAAGAAGTAATATAAGGATGAAGATTTTATCATCAAGTGAGAGTCGATAGTATTAGACAAAATTTACATTATGAAAAGAAACCAATTGTGATTCTTGATCAGGATGTTTGGAAGTTGAGAATGAAACGGATCAAATTAGTAAATGTTCAATAGAAATATCATTCGATTGAAGAGGCTACTTGAAAATTGAGCGGTACATGCGAGACAAGTATCCTTATTTTCTTGAGAATCCATATACTACACTTTTTAAACTTAGCCCAGTTTTTCTTGTTGATCACTCGGGGACGAGTGATGGGTAAATTAGTATCTATTATAATAACTCATTTCAATTATTATGAGTAGATTAATGGTGAATGAATCGGGTTAGAAAACCTTTTGGGCGGAGACTTAAAAATTTTAGGCTAGGTTAGTCACAGAATCTGAGTGAGGTAAGTCTAGGGCAATTCAGGAATGGGTTGGGCAATATGTCTAATCTTGATTTATGTTTTCTAGTAGCTAAGACATTAAGGAATCCATTGATCCTTTCAGAATCAAATTCCTGGAGTAAAACTCCCGCTATCGAACTTGGTGTGAAGGGGTTAGTATGAAACATCAAGGGTTAAATGTATGTTTCGAAACATGGGCTTTGGTAAGATTAATGAGTCTCTAATTACGTGCAAGCCACTATAGCATGTATCACAGTGCTCTAGCGGGGCGACTTTGTAGGCACTAAGCAAGCTGGGCCGCTATTACGATGTCACTACCGCTATAGCAGGGTAAGTTCAGGATTCATGTAGAAAACTTCCAAAAACCTTTTATTTCTTGCATTCTATTCTTGAAAAAAGGAAAGATGATTTGGGGTATTCTTTTTTATAGTTTTCAACCAATCTCTTCAGTATAAGTATGTGAATTACTGCATTAACTTGTACCTTAATTTTAAAGTCTTAGAATCTAGAGGGTTATTCTTGTGGGAGGATTTTAACTTGAATTAATGGTGGAAAGAACCCTTCTTAGGTAGAATGATCATAAATTGGCCATTAATTTAGGATACGGTTATAAGTCGGGTGCTAGACCAATATTGATTGATTATTATGTTTTTATTATTATTTAGATCAAGAACATGCCAAGACACTTCAAAAAGAGAAAGCTTGGGTTCTTTAGAGTTTCTAAGGCTTGACTCGATGTAGGTGATGATTTGTTGTTCTCCAAATTATGTAAAGTATGCATGTTAACTGCTTTCTAGTATTATTGTGCAATGCACATGATGAAAACTAGAGGGGAATGTAAAATGACTTCATGTGATAATCTCATGCAATGAACTTGTCTATTTACTTGTGGTTCAAGTTAGTTATTCATATTAAGGTTGTGATTGTGTATGATGTTTGTGATTGTGTATGATGTTTGTGATTGATGATTGAATTGGGTACCACACTGGTATAGAAATACCAGCGATTTTGGTTCGGATACAACACTTGATATGAATACTAACACTAGTTGACTTGAATACCTCACAGATATATGAACAATTTGTGTGTGGATCCCGTGAAAGGAATGAGTATATGAATTTGTGATCATGTAAGACATGTTTTATGCATTAGTTAATGTACGGACTGTGATTGGTAATCCGTATAAAATTGTGACCATTGATATTTATGTGTTGGCCTATATTACTATATTGTAGTTACTTGTTTACATTCGTATTTTGGAATTGATTGTATGATCCTACCAGTACACGGTGTTTGTGTACTGATACTACACTTGCTCTTTCTTTGCGGAGTACAATACATATTCAGGCGACTGCTTCGATACCTCAGTTGAGAGATGTGTGACTTTGAATCTAAGGGTGAGCTACTCTTCCGTGCTTCCATGTGTTCTTATGCGATTCTTGTTGGGTATGTAGCAAGAATTGATGGGAAATAGAGGGAAAGAGAGGAATTTCAAAAGTTGAGAACTTGAAGAGTTGGGAACTTGAAAAGTCCTCTTATGCTTTAATGAAAAGGCATTTGTCCCTCATCGGTGGTGGAAAAAAAAATAGGAGAGTTTAAATACAGAAACACTCCTATTAATTGTTAAAAGGGTTGGAAAGAGGGACCCCCCTCGCGCCGTCGTCGTCGTCGCTCGCTCGTCTCGTCACGTCTACGTCTACGGCTACGGCTTTGGCTTTGGCAAATGATCGAGAGATTATTTTTTGGACAAAGTTTGTTTTAATTATTTAATTATTTATTTATTTAATTAATTAAATAGCCAATTCAATTAATTAGTTGATAACAGAAATGTTTTCAATTATTTAGTTGATTAACCCGACCCGACTCGGATTCGCGCGCGACCCGTTTTTAACTTTCCCGATTTTATTTAGATTTCCCTCCATGACTGTTCTGAAAGGTTGCAACTTTCAGGAACAGTCATTACCATTTGAAAGGTTGCAAACTTTCATCAATGGTCGTGTGGATTCTGAAAGGGTTGCAACCTTTCAGAACCTGTTCTTCTTGCTATAAATACCATTCATTCTTCAGATTATTCACTCACGAATTTTCTGATCTTCTTCTTCTTCTTCTGCACAAATTTTTTCTTCGTGTACTTTCCTGCTGTGGATTGGTTCGCTGACAGTAGAGTTTTTGGTATCTACACTCTGCTGATTAAGATCATTTTACCCTGGGAGGTTATATTCCAAATCAAACCTCGGATACTAGAGGAGAATAATTTCCTTAAGAGGACACTGTGAGTTCAGTGGACTTGATCATTTTCCGATTTCAAAGGTTCAGATTCTGGTATGTTCTTACAGATTTTAGTTTTTGGTTAATTAAATTTCTGTTCATCTCTCTTACTGGTTCTATAAATTTCAGTTACTTTGTGTTTCTGAACAATTTATTAGAATCAGTAATTTCTGGTTTTATAACACAGTTTGGCAACAATCTTAAGCAAATTATTTTTTTTTAATCTGTGTTTCTGGTGGAGACAAAAATCTTCGTGATTTTATACTCCTTTAAGTCTGCAATTATATTTTATTGCTTACTAAGACTGTATCGATTTTTGTTTATCAGAAATGGCAAACAATGGTGTTACAGTGGCTGTTGCTGCACCAACCCGAACTGTTGTACCACAAGCAGAGAAACCGGGTAAATTCACAGGTGTGAATTTCAAAGGATGGCAGCAACGAGTATTTTTCTGGCTTACCACTCTTGGTCTGCAGAAATTTACAAGTGAAGATACTCCAGTGCCTGCTGATGACATGCCAGACAGAGAAAAATTCATGATTATTGAAGCATGGAAACAGGCAGACTTCCTATGTAAAGGCTACATTTTGAGTGCTTTAGAGGATGACTTATATAATGTCTATAGTGCAATAACAACTTCAAAAGAGTTGTGGAATGCACTTGAGAAGAAATATAAGACAGAAGATGCATGCTTGAAAAAGTTTGTGGTCGCAAAGTTTTTAGACTATAAAATGGTAGATAGTAAAACTGTTGGATCACAAGTGCAGGAACTTCAACTTATTCTCCATGATCTGATTGCTGAAGATATGGTAGTAAATGAAGCTTTTCAAGTGGCTGCAATGATCGAGAAGTTGCCTCCTTCGTGGAACGATTTCAAGAATTATCTAAAGCACAAACGTAAAGAAATGAAGCTTGAAGATCTTGTGATTCGGCTCAAGATTGAGGAAGATAACAAAAACGCCGAAAAGAAGTCGCGTAAGAGTTCAACAGTCATTGGAGTTAATATTGTTGAAGAAGCTCCTACCAAAGACAAAAAGAGAAAGAAGTCCAACGGGCAGAAGTCAGAACAGGCCAAGAAGAAATTCAAAGGCAACTGTTACAATTGTGGCAAGGCTGGTCATAGGTCTTCTGATTGTCGTGCTCCAAGAAAGGACAAAGACAAAGGTAAAGGCAAAAGTCAAGCAAACATCGTGGAAGAGATGGAAGATGCAGATGACTTATGTGCAATGATCTCGGAGTGTAACTTAGTTGGAAATCCCAAGGAGTGGTTTCTCGACTCAGGTGCCACTCGACATATTTGCTCTACGAAAGAAGCCTTTGCAATGTACACTCCTGCTGAGTACGATGAAGATTTGTTCATGGGAAACACAGCAACATCAAGGATTGCAGGAACTGGGAAAGTAATGTTGAAAATGACATCCGGCAAGGTGTTGACATTGAACAGGGTTCTGCATGTCCCTACTATTAGGAAGAATTTAGTTTCTGCTGCACTACTCGTTAAGAACGGGTTTAAGTGTGTCCTAGTTAGTGATAAAGCTGTAATAAGTAAGAATGAAATGTTCATAGGAAAGGGCTACCTCAATGAGGGTCTTTTCAAACTGAATGTAATGGTTGTTGACAGTATTAATAAAAATTCTGCTTCTGTTTACTTATTGGAGTCAAATGATTTATGGCATGCCCGTTTGGGACATGTAAATTACAAAGCCTTGCGAAAATTAATTAATCTAGAAGTATTGCCTGATTTTAAATGCGATAAATCGAAATGCGAAATTTGTGTGGAAAGTAAGTTTGTTAAGCATCCTTATAAGTCTGTTGAAAGAAATTCCAAAACTTTAGACTTAATTCACACAGATATATGCGATATGAAGTCAACACCATCTCGTGGTGGAAAAAAGTATTTTATAACTTTTATTGATGACTGCACTCGATTTTGTTATGTATATTTGCTTAATAGTAAGGATGAAGCAATCGATGTATTTAAGCAATACAAAAATGAAGTGGAGAACCAATTGAATCTAAAGATAAAAATGATTATGAGTGATAGGGGTGGAGAATATGAATCTCCTTTTGCAGAGATATGTTTGGAATATGGTATTATTCATCAAACTACTGCACCTTATACACCACAGTCAAATGGTTTGGCTGAACGGAAGAATAGAACATTAAAGGAAATGATGAATGCCTTAATGATCAATTCTGGTTCACCACGAAATCTTTGGGGGGAAGCCATCCTTACAGCTAATAAAATACTCAATAGAGTACCCCATCGAAAAACACAATCAATTCCATATGAGATGTGGAAAGGAAGAAAACCCAACTTGAAATATTTCAAAGTGTGGGGGTGTTTAGCCAAGGTAGAGGTTCCTTTACCAAAGAGGGTTAAAATTAGACCCAAAATAGTAGACTGTGTGTTTATTGGATATGTTGTGAACAGTAAGGCCTGTCGGTTTTTGGTTCACAAATCTGATAATCCTGAGATTCATGTTAATACGATAATTGAGTCAGATAACGCAGAGTTTTTTGAAAATATTTATCCGTATAAAACTGAATGTGAGTCGACAAGTGAAAGACCTAAACGACCACGAGAAGAATCAACGAAAAATACACTAACTAGTGAAAATCTTAGGCGTAGTACTCGGCACTCGCCAACGGAAACCTGCTTCTTTCGGACCAGATTTTGTGGCACTATTGCTTGAAAATGAGCCTCAAACATTTAAAGCAGCTATGTCTTCATCTAGTCAACTTATTGGAAAGAAGCAGTCAATAGTGAGATCGAATCAATTTTAAGTAATCACACTTGGGAATTGGCTGATCTTCCTCCAGGAAATAAACCTTTAGGATCAAAGTGGATCTTTAAAAGGAAAATTAAACCTGATGGGACTATTGACAAATATAAGGCTAGACTGGTAGTCAAAGGGTACAGACAAAAAGAAGGTCTGGACTACTTTGACACATACTCTCCAGTAACAAGGATAACATCAATTAGGATGTTAATAGCACTAGCAGCAGTGCATGATCTTAAAATCCACCAAATGGATGTAAAGACAGCCTTCTTAAATGGAGAGTTGGAGGAAGAAATTTACATGGAACAACCTGAAGGGTTTATAGTTCCTGGTAAAGAAAAGAAAGTGTGCAGACTTGTGAAGTCACTTTATGGACTCAAGCAAGCACCCAAACAATGGCATGCTAAATTTGACCAAACAATGTTGGCAAATGGATTCAAGATTAACGAATGTGATAAATGTGTTTACATTAAAAATGTTATGAATCATGAAGTCATTGTTTGTTTGTATGTTGATGACATGTTAATAATGAGTAAATACATTGACGATATAAATGCTACTAAGCGCATGCTGTCCAGCAAGTTCGATATGAAGGACTTAGGAGTTGCTGATTTGATCTTAGGGGTCAAGATTATCAAAACTCCCCAGGGACTAGCATTATCTCAATCTCATTATATTGAAAAAGTATTGGATAAGTTCAAGTACTTGAATTTCAATATTGTCAAAACTCCAATTGATTTAAGTTGTACATTTAAAAAGAATGAAGGTCAAAGTGACTCTCAATTGGAATATGCCAGAGTGTTGGGAAGTTTGATGTATATTATGAATTGTACGCGACCAGATTTAGCATGTGCTATTAGTAAACTGAGTCGGTTCATTAGTAATCCGAATCAAACTCACTGGATGGCAATGAAACGTGTGTTGGGTTATCTAAAATATACACAACATTATGCTTTGCATTATAATAAATATCCTGCTGTAATTGAAGGATATAGTGATGCAAATTGGATCACCGGGTCAAATGATGTAAAATCCACGAGTGGTTATGTGTTCATACTTGGTGGAGGAGCAGTCTCTTGGAAATCGTCCAAACAGACATGTATTGCTCACTCCACAATGGAATCTGAATTCATGCTTTGGATAAGGCTGGTGAAGAAGCTGAATGGCTCCGGAATTTCCTAGAGGATATTCCATTCTGGCCCAAACCTGTTGGACCTATTTGCATACATTGCGATAGTCAAGCAGCAATAGGTAGGGCAGGGAGCGTTATGTACAACGGAAAGTCTCGTCATATACGAAGGAGACATAACACCGTAAGACAACTACTCTCTAGTGGAATTATCACAATTGACTATGTAAAGTCAAGCGATAATGTGTCAGATCCACCAACAAAAGGCCTGGTGAGAGAGGCAGTTGAAAGATCATCTAAGGGAATGGGTTTACGGCTTAGGACAAGTCAGCATGACGGTAACTCTATCTAGCAGACTGGAGATCCCAAGAGCTAGATTCAAGGAGAAAAACAAAGTTGTGGCTGACGGTTCGACATTGTCAATTAACTCAATCCATTCTCATGATGAAGACAATGTTCAGGAACAAGGTTAAGACTTTAAGGCTTGTTAATAAGGTAATAAAGCTTAAAGTTTCTAATGATTTGCTAAGTTTGGTAGATTTGACCATAGTGTATCTACGAGATGACACGGTTAGAAATCACCTATGTGAGTGTGAAGTGGAAGCCGCTTCAAAGAGAATCTTATGTCAAAAGCCTATTCTCTATACACTCATGAAACCAGGAGGTGTTCATGGCTGAAACGAACACAACCGTAAGAACCATAAACAGTAAAGGGTTAATTGTGTGACATATGGTTGTCTAGGTATACACCAAAGCTCGACGGTTCAAAGATATCACATCTACCGATTGACTGAGTATATCCGACATATGTTCACTACGGAAAGTCCAATGGGAAACCTACTTATCCAGATGCAATTAATCCTTGCCTGTAAAGTACACAATTGTCCGTGCATTCCTATGTTATAACCATTCCCCATCAATGTGGGGGATTGTTGGGTATGTAGCAAGAATTGATGGGAAATACAGGGAAAGAGAGAAATTTGAAAAGTTGAGAACTTGAAGAGTTGGGAACTTGAAAAGTCCTCTTATGCTTTAATGAAAAGGCATTTGTCCCTCATCGGTGGTGGAAAGAAAAATAGGAGAGTTTAAATACAGAAACACTCCTATTAATTGTTAAAAGGGTTGGAAAGAGGGACCCCCTCGCGCCGTCGTCGTCGCTCGCTCGTCTCGTCACGTCATGACTTCGGCTTCGGCTTCGGCTTCGGCTTTGGCTTTGGCAAATGATCGAGAGATTATTTTTTGGACAAAGTTTGTTTTAATTATTTAATTATTTATTTATTTATTTATTTAATTAAATAGCCAATTCAATTAATTAGTTGATAACAGAAATGTTTTCAATTATTTAGTTGATTAACCCGACCCGACTCGGATCCGCGCGCGACCCATTTTAACTTTCCCGGTTTTATTTAGATTCCCTCCATGACTGTTCTGAAAGGTTGCAACTTTCAGGAACAGTCATTACCATTTGAAAGGTTGCAAACTTTCATCAATGGTCGTGTGGATTCTGAAAGGATTGCAACCTTTCAGAACCTGTTCTTCTTGCTATAAATACCATTCATTCTTCAGATTATTCACTCACGAATTTTCTGATCTTCTTCTTCTTCTTCTGCACAAATTGTTTCTTCGTGTACTTTCCTGCTGTGGATTGGTTCGCTGACAGTAGAGTTTTTGGTATCTACACTCTGCTGATTAAGATCATTTTACCCTGGGAGGTTATATTCCAAATCAAACCTCGGATACTAGAGGGGAATAATTTCCTTAAGGGGACACTGTGAGTTCAGTGGACTTGATCTTTTTCCGATTTCAAAGGTTCAGATTCTGGTATGTTCTTACAGATTTTAGTTTTTGGTTAATTAAATTTCTGTTCATCTCTCTTACTGGTTCTATAAATTTCAGTTACTTTGTGTTTCTGAACAATTTATTAGAATCAGTAATTTCTGGTTTTATAACACAGTTTGCAACAATTCTTTGTCCATCTTTTTGGACTAGGACATCTCTTAGACTCTAATTTATTGTTTTCTTGGTTGGGGTTGTAGTATCCCCATATTTCATAATATTTAGAGTTTTGATATTATGATTTTCAAATTTTTGGGAATTAGTTTTTAGGTTGGGTTAGTAATTGATTCTCCCCTGATGAGTTAGTGTGGTTACAACTCACGATAGGTTAGCATCATGAAGTTATTTGAAAACTTAATTATCTGACTCACACTCTATCGGATTCCAAATTAATGGATAAATGTATTCAAAATACATGTGTTATATACGTGGACATAATATGCTCAGTTGAACTAATTTTAGACATTCCTTCCTCACATGCTTTGCATCTACTTCATTCAATTAGTCACATCAACAGAGAAATTAACTACAAGATTAGTAACTCGTAAATTATTACTTCAGCTATGTTTCCCTACAAAAATCTAAGAAGACAGTAAATAAAGTAGATACAGGAATTTACCACCAAAAGCAACATCACTAGAACAATTGGAAAATAAAGAATGGAATTTGGCTGACTTATTAGTTCATTACAAACATTATATTCTTAATAGTGATCATTTCACCCTGAATTTCGTCGATCCTCATCATAATGGCGTTTATACCAGCATTCAAACCCTCCTCAGGTAGGGGCTTCCACCAGACCCTCCTCAGGCACGGGACCTTCCAGCAGATCCAACACAGGGGGCGATCTGCTGAGACTGTTTGCCTTGGAATTCATTATTCAATGCATTGTATTTCCTCAGATTCTCATAGCAGGTTTTCCTAGCTTTTCTAACTTTAGATTTGCCAATAAGCGAAGATTGATTTGAAAAAGTAATTCTAGTAGAATAAAATAAATAATATTTTAAAAGTTTTTTTTTCAAAAATATCCTTGCTGAAACAGATTTATTAACAAAGGCACACCTATTTCAACTTGAAACTCTCTACTTATACAATAGGAGAAATCAGCAAGGCAATACAGGTACACCGAGAAAATTTTTAGTTAGGCTCTTTTCTTTCACACCTCCTATTTTGATTTGCATGTACAATCTTTCCTAAAGATAAAAGTAAGTTAAACATCTTTCTATTTTATTTACCTAAATTATTTCCGTTAGTTTTTGTTGTTTATTGTCCTAGATAGAAATAATTAGGATTCCTCTTACTATTTTATCAATTTCTTTTCTTTTGGAGAATATTTTATTGATCCAAACTTTAAAAAAATTGTGGTAGGTTTCAGGGACGGCTCAATAGAATAGATAGTTAAAAGTAAAAATTTAGAAAATAGATTTACGTTTATTTAATTTTATATATATATATATATATATTACTTTCATAAATTCTAAGAAAATATTATAATTTAATAATTAGTTTTTCTTTTTCGAATGAGATTTCTTGTAATATTTTGTAAGACAAGAAATAAACATATATAAATTATTATACATTACATAACAATACAAATATTAAAATCTCTCTAATTGATTATTGTTTTGAAAACTTTTTCAATAGAATCAATCGTTTACATAAACTATCAAAATTATTCTAGAAGTACTTAAAACAAAATTGATATTTCACTTTATTGAATATGTCAATTAACTAGAGTATCATTTTTTTACTTATATAATATTTCGTAATAATTTTAATTACAAAATCAATATAGTGATTGTTACCTTTAGAAGACATTTAAAGTTAAAACAACATTTTTTTAAATTTAATTATTTGATAATCTAATTAGTTTGAAGTTGAAATGTTTAATAAGACATGTCAAAGAATTGAAGACAATCTTCCAAAGTCAATATTAAAACATGGTTAATTTAAATTGAAGTGAATTAGATATGTTAAGAAATAAAAAGTAACTATACATTTAATTATCTATATTTTTAAATATAATTACATCAATAATAAAATTTCAAAAATATGTGCATAATAATTAGTAAAAAATTATCAACAAATGATTTAAGAAAATTTTAATTAATAGTAACAATAAATACATAAAAAAAATTATATTCTACTTAGGATATTGCTATTGCTTAATACGGTGCTTCTCACAATCACATTGCCATCATCGGTCAATCTTGCCTCTTGCTTTATTTCTTTATTGTACATTGTTATGCTTTCAAATAAAGAGGAAATAAAGTTCTGTAGTTATGAGGATCCGATATGGGTGGCGGAAGAGTAATAAACAACCCATTCAATAGACGACTGTGATTGGAAGTTGTTTAAATGAGCTTGAAGGGCTACGCTGTTGCCAGCTTAGACGAGGTGGTTATAAGTCTAACAACCATGAGAGAACAAGGCTAATGAATCAATTGGTACTTTTCTCGTTTCTTCTCTCTTTCGAGATCTCTTCTTCTTCTTCTTCTTTTCTCTCAGTCTAAATTCTTCTTCTTTTTATCTTCATCTGCACACATGAAGCTCATCCATGACATCCCAGTAGAGTAGTTTAATTCAGCACTCGATTTCTATTCTTAGTTGTAACAGTCAAAGTTTTATTAATATAAATCAGAAAATTATCCCAAAAAAGCTTGTTGTTGATTTCATTCTAGTTCGGATCATAACATACATCTTTGATATGTTTGAGCAAACTGAATTTGGGGTAGTTTTTGGTCTTTGGAGGCCCTTATTTTTCGGTGGCCTAAAGCGATTGCTTTAGTGACTTTAGCATTGAGCTTGGTAGGTTAACAATTAACATTAACAACATCGGGGTGGATCTAGGGAATTATATTGTATAAGCATAATATATAATATATAGATGTACTCTTTAACTTGACTTTAGCTTATGTATGTCCCCTATAATTTTGAATGTGCACAAGTAAGCACTCAAACTTAGTGCACATTCAAACACTTTTTTCCTGGTTTCCACCCAGTGTCTTGAGCCTGCAATATTGGAGCTTCGACTAAATTCAGATCGCGCACTGCAAGGCTCATTTGAGGGTGGCGCTCCCAATAGGATTTTCTCCATACCCAAGACTCGAACTCGAGACCTCTGATTAAGAGTGAAAAAGTCTTATCACTGCACCACAACCTATGTTGGTGTTCACAGTCAAACACAATCACATTTAGTTTTAGTCTGTATAATTCTAACTCATATTTTGAATTTAAACAGTTTTGTCTACTATATTTAGGCAGAACAACTACATTAAACTTCTTGAAGAGTTCACTATCTTTTTCAGAAAGATACTTGATCATTCAATCTATTATGTATACTATTTGTACAATCAAGTTTTGAATGAACAAAAATTAACTCTTGGTTCTATGATTCTTTGGTACTTCAATGTTATTTCTCTGACCCAATTTATGTGATACTCTTTCAATTTTATCCTTTATGAGATGACTTATAGTTGTACAAATATATGTGGCTTATTTCTAACCATATATTTCAAAAGTCTTACTTTCATTTTTAAACATTGGGAATTCACAATCAAACACATCCATCATATAAAATTGGGATTGTGAGAGTATATTTCTTTCTACCAGTTCTAATTTTATGTTCTCAGGACATCATAGAAGAGTTATAAATATATATCATGGCTATGGAGAGAGCGATCTACATCCAAAATGTTCAGTGAAGAGTGACACGTTGGATATCATGGTTGGTACATGAATAAAGCTTAGTGATCATACGTAAAATTAATGCGAGGGGGTTGGCTGGAGTTGCTCTTCTTTTTCCATCTGCGAACAATTGGTGGAGTTGTTATCCTACTAAACTATCAAAATAAGTTATGGAAATGATCGTTCCATAAGAAAAGAGGACATTTCATAACTTGACCGTAATAGTAAAATATTGTTATAATAGTAAAATGTTATTTTAGAGAATGATCGTTATATACTTATTTAAAGGTGTCATGTGTCCGATCTAAATGCATTTTTGTTTTGTTGTGTCGAATTGAATCTTTAGTTGCCTTTCCACATTATGAACTAGAGGTTACAATCAAAATGGTTGGATCAAACTTCAAAGTCAAAATGGATCAAATCAATACAAGGTTCATATGACCCAATTCACTCAAGGTCTGATTGGGTTGAAATAGGCTAGTGCTGAAGGAAGCTTGAAGACTGACGGAACATGTCGAAGGAACAGGCCCTTCGAAGCAGGCTGACGAGTTAGAGTTAGAGTCATACTAGGACTAGACTACTAAATCCTAAGTTATGTACGACTAAGCTACTGAATACTGTAGGAGTCAACTAGGATAAGGTATTTGACTTGTAATACAATACTACTCATGTAATTAATTGTGTTGTAGTAGGATTCCTAGTATAACTAGAATATGACTCTTCTCCTATATAAGGAGCTTGTGACTCAACATTATAATTATCAATACAATCCTTGATTTCTCCATACTTATGTGAGATTTCCACATGGTATCAGATGAATAAAGCTTTTTTGATCTTTAATATATTAGATCAAAACTAAAAACAACCAAATTATTAAACCGCAATGGCCCATTCTACCAACACTCTTTCAACATCTTCACTTCATCGTCTTATTTCATCCTGCTCCATGAAACTTAAGCCAACAAACTATCTTATATGGAGGACACAAATGAATCAGTTGATTCAAGTTATGATTTAACCTAACGTATTACAGAACCACCTAAAGTGACTTATTCCACTGGACAGACTACTGAGAAAATTGTAGCATGCGAGAAGGGTGCAGAAAACAATAACATTGTTGATGAAGGGGAGGAAAAGGATATGTTTCTAAGGAGTTGGATCTCATACACCTTGACAGAAGAAAGCATGTACCTGATTGTAGGCTGGTCAACTGCCAAGGAGATGTGGGAATGCTTGGAAGAAGCTTATCATCAAGCAACAAAAGATAAAGAGTTCCAGCTCAAGCAACAACTGCAAAGTGTGAAGTTAGGAACCAAAATAATTGACGAATACATTGAGGAATTCAAAGGCATATGTGATGGTCTTGCAACCATTCACAAGTCTATAAACGAAAATATCAAAGTGATTAATTTTGCTAAAGGTCTAGGCCCTAAGTAAAAGACCTTCAAGACTGTCATGTTGGGTAAGGCACTATATCCTACTCTAAATCAGGTTGTTAATGCTCTCAGGGGTTTTGATATAAGGGTGGATGAAGATAAGGAAGTCCTACCACAAAATCTGTGGTTGTTCTCTCCCACTTTCAGGATAGGCGTTCTCTGAAGTAAACCTACAATTGTTTGATGTTCATTATTTATTTGTTGACAATTTTGACATTTGAACAGATACTCATCAATATCTTTCTTCATTTCAGGTCACAAATAAAGCTGCCTTAAATCCCGATACATCTTGATCACACCCAAATAAAATAAATATCACAAATATATGAGATTTGCTAGTATACTCTGTAATCATCAACTCGAACAACAAAATTTCTTCCTCTAAAATTGAGCACACCACCTGCATCGAATGTGGCATTCGAGATTCCCCAATTGTATGAACTTAGGCTCAAAAGTCTGAATATCTCTGGGCAAAGGTCACCTAGACATCCTCAAGCAAGCCAGACTTCCCATGCTAACTATCTTTCGAATTGTACTATGATGTGACCTTATCCGGATTGTACTAAATGGTCACATCATAGTTCTTACAACTCCATCCACCTTTTTTTTCCAGATTTAGATCCTTCTGAGTGGACACATATTACAAGTTGCGATGATCAGTGAACATCTCACACTTGTCTCCATTAGATAATGTTTTCAATAGTGTTAATTCTAAATTATGGGTTGGATAGCTTCTTTCATGAACCTTTAACAACCTTAAAGCTTAGGCTATGACATTCATGTCCTGCATCAACACAACACTCAAACTCGAATGTGAAGCATCACAACAAATGATTGAAGTCCTTACCTTCCAATGGCAATGTCATGATGGGAGCAGTGGTCAATAGTGTTTTTAGCCTTTGGAAGTTTTCCTCACACGGGTCAGATCACTCAAAGGATACCTTCTTTTGGTTTAGAAAATTGTCTTCAAATATCATTTTATTTCATTAGGATTAAAATATCACTCAAGTATCACTAATTTCCTCCAAATATACATAATATTTCAAAAGTCTCATTTTCTCTTAATTGGCATGCCATATCATCAAAGGCTCAATTATTTTAATGATAAATTTATTTAATTCATCACAGTCACTTAACTAAATCTTATGACCAAAGAATTCTACAATAATAATAATAATGAGCAGGATAGGAATATTTTTAAAAATGGATATTTGTATTTCTTCTTCATTGAGAATAGATAGATTATTAATCTTTGTGTTGAAGCATTTGTAACTAGATTGCCCAAGTTAATTTTATATTTACTAGGACCTAGGTAGGATTTGCCCGTGCAAGCACGGGTCCAACATTTGTGTATTATTTTGTACTATATTTTGTTTTTTAAGAAATGTCAAATAAAAATGTATGGATGTTATTGAATTTCATAAAAACTGATTAAATATGTTAATAAAATATAATCGCTAATAATTGTGTTATATCTTATATTTATGAATTTGCCACGTACAAGTAGAGATGCGATACAATTTTTATAGAAGAGGATAAGAGGAAGGTGAACAAAAGTATATAATTTTATCAAACACATTTACATGATCAAGATGGATGCATAGGCTCAACCGGATCCATAGAACATGTGCTCAAACGAAGGTGGTTACTTGTTATTTCTTGATTTTTGAGGCGCTTTCAGTTATGTCGCTTTTTTATATTTAGCAACTTTTATGACCAACATTCTACATGACATATTTCATATTATAAGATTCAGAGGACACATGTTGGTATATTATACACATCTTTAGTTTATGATCACGAGATTTAAAAATTCGTGTCAAGTCAAAACTAAGACAAAAAAACAAATTATAATAGAGGGAACATATTTAAGAAACTTATAAATAGATGAGTAAAGAGAAAGTACTATACTGATGCAGACACTATAAGACTCAGCTACAAGAGCAGGAGGTTGAACTCGTGCAGGGGTGGCTCGACAGTGTTAAAAAAAGGCATGTGCCTTAGGCCTCCAAATTTAAGGGGCCTCATTTTTAATAATAATAGGTTATAAGTTATTATCTTTTAACTAATATTGAATACTATTTGTAGAAAAAAATAAACATTTCATGAAAATGAAGGGATTATTAGACGAAATTTGACATTTGAAGTACTATATCTCATGAAAAATAATTTAAAATAAGAATGTTATATTATCGGATCAAAACTAGAAGAAATGAATTACATAAAAGTTATTAACAATTTAAGTTTAAAATTCCGTTTAATTTTTGCTTTAGGCCACTAATACGCTTGAGCCGCCCTTGAACTCGTGTTGTCTGCAGAATCATAACAGTCCACTCCAATCCAAGGCAAAACAATAGTCGTTAAGACTATTGTTTCTAATTTTGACATCTTCATCTATAAGATTAGGATTACTTTCACATTTTTATCCAAATGATTAGGATTAGCTAAAATGTGCAGCTTTAGAGATTAAATTTAATGATGGGGTTTATATGTGTATATTCATGGGAATCAAAATTTGAGAAAGCTTTCTATAATATCAAGTTTTGAAATCGCGTTTCATAGCAAGGTTGGTTCATATACTTCAATCTTAAAGCATGGAGCTTATTAAGAAGTAAACTTGAAGCCTCAAACCAAGCTAATATTTCAATCCCTCGTAATTGAAATGATTATAGTCTTTAAAAACAATTACTACTAAATAAATAAAGAAATATCTTGAACTTTTGAAATGACAAATAATAAGACTAAATAGAAAGAAAAATGCCTTGAACTTTTGAAATGACAAATAACGAGTGAGTATAAATAAAAATTTAATACTCAAAGTCTTTATTGATTATTTTTAAAAAAAAAACGTATACAACAAAAACACGATAATTAAAATGTACCAAAGAAAGTAATGAGTTCACTAACGTGTTTAATCATTCATCCTATCGTTGACAATTCAAAATTGAAATTGATGGCTATTATTATACTAAATTAGAAGAGTTAGGAGTATTTACATATGTGCTTAATTGTAATTTAATTTATAATAAAATAATGACAATTTTGATAATTGACTTTTGCTTTTAAATATTTGTGATTACATATCTTCCAATAAATGAATTAAACAAAGTAGTAAGATTTTAGCAAAAGAAAGTAATATTAAAAGTTTCAGAAAATGTTGAACAACACATAATTTAAATTCTTAATATAAAGTTGAAAATTTAAAATATAATATCTCTATCCTAAAAATTAACTATTAGTTTCCTAATCCTAAGCTCTAATATAATGATTTATACTGTAAATTTTAATCTTAAACTATAAATTCCTAAATTGCAAAAATAAACTTTTAGGCTTAGATATAAATATTATTTCATGCATTTCATTTTATATAGATATGTTTAAGTAAATATGAAATTCAAAAAATAATTAATATTTTTAAAAAATTAATTAAAAAATTGTAATTTTCTTTTATATACTTTTATCGAAATAGTTTCTAATGATCATTATTGAGACTGTGCTTGCACGAGCTAATTCCATCTGATTTAAATTTAAAAGTGGAACAAAAAATGAATCGTGTTGAAATTTTTTCAAGTATTAAAGAGGGTTATATTATTTAAATTTAAATTTTTATCAAAAATAAATGATTCCCAAATATATTTCAAATGTTGATTAAACACTAAAAAGAAATGGTTCATCACTAAAGAATGTAGTGCAGTGTATGTGTATGTCGTTTTTTTAATTAAAAATTTCATATTTGAGTCTTGATATGTAAATTCTTTAATAAAAAATGCTACCTCCCAAATAGGACCCTGCTCGGCACAAATTTTGTATTAATCGACCTTAAATATAAACACCGCACATTAAAATGAGGAAAAAAAAAGGTCAGTTTTACGACCAAGAATATAATGACGTGTTGGTATCTTTCTTACTCAAAAAGTCCAATTGATGAGGTGTATAATTCTTTACAAAGCGTGTACAATGAATAATTATTTTTTAAAATAATCTTAACTAATTATATTTTTGTAAATTTAAATTTAAAAGCGAAAATTTTATATGGTAGGTCTCGTAGCTATTAAGTTTTCAAAAGTTGCGGTGTCCACCTGTGCTTTGTACAGAATTGAAAGCTTAACGCAATTAACATAAATAATCAAATAGCAATTAAGAGCCGACGATCTAATTTTACCTAATAACGAATTAAACTAATAGAGAAAGCTACGAAAATAATGTAGGAAGAAATAACAAAAATTTCTTGATTAACTAAAATAAATGAGCAAATAGGAAAATTTTATTTTTTGATCAAAGATCGAGAAAAAAAAATAAAGAATTATACGATAGATAAAAAAAATAGAGTAATATATTAACAATTCATAATATTGAAAACGACACAAAAAAAAATTTTTTTTTTTTTTAAGTAACTAGGCTAGATATATTATTATTGTTAACATACTTTTCAATTTTTATATATAGAGACGATATATATGTACTCATTATTTATTTATTTATTTCCTTTTTCTATTTGTGGAGTGGGTGGGTTGAAGGTCTGAAAAGTCTAAACTTCCTTGGAAGTTAAGATTTGCTAATTTGCTATTATTTCATTATTTGTATTATTTTTTTTCTATTTTTCATTAGTCGAAGGGTTAAAAGTAAGTTTTAAAATTAAATTTAATATCTTTTTAGAATTTATTTTTTATATATATATTATCCAATATCTCTTTTTTTAACGCGATTAATTTATTGACATTCTTGAGTTAATAACACATTTTGCATGCTTAATTAGAGCACCTAATCGATAAGGTGAAAAATTCAAACAAAAAACCTAATTTAAATATTTTAGGAAAAAGAATTAATTAGATTGATATAAAAGAAAAACCATTTTAAGAATTAAATGTTTTTTTTTACTAAAAAGACAATTTTATTCTTAAAACTTAATTTTAAATTTTTTATTAAAAATGTAATAGTATAATGTTTATCTTATTAATAGTAGCTTTTGGCGATCCTTAAAGATTGAGTTAATGTCTTATTAATCGACTTATTAATTTTATGAAAATAGTGATGTTAGGGGGAAAAAACAGAAAAATAAAAAAAAAAGAATCAAATCACATGTTTTCAAAGTTAATTATTATGCACAATCAACATGTAATATAATATATTGTAATATTGTCCACCACATTTCATGTGCACAAAGCTCAAGAATAATAATTCAAACAAAAAGAACCCAAGAATTATGAAAGCATATTGCACTGTAACGTGTCTATATAATGGAGTATTCCAACCACAATTTGTTTTTAATAAACTATGTTTTCATTCGGACTATTTTATATGAGGTAGTTTAATTTGATATAGAGTTTAAAAAAAAAAAAAAAAATTGTGGTTCAAAATAAATGATAGAAATTTGTATGGCTGTAAGTCATTTATTAAGAGTAAAATAGATATTTTCTACATAAATTGTTACTTAATATAGAAATATATCATTTTCTTTTGGATCGATTAAAAAGAAAAGTAAGTCAAATAAATTGGAACAGAGGAAATAGTAAACACCTCTATTATGACGATTTTCGGAAATTTGATAACTTTTATTCCAAATTTTGTATTTATAGTGAAAGTTGAAAACCAAAAATGGCAAAAAAGAACATAATTTAAATATTTTTGTGCTTTACTTGAGATCGATTTTTTTAAAAGTTAGATAGAATAGTAAATATACTCTTTGTATTTCTAATTTTAATATTTATACTAACATTCTTATATTATGAAAATCTTTTTTTACATGTATAAATGTTATTCCTTACTTTTTGAAATTAATAACTAAACCCTTATATAACGTAAATTTTAGGCAAAGGAATATTCATCCAATTAAGTAAATTTAAATATTTGAAGGGGGGGGGGTAAAAAAAAATCAAAATAAATTAAAATTTTGAGAATTTTCTGTATAACTCTTTCTTAGAAAAACACATATAGAATGTTCAAAATGTATAAAAGTTATTACTGGTAATTAATATATATTATGAAATAATTTGTGATTATTTTCTATTTAATTTGTTTGAAAGATACATGTTTCAAAAAAAAAATAATCAAAAGGCATGAATTAAAATTTTCAATAAAAAGTATTATGTTGTTTCTTAATTTTTCATAAAATTAAATTTTACAAATTTCTATTTATTAGTTTTAATTAGTCTTTTAGTTATTCTATTTTAATGTAACAATTAGCTACATATGTGCCTCGTACTTTTCAAATATGAACACTTAATATCCTTGTAATTGAAAATGTTATTAAACTTAATCTTTTGTAGAACTTTTATAAATGATGTGTAAATATTTGATTTTAAAATATAGGGTATATTTGAAGTTGAGTCATATTACAAGGACATTTAGTGAAATTTATCATTGTATGTTATGTAAAATAATGAATAATTAATTATATAAATGACAAATTTATTTTACCTATTATATTCTCAATTAATTACTTTAAAAAAAGATAGAACTTCTTGAAAATTTTAAGTTTTTAATCCATCCACTTCATAATTAATCGGGTTAAAATGGTAAACTCATTATGTCAATCATTGCTTTTTAATACTCCCTCCGTCCAGAAATAATTGTCAGGTATACTAAAAATAGATGTCCAAGATTAATTGTCAATTTAAACAATCAACAACTAATTAGCTCATTTTTTCCAATTCTACCCTTAATAAAGAGAAAGTGGGTGCTACTTCCTAATTAATTGACAATAATTGATTGTAGGGTTATATTAGTCAAATTACATATTGTATTAAATTTTTCTTGAGGGATGTGTATTATCTAAACCTGACAATTATTTCTGGACGGAGGGAGTAGGTAATATCAATTCAAAAATGGAAAAGTTATTAGATATGGAGGCTTTCTCCCTCGCAATAAAAAATTTGTGTTATAAAATACGATTTTATTCTACTATATCGAATCAGCTCATCGAGAAAACATCTAGTGAAAACAGATTGTTGTTGAAAATTAATTAATTGAATTTTTTTCTCACTTATTGATAAAAGATTCTCTAAAAATAACCATAAATATTTTTTTTTAGTAAGAAATATCAATGAAAAAAGTTTTTATTTAGGAGTGGTCATCACCCTATTTAAATCCAAATTAAAGACATTTTAAAAATTCTTTGACGATCATGTTATAACGAAATGGGATTGACTCGAGTCTTCAAGTTTTTCATGTACTTTCATATAGTATAGGAAGAAATGATGTTTAGGTTTTCATTAAATAAACAATATAATATATTGCTTCATTTATTTTAGAAAGATCAAAATAATTATCATGTGGTAATATGATTAGGACTCATCTATTCTTATTCAAATATTTCGAATTCGAGCATTGATTATAAAAAAAATTATTCAAAATGTCGTCTCGAAAAATGAGTCATGCAATTCATAAATTCAAATTAGTCGAGATTCTAATATCAGTATTGAACACCAGGTAAAAAAAAAAAACTACATTCGATTTCTAAAGCCCACATAGAAGGGTGTAGAGACTCCCATGCCAGTGTATTAACGTACCTGCTATCAACAGTCTTTCTTCAGAATTATTTGAACATGATCTATTCTTTCATCCCGTTTATTTTAACAACTTATCCTAAGGTCTCCTCGCCAAAAGCTCCCGACGACGACAGATGAAGCAATCCGTCATTAGTGGGCAAATTTAAAATTTTAAAATATAATTAATAAAATTAATTTAATAAAATAAACTCTTAGTAAATACTCCCTCTAAAGTCAACATGAATCTATTAAAAAAGGGAATACAGTGTCAAACAAATAAACAGTTTATCGTAAATATAGCAAAATAAAATTTCCACAACTAGAATAAGCTAAATTATTGGAGAAAAATATGGTATCTTTTGATATTATTTGCATTTTTACTAATTTCAATTTGTATATTTCAAGATTATACACATATTTTCCTCATGTAGTAAATAGCAATATTCTGCGCCTTAATTTTCTCAAACATTTTAAAACAAAATTTATTAAATTAGTTGGTGGCCCAAAATATCTCCTTACCTACCCTACCTTAAAAAAATAATAAGGAAAAACAAATATGAAGTTTCCTTTTCAAGGAATCCATAACCAAACCCCCCTACCCCCTTTCCTCAGCCATAAAAAAATAAATTAATTATTATAATTTATAGTATTATATTTTCATTTTAATATAACAATTTTATGAAGCACAAAATTTAAAAAAAAAAAGACAGACTTTTGAAATATATATAATATTTGTATTGTATAAAGAAAATATTAAAATTTCATTATTAAAAGGCTTAAATATTATATACAGATTCACGATCAAAATTAAAAAGTTTTAACATTTGAAACTCAAAATACAATAATAAGATTCTCTCTTTATCAGCAATACAAAAAAACACTAGATGATTTTTACTATTTACTATATTATTGATGACAAATTAATTAAGATACGAAAAAAACTGATTCAAACATTATAATTATTTTAAAATTAAGATGTAAATTTTAAAATAAATTAAATCTCAAAATTCGAAGAGTACCCTGATACCACATATATATGGGGACAAAAAAGGAGTAATATTTTTAGAGTTTTACAAAAGGAACTTTCTTTGTTAAAAAAGGGGCCAAATGGTTGACCAAAAAAGAGTTGTTTTTTCTCGTATAAAATTATGAACAGATCTCTAAAGAAAAAAAAAAAAAGAGCAACTCTCATTTATATAAATTTTTTTCTTCTTTTTCATAATGGTTTCTGCAGAAACTAAACCAAATATTTCATCAAATTTCAAATTAATTGATGGAAGAAAATTATGTTACAAAGAAAGAGGTGTTCCAAAGGAAAAATCAAATTACAGAATTATATTTATTCATGGATTTGACAGCTCCAAAGAAAGGGATTTTCTTGCACCCCAGGTAAATTATTATTATCTAACATAATTTCTTTCATATGTTGTTTAACATAATCGTGAAATGGACGAGTTGAATTAAATTTGAGCGAGTCACGACTCAATTTGCTCGAAATTTGTTTATTTGGGTGAAGATCATAAATAAGTCATAATTCAAACATAACTTCTTGATATGTTGTGGAATAGAATTGTCAAATGAATGGGTCGAATTGAATTTGAGTGGGTCATGACTCAATTTCCTCAAAATTTATTAATTGGGTGAAGCTCATAGAAAAGTCATAATTCTAACATAACTTCTTGATATGTTGTGGAACAGAATTGTTAAATGAGCAGGTTGGATTGAATTTGAGCGAGTTATGACTCAATTTGCTCGAATTTGTTTATTTCGGTGAAGATCATAAATAAGTCATAATTCAACATAACTTCTTGATATGTTAGTGGAATAGAATTGTCAAATGGATGGGTCGGATTGAATTTGAGTGGGTCATGACTCAATTCGCTCGAAATTTATTATTTGGGTGAAGCTCATAAAAAAGTCATAATTCTAACATAACTTCTTGATATGTTGTGGAACAGAATTGTTAAATGAGCAGGTTGGATCATGTGTGTTGAATAAATGAGTCATAATTCAACATGACCAATATAACCCAATTTCTTTTAAAAAAAGAAAAAAATGTTAAAGTTTATGTTTTTTTCTCTTAAATTATTAGTTTAAATTATTCCAAAGTTATGCAATGGTGTTTTTCATGTGCGAATTGAATTAAATTTAAACGAAGTCAAAATCAACAATGGAGTCATGACTCAACTTGGTCAAAATTTGACTAGTGAAATGTGTTGAATGACAAGTTATAGTTCAATCCGCCCAACATAACTCAATTTTCTCTTCGTTTCGATATATTTTTGTTAAAGGAAAATTAAAGGGAAGTGTATAGTATATGTTCTTTTTTGAGTTTGAAACTATTTTGATCCAATAACTTGATGGATTATTTCTTGTTCAACCTATTTGGTCAAGTCAACAAATGAGTCATAATTCAACGTGTTCGATATATCTAGTTAATTTTTTAAAATTTTTCGATAGGAACTTATGAACACGATGGGAGTATATATAGTTCAATTCGATCGAGCTGGATATGGAGGAAGTGATCCTAATCCGAAACGATCGTTGAGGAGTGAAGCATCAGATATTGAAGAATTAGCAAATCATTTGGAATTAGGATCCAAATTTCACATAATTGGTTTCTCCATGGGATCTTACCCAACCTGGAGTTGCATCAAACACCTATCACATAGGTAACATTCATTAAATCATCGTATCGTGCTTTTATTTTGATCGATATCAGCAATGTAGTTCATTCAACGATAAACTTATAGTCTAAATTGTATAGATAAAGATATAACACGAAACCTGAATGAACAAAATGTCAAATTGAATCATACCTTTATTTGCTTGAGCCAAGGGTCTATCAGAAACAAAAGTCTTCCTACCTTCACTAGGTTGTAAGAGTTAGGCTATGTACATACCTCCTCCCCCGGACCACACTCGTGAGATTAGACTAGGTTTGTTGTTGCTGTTGTAAATTTATGTCTTTGCTTGAGTCGACGATCTATAAGAAACAGTTTCTCTATCTTCACAAGATAAGCGTAAGGCTAAGTACGCACAACCTTCCTCAGACTCCACTTGTTAGATTTAGACTAGGTTTGTTGTTGTTGTTGTAAATTCATGTATTTGCTTGAGTTGAGGGTCTAAGAAACAGTCTCTCTATCTTCACAAGATAAGTACGCACAACCTTCCTCAGACTCACTTGTTAGATTTAGACTAGGTTTGTTGATGTTGTTGTAAATTCATGTCTTTGCTTGAGGCGACGGTCTATAAGAAACAATCTATCTATCTTCATAAGATAAACGTAAGGCTAAGTTCAAACAACCTTCCTCAGACTCCACTTGTGAGATATACTAGGTTTGTTGTTGTTGTTGTAAATTCATGTCTTTGCTTGAGTCGAGGGTCTAAGAAACAGTCTCTCTATCTTCACAAGATAAGCGTAAGGCTACTTACACACCACCCTCCTCAACCCTCCTCAGACTCCACTTGTGAGATTACACTGAATTTGTTTGTTTGTTTGTTTGTTGTTGTAAACTCATGTCTTCTATTTTTCGAACTTGGTAGGTTAGCAGGGGTGGCATTTGTTGTTCCCATTGTCAATTACCAATGGCCATCTCTACCGGAATCTGTATTAAAGGACGATGAACGGAAGAAATGGTACAAAAGGATGACTTTGGTTGCAAGATATGCACCTAAGTTACTGCATTGGTGGATGATCCGAAAAACGTCTCAGTCTTCTTCTAACGATAGCACAAAACCTACATACTTCACGGACAAGGACTTGGAGCTTTTGAAGAATGCACCTGGATTTCAATTTCTTACCGCGGTAAGGTCAATAACAGTATAACTACGTCTTAATCCCCAAGCAAGTAGAGTCCGCCTCACCATTTCCTCAAAAATTTGATATTGTTATTTATGTTTTCCATCTTTAGGACAAGCTAAAGAGCAGAAGTGTTTTCAACAATCTCCGTAGTGACTTCCTTGTCGCGTTTAGTAAATGGGATTTCGATCCTTTGGAGCTTAACAATCCATTCCCTGAGAACGATAAACGTCCTGTTCACCTCTGGCACGGTTGTGAAGACAGATTCATCAATCTGAAACTACAAAGACATGTATCAGAAAGGTTACCTTGGATTCAATATCACGAAGTTCACGATGGTGGACATTTGTTGATCTATGATGCCGCGGTTTGTGAAGCCATTTTAAAGTCTCTTTTGCTTGGAGAGGAGACACCACTCTATACACCTAAACTCGCCTCCAGATAGACTGTCAACGACTCAACGCCCCTTTTTTGTACACTTCATAACCATTTCTGTCACTTCGATATTTCAAACCAAATCCTGTTTCACATATCTAACAGAATATGGTGAAAAACGCGGTGACACTGATACATTGCAGCACCAGCATTATGACTCGAAAGTATTGGGGACAACTAAAAAAGAAAAACGAAGGTTTACAGGATATGGTTGAAAGAGAAGTATGAATTGATTAGATTTATGTATAGTGCTTTATGAGCATGATTTTTTTTGATATAGTGAATGATGAAATAAAGTATATAAATAAAGTATATAAAAGGCCATCAAATGTTTTATTGATTATATTGCATATACTTATAATTCTTTTATTATAATCTTGATTTATAACTATAAGTTGTATAAAACTAACCATGTTCTAACTTGTATGGAATGTTGAAACTAAATCTATTACAAATATGTCAAGAAAGAAAAAGAAAACTCAACCATGAAGCATTGACAGAAACTTGAGCTTAGTAAACCAAATTAATCTTCTACCCTTTTTTTTTTTTTTGATAATCGTAGTGTTTGGATAAGCTTGTGCATATCTCAATTAATTTCACGAAATACATGTCACCTCCTACCAACATCAGGTACCAGGTAACTCTGTCCACTACACGTATCTTTTTATGGGTTCAACTAAACCAGTATTTTCGAAAAGATACTAACAATTACAAATAAAAAGGTGCAAAAAGTTTAGTTTCTGGTGTTTACTGTTAATTATCCAAGGCTTTAATAGTCCTTTTTGATCAATTATTGAATTTCAAGGGAGGGGTGAGAAATTGGAAGAAAATTGAGTGAAAATATAGAGTAAATGACAAAAATGGTTCGTTTCGTGATTTGAAATTATTATATCTAATCCTATGAGATGAAGTTGAAGTTTCATTTCGATATGTAATTTAAAGTTTTGGCTTATAACCAAAAAAAAGAAAAAAGAAAAAAAAAACTCTTAAATTGTATGTAAGAATTATCAAAATTGTTTTAATTATTTATACAACTTTACCAAATAAGCAAAAGCTCATAACACATATTTTTTTAAAAAAAATTAAATTAAATATGAGTAATACTTCTCTGTTGTCACCAAAAATAATATTTTTATAAAAAATTTGAAAGAGTTGGTTTTGGTTCTTGTGGAATCAAACTAAATGGAAGATGAATTAATATGAATATTTGGTAGGAAGATAATTAGTACAAAATACAAGTCAAAGATTGTATCTTGGTAGGTGAAAGTTAGGCAAACCATAAAATGGTTTGCTATCTTAACCTTGACAATTTTGACACATAGTGATGTCATGGATGACATCAATAGGATGAATTTATTCCTATAAATAGGTAGCTCTTAATTCATTTTGAAATCATCCTCTCACTAGTCTTCTCACCTTTTAAGGCATTTGTGTTCTCTCTCTTGTAGTATTTCACTTGTATTCTTTGTAGAGTGAAATAAATATTGGTGCAGTTGTTCTTTGGTGGACGTAGGATCATTTTGATCCGAACCACGTTAAATATTGTTGTTCTTCCTTGTTCTTTAATTTCACGTTTCCGCTAACAATTGGTATCAGAGCCAAGGTTCTGTCTGAGTATGCTCTGTGGTTGCAGCACAGTCTGAACTTCCACATCAGAAAAGGATTACTTTGGTTTTCTGTAGTTCCAAATACATTATAGTAGAAAAGGAAGAACAAGTAAAAGAATGAGTTCCATGAAGTTTGAAATTGATAGATTTAGTGGGCGCAACAACTTCAATATCTGGAAAATCCAGATGATAGCGTTACTGCGGAGGGAAGGTTCAATCCATGCTATTGACGGAAAGTACCCCGATAAGATATCGGATTCCGACAAGGAAAAGATTGAAGGAGATGCATTGAGTGCAATCCAACTGTCCCTTGCACCTAACGTACTTTGTGAAGTAAGTACAAGTACCGAAGAGACGGCCAAAGAGTTATGGGAAAAGCTGGAAGGGCTTTACCAGGACCAGTCAGTGACAACAAGGATGTTGTTACAACGGCGTCTTCATACATTTAAGATGGATTCAGGTACTTTGTTGCAAGACCATCTAGATGCGTTCAATAAACTTGTGATGGACTTACAAACTGCTGGAATTAAAAAGGACGAGGAGACGCTTGCATGTTCTTTGCTATTTTCATTGACTTCAAAATATCGTGATATTGAGAATTCAATGATGTATAGCAAACAACCTATTAAACTTGAGCAAGTGCGGC
This sequence comes from Solanum sitiens, assembly GCA_016801875.1. Taxonomy (NCBI): domain Eukaryota; kingdom Viridiplantae; phylum Streptophyta; class Magnoliopsida; order Solanales; family Solanaceae; genus Solanum; species Solanum sitiens. The sequence continues at coordinate 282,398 of JABWTJ010000416.1, read as the reverse complement.
AAGCACTAAACTCTTGTGATGTGCGGATGCATTTTGAAGGAGACAAAAGTGACGAAGCTAGTGGACTCTTTGTAAGAGGTCGTACTAGCCAACAGGGAAGGAGCAAATCAAAGTACAGATCAAAGTCTCGTGTGAACAAAAAGAATGCGGAATGTTGGGGCTGTCACAAGAAGGGGCACTTTGAACGAGATTGCCCTATGTCGAAGTCCAAAGAAAAGGCGAGCGCATCCATTGTTGAGCAAGTACATGATAATGATAATGATTATGTACTAACAACATCATGCAATAGTGGAGTCTATGACAACAAATGGGTCTTAGACTCTGGTTGTACTCTGCATATGACATTCCGAAAAGATTGGTTCAGCAGCTATGAAACAAGTAGAGGAACTGTATTAATGGGCAATAATGCAACTTGTAAAATAGTTGGCATTGGTTCAGTTCATGTTCGCTGCCATGATGGAATCGTGAGGACTATTACAGAAGTCCGTCATGTTCCTGATCTAAAGAAGAATTTGATCTCCCTGGGTACTTTAGATAAACAAGGCTATAAGTACATGAGTGAAGGAGGAACTATGAAAGTGACTAAAGGGTCTTTAGTCATGTTGAAGGCCAAGCTGGAGGATGGCCTCTACACACTTGCGGGAAGCACCATTATTGGCTCTGTAAATGCATCTACAGTGCAGTTATCTAATGATGACAAGGCAAAATTATGGCACATGAGACTAGGCCATATGAGCGCACGAGGATTGGAGATGTTGAGCAACCGCAACCTTTTAAATGGTGAGAAGATCAGCACACTTGAATTTTGTGAGCACTGCGTCTTAGGGAAGCAGAAAAAGGTCAGCTTCAGCACTGGCAAGCACAAGACGGGAGGGGTGCTAGACTACATCCATTCAGATTTATGGGGTCCCTCTAAGCTTCCATCGAAGGGAGGAAAGAGGTATCTTCTCACATTCATTGATGATTTTTCACGAAAGGTTTGGGTGCGTTTCCTGAAGACAAAAGGTGATGCTTTTGAAGCATTTAAAGAGTGGAAGATTTTGGTTGAAAATCAAATGGAGAGGAAAATCAAGTATCTTCGCACGGACAATGGCTTGGAGTTTTGCAGTGAAGAGTTCAATGATTTCTGCAAGGTTCATGGGATCGCAAGACATAAGACGGTCAGGCACACACCACAGCAGAATGGAGTTGCCGAGAGAATAAACAGAACTCTTCTTGAGAAGGCTCGTTGTATGCTCTTACAAGCTAAGATGTCCAAAGTATTTTGGGCTGAAGCAGTTCATACTGCTTCTCATATTGTCAATCGGTCTCCAGCATCACGATTGACTTTAAGACTCCGAATGAGGTCTGGTCAGGTGAACCCTCTAACTATTCATACTTGCGAATATTTGGGTGTCCAGCTTATTATCATGTTAATGAAGGTAAGCTTGAACCAAGGGCTAAAAAGGCCATATTCGTAGGGTATGTAGATGGAGTAAAAGGGTACAAACTATGGTGTTTGTCTTTACTCAAATTTGTAGTTAGTAGAGATGTTACCTTTGATGAATCCTCTATACTTGATCCTCGTAAAGTTTTTGTGGAGTTATCTAGAAACAAGAATAACGAGCAGGTGGAGCTACCGGTGGAGCTTACCAAGGAACGGGATCAAGAGACTCAAATTGATGAGTCAAAAGATGCAGATCTTAAAGAACTTGCTTCCAATGAACCATACACAATTGCGAAGGGAAGGGACAAAAGGCAGATACGGAAACCGGAATGTCTTATAGAGCAAGAAAATCTGATTGCATATGCGTTCGTAGCTGCAGAAGAAGAGATTAAGGATCTCGAGCCCTCTTCGTATGTTGAAGCAACTTCTTGCAAAGATGCTGCACAATGGCAGTTAGCCATGATGGAAGAGATGGAGTCTCTTCACAAAAATGAGACATGGGTCTTAGTTAAAAGGCCAAAGGGGATTATGACAGTTGGATGCAAATGGGTCTATAGAAAGAAAGAAGGTATTCCAGAAGTGGAAGATGCTAGGTTCAAGGCAAGATTGGTTGCAAAGGGTTTCAATCAGAAGGAGGGAATTGACTACGATGAGATCTTTTCTCCAGTCGTGAAACATAGCTCAATTCGCGTGCTACTAGCATTGGTTGCACAATTTGATTTAGAGCTTCAACAGCTTGATGTCAAAACCGCTTTCTTACATGGTGATCTAGAAGAAACAATCTATATGGATCAGCCTGAAGGTTTTCTAGCTGAAGGAAAAGAAGACCATGTATGTCAACTGAAGAAGTCTTTGTATGGTTTGAAGCAATCCCCTAGACAGTGGTACAAGAGGTTTGATGCATTCATGACTACACATGGATTTTCGAGGAGTGCATTTGATAGTTGTGTGTATCACAAGAAGATGTCTGGTAACTCTATGATTTATCTATTGTTGTATGTTGATGATATGCTTATTGCGGCTAACAACATCACAGAGATAAATATTTTGAAGAAACTGTTGAGCAAGGAATTTGACATGAAGGATCTAGGAGTTGCAAAGAAAATCCTTGGAATGGAAATTTCAAGAGAAAATGGTGTTGTACATCTTTCTCAGAAGAGGTACATCCGAAAAGTTCTTGAAAGATTCAATATGCATATGAGCAAGCCTGTAAGTACACCTTTAGCTTCTCATTTCAAGCTTTCAGAGTTACAAATGCCTCAATCTATGGATGAGGTGGAGCATATGTCAAAGGTTCCTTATGCGAGTGCAGTTGGTAGCATTATGTATGCTATGGTATGCACACGTCCAGATATTGCCCAATCTGTAAGTGTGGTAAGCAAGTACATGGCAAATCCAGGAAAAAGGCACTGGGAAGCTGTCAAGTGGATATTGAGATATCTCAAAGGAGCTCCTGATGTTGGCCTAACCTTCCGGAAAAGTGAAGGTATTTCAATTCTCGGTTATGTTGATTCTGACTATGCAGGGGATCTTGATCGAAGGAGGTCCACAACTGGATACATCTTTACTCTCGTTGGCAGTGCCGTTAGTTGGAAATCGACTTTACAGTCGATTGTCGCTTTGTCTACAACAGAGGCAGAATATATGGCAGCAACGGAGGCAGTGAAAGAAGCTATCTGGTTGAAAGGTTTGGTGGCAGAATTGAGTTCAGTTCAGCTTAAATCAATTCTAAAATGTGATAGTCAAAGTGCTATTCATTTGATTAAAAATCAAAGATTTCATGAGCGCACCAAACACATTGATGTCAGATTTCATTTTATTCGAGATGTCGTAGAAAAGGGAGCTATCAAGGTTGAGAAGGTTATCACAGACGATAACGCTGCAGACATGTTGACCAAAATAGTCCCGCTTACCAAGTTTGCACACTGCAAGGACTTGGCGGGAGTATGCATCAATTGATGCAACTCTAAGAGAACAACTGCTAGGTGGAGCTGGTATGTTCAACAAAGGTTTGATTCTTCTTGTTTCTTACAATGGGATTGCCCAGTAAGCTTAGAAGTTTTGGCCGGAGTTGTTTATACGCATGCTTGGAACACAAACCAAGGTGGAGATTGAAAGAGTTGGTTTTGGTTCTTGTGGAATCAAACTAAATGGAAGATGAATTAATATGAATATTTGGTAGGAAGATAATTAGTACAAAATACAAGTCAAAGATTGTATCTTGGTAGGTGAAAGTTAGGCAAACCATAAAATGGTTTGCTATCTTAACCTTGACAATTTTGACACATAGTGATGTCATGGATGACATCAATAGGATGAATTTATTCCTATAAATAGGTAGCTCTTAATTCATTTTCAAATCATCCTCTCACTTGTCTTCTCACCTTTTAAGGCATTTGTGTTCTCTCTCTTGTAGTATTTCACTTGTATTCTTTGTAGAGTGAAATAAATATTGGTGCAGTTGTTCTTTGGTGGACGTAGGATCATTTTGATCCGAACCACGTTAAATATTGTTGTTCTTCCTTGTTCTTTAATTTCACGTTTCCGCTAACAGAATTACTAAAGATACATATGACGAAAATGCTTAGAGTGTGTTTGGTATGAAGGAAAACATTTTCTGGAAATATTTTCTAATTTTTCCATGTTTGGTTGGGACAAAAGTTTTGGAAAATGTTTTTCAAATCAACTCATTCTCCTCAAAATTAAGGAAAATGACTTTCCTTCAAAAATTAAGGAAAACATTTTCCAAACTCTCCTCCAATTTCAAGTTACATTTTTTTTTTGGGGAAAACATCAATTTTAAAAAATATTTTCAATTTCAAGATTTTATTTTTTCACCCGATCCCTGGCCCCCTCCCCCACCGGCCAACCCCCCTAACCCCAACCCCCTCCCCAAAAAATTAATTTTGCTTTTTAAAAATACTTTCAACTTCAAATTTTTATTTTTAAACTCCTACCCCCCCCCATCCCCCGGCCAGCCCCCCCCCATCCATCCCCAACCCCCCAAAAAATTGATTTTATTTTTTAAAAATACTATCAACTTCAAATTTTTATTTTTTCACTCCTCCCCCCTCCCCCTGCCCCCACCCACTACCCCCCACCCCAAAAAAAAAACAATTTTATTTTTAAAAAATATTTTCAATTTCATAAATTATTATTTACTCTAGTAAAAATAAAAAACATCTCTTAAAAACATTTTTCATTCATAAATCAAACACTAAAAATTATTTCCGAAAAATATTTTCTACTCACCAACCAAACATGTGAAAATAAATCCAAAATCTACTTGTTTTTTAGGAAAATATTTTCCATACCAAACACACCCTTAATAAATACATGATTAAACATAATTTGATGTATCTTGAACTTATCGAGTACGAATTTTATAAGTACCCAATAATTTTGTAAAAATAACTTATTTATACATTAATATATGAGTATGAACCTAGTCACATAATTAAATTGGGTAAGACATACTTTATACGTCATTAGAGAATGTCCAATTTAAAAGTGGTACTCCACTCCACAAAACTTTAAAAAAGAAAACATTTTGTAGTGTCTTGGAAATAGAGATCCCTTCACAATAAAAAAAACTCAGGACTTGGGGAGCAACAAAAAAGATATTTCCGTTCGTTTAAATTTACGTGATATTTTTTTTTATCAAATTCCAAAAGAAAAGATAGTTTTTAAAATATTACTCTCTTCGTCTGTATTTATTTGTTCATTTTTTCTTTTATAGTTGTTCCTAATTATTTGTCTGTTTTGACAAATTAAGAAAGGACAATTTTTTTTACCTATTATACCGTCAATTAAATGACTAATTACTTTTAAAAATGTAGAAGTTTTCATCGACGTCATAATTAATAGGGGAAAAATGGTAAATTCGTAGTGTCATTAATTATTTTCTTAATAGGTGTATCAATTTAAAAACGGATAAGTAAATAGAAACAAAGAAAGTATAAGAGTCAAGTTATTTTTTTTATATAATTGACATCTCATAATAATATAAGCGTTCAATTTCATTAAGATTCGTAAGATAATACCTACTCTGTTTTATTTGTATTTTTCTGAACTTGTGAAAGTTCCAAAGTAATGAAGTGAGCATGAGAGGACTAGTTGTAACAAGTTCCCAATTCAAAATTTGAAGTTAGTAGTGTTTGATATGGTAGAGTATATTTTTATTTTATTTTTGTATGTAGGGTTAGAAAAATATATTCCTTTAAAATGAGAAAGACTTACAAGTTACATAATAAAAAAATAAATTAAGTTATATTTCAAATTTATTGTTTTTTGCTCTTTCCATTTAACATTCCCTATTGTCATTCTTGACAATTTAATAAAGAATTTCAAATTTATAATTTATTTGGTCAAAATTCTCAGGATATTTAAAAATATTTATTTTTTTCAAAAAGAATGCTTTCATAAAAAGAGGAGAGAATGGATGAGACTGTTCTTTCGTAATTAAAATTGAAAAAATTACTTAAATACACGTATTATATTTTTTTATTTTTAAATATTTTCTTTTATTTCTAAAAATCTTTAAAAAAGTTATTTCTCTCCTAATGTATTTAACGTATTCAAGCTAATATAGTCGAGCCAATATTTAATGTATTCGAGCTACACATTATGTATTCAATTATTTTATAATGTATCCGGTTTATGTTATAATATATTCGAGATACTCTTTAGTGTATCCAAAAGATACAAATTTTAAGGGATTATTACACTACAATAGAACTGTAAATTATATAGAGATTTTCCTGGGGATGATTGTATGAAAATTCGCAGGAAATTTATTTTTCTGCTAATTTTCATACTAATTCACTAGAAAAATCCAATTTTATTCACAGTTTTCTTATAGTACTGTAATTTAAAAAAATAGAAATAAAATACAATTTACTCTTTATACAATTTACATAAATTATACTTAAAAATTTAGATTCATAGCTTTAAATATGACAAAATCTTTAAAAAAAATATTTATGTAAATTTTATTTAGTCGAACATCGTTATTTAAATAAAAAATGTAATTGTTAACACCTAAGTAGGTGCCGCTATAGTTAAAAAAAAAACAGCAATGAATCGTGTCAAGCATTGGGAGTTTATGTTAGTACACGTGTCAACCTACTAGCTTATAATGTAAAATCATATTAAGTTAAAAAAAAAAAAAAAAACTTTTTTCACTTCATTTCTCTTCTGATTTTGTAACTATATATATGTAGAAATTTTTTCTTAAATAGGCAAAAGTACTCCTCAATAAAAAATGAAGGTTAGTTCTTAGCTATACTATATATACTCTTCTGTTTTTTAATACAAAGTTTAATTTAATTTGTTTGTGATTAGTTAGTCTCATGACTTTTAATTTGTTTGAGGAGTTTTGGTTTTACTAACTAAAATTGGTTTTTCATGCTAAGAGGATTATTATAAAAAAAATCGTGGTAACAAAATACTATGTATGCGTGTGTTTTATTTTTGTAAATTTGTGGATGTAGTCATCATATTTTAGTGCATAGGCAATAAAGCTTTTGGTTTAATTTTCTTCATACTTATGCATATTAGTTACTCTTTTAGTTTCTTGTCTTTCGATTTCTGTTATTATATGTTTGGTTTTTCATATGTGTGTGTGTACATTTGTTGTTGTATTTGGTTTATGCATGAGAAAATTGAAGCAAACATTTTTCACAGTAACGTTTTAGGAGTAAAACGTTACTTACAGTAACGTATATCAACCTAACGAACGAACGACGTATATCAACCTAACGTTTTTAATTTTTAAAAATCGAAATATACCCTAAAACGTTACTGTTAAATACTTTTATACTAGTTTTCTAAAATTTTAGAAAAATGTATTATTTTGGCAAATTGCTTTATATAATGGCTTAGTTTGGTCAAAAATTCTATAGATTGGCTTAAGAACTTTTGTTTCAAATAAGTTCGGATCGACTAGATGTTAATTACAAAGGTTGAACTTGAAAATGTGTCGATAAAAAAGTAGTATGGTATCTCATCAAGTTTGCGGAGACACCATACACAGTAAAATTATACTCCCTCCGTTTCAAAAAGAATGACCTCCTTTTTAGATTCTTTACAAAAAGAATGACCTTTTTGTTCGGTTATCCCACATCGGAAGTGGAAGGGGCTGATGGTCAATTTATAAGTGTGAGGGAAAGCCTCAACCTTTGAGCTAGTTTTTGGGTTGAGAAGGCCCAAGACCACCCAACATTGGTATCAGAGCTCAGGTTGTCAATAAGTCTCAGCCCACCGGTAGAAACTGGGTTGTCGCTCTCTCCAGCCCAAGGCCCGATGTGTGAAGGGGGAGATTGTTGGGTTATCCACATCGAAAGTGGAAGAGGCTGGTGGTCAATTTATATGTGTGAAGGGGGAGATTGTTGGGTTATCCCACATCGAAAGTGGAAGAGGCTGGTGGTTAATTTATAAGTGTGAGGGAAAGCCTCAATCTTTGAGCTAGCTTTTGGGTTGAGAAGGCCCAAGACCACCCAACACTTTTTTGGTAACATTTCTTTAAGGCCACAAGATTTAGGACAATTTTGTACATTTGATATTACTTTAATTTAGGACCACAAGATTCATAAGTCTTTTTTATACTCTTAAACTCCGTGTCAAATCAAAACAGCTCATTCTTCGTGAAACGGTGGGAGTATTGTTTAGCTACATGAAAATTATGGTATTATGTATGAAAATTCTATTGGTCGACTCCCGACGCGTGTTACTTCTTTATATTTTGACACTCGGTAAAAATTTGACTCCGCCACTCACTTTATGCAAGTGAAGGTTCATGAGACCCGATCTCAGGCGCACTCGACAAGTGAAGAGAGGAAGGTGATGAGGAAGCAGCAGGCAGAGAGCAACAGCCAAGAGTCCGCCTCACACAAAAAGGCAAAAACTGACGAAAAAGAAGAAGGTGTTGTCCACGAAGATGGAATCAGAGCCGAGTTTGAGAAGTTCTGTAAAACTATAACCAAAAATCTCTCCGTCAAGCAAATGCGCGAAATTCTTGAAGCAAATGGCCAGTATTGTATAGGTGAAGATGATGCCGTTGTTCCTAGATGGTAATTAAGTTAATCCGGTTCATAAAAAATTATATCGTATCATAATCACTACATCAAAAATGAGCTTTCGCAGCAATTAATGAGCTGCTTAATTGCTTAATATGTAATTTTAGCGGCAATTAACACTCTTGAGTATATGTCCCTCCCAGAAGTCTTTAGCGACATTGGATCCAATGACAATTAACTCATGTCGATATATGGTTTAACTCCCTCCCAGAAGCCTTTAGCGACATTGGATCCAATAACAATTAACTAATGTCGATATATGGTTTAACGTTCTTTGTTAATGCGTATATTTATTGCCGATAAAAAGTGTTTTTTGGTAGAGAATATAGTATTCACTCTGATTCATTTTATGTTGAAAGAAGTGGTTATTCTGTAGTTGCTATCCTTTGCGAGTTTTTTTTGAATCATCAACTATTGTATAGTTTCTAAATATATGTAAATTTAGTTTCAAAAATCTCTATTTGAAATATGTATACATTATATATTAATCGAGGTGTCGTTAGTTGTAGTTGTTTCATGTGAGGTTTATAATTGTGATTCTTTCATATTCATCGACTCCTATTTTCTTGGACAGTCAAGACATAATGTTCTTCGGGCCGCTAGACAATTGTCCTATATGTGGTGGCAAGTTGGAATGCTCTGGCGATGGTTACCATTGCGTTGGAGATTATAGTGAGTGGTCAAGTTGTATTTACAGCACGAAAGAACCACCGAGAAGAGAAGAGTCTGTCAAACTCCCTAATTCTGTTGAAAGTACACCAGTATCTGATGTAATGTCTTGAAACTAATTCGTTTTAAAACATTTCTTGTTGCGAGAAGGATGAAAGGAAATTTTTTTTTGACAATCTCTGTATGTTCTCGTAGCTGATCAAGAAACGTGGAAACCCCAACAAGAGTCGCCCCCGAAAGGAAATATCTGCCCCTAGGAAGCCGTTTGATGGAATGACGATATCTCTAGCTGGTCGTCTTACTCGAAAACACGTATGTACTTTAGTACTTCAAATGAATTTGGCTTCATTTTTCATGTATGTTTATGTTGCTATTAAAAGTTTATTGCGCACAGCAATACTGGAAATCGAAAATCGAGAAATTTGGTGGAAAAGTGAACAGCTCTGTCACTGGTAACTGTTCAGTGTAATTTTCTTACGAAATTCCAGTTGTGTAGGAACTAAAAGTGTTCGCTCTTGCAGGGGTTGCTTGCGTAGTAGTTTCTCCCGCTGAACGTGATCGTGGTGGCTCATCCAAAGTAGCTGAAGCTTTGTATGTATATTTAATTGACACAACATTAATTGGATTAATAATAATGGCTTTCTATATTATAACGTTGAGCAGAGGTGGATTGCTCGACTTACCAATTTTTATGCTTTTACGGTTGAATTCATTGTGCTTTTACGATTACGGGTTCAGTTGAACACGTGAGTTTATGTTGCATCCGCCTCTGACGTGAGGTATTGTATTGTTGTTTATCAGGGAGAAGGGTATACCGGTAGTGAGGGAGGCTTGGTTGAGTGATAGTATAGAAAAAGAAGAAGCTCAGCCTTTAGATGCGTACGACGTCGCCAGTGACATTGCTGTAGAAGGTAAAGGTATTCCCCTTGATAAGATGGATCCAAGTGCAGAGGCACTCGAAACCGTAACAGCCGAGGTATACACACCCCACCCCCCTTTTCTCATTTTCTACTTTAATCTCGGTGTTTACGTCAATGTCATCTTTTGTTTATTGTAGCTTAAAGTGTTCGGAAAAAGAGGGGTAAACAAAGATACTAAGATGCAGGACGAAGGCGCAAGCATATTGGAGAAAGATGGCTTATTGTATAATTGTGCACTGTCTGTTTGCAACCAAAAGAAAAAACTCAACGAGTAATGCTCGTAACTCGCTCTAGTTTTTTCGAGTTCTTAGTATTTCTTCAGCTGCTGATGAAGTGATTCTTCAAATTGATGCAGCTTCTGTATTATGCAACTTATCATGTCATCGGAGAATCGTTTGCATATGTATTTTAGAAGGGGCAGAAATGGTGATAGCTTAAGAGCAGACGACAAGTTAGAGGAGTGGGAAAATGTCGATGATGCAATTAAGGAGTTCGCTAGGCTCTTTGAAGAGATGACTGGAAATGAGTTCGAACCCTGGGAAAGGGAAAAGAAGATTCACAAAAAGCATCACAAGTTCTACCCTATTGATATCGTACGTCACAACTTAAATTATCTGTTCTTCGAGGTAGACTTACATAGCATTTGCTCGATAACCAAACCATGGTTTAACTTTGTAGGATGACGGAATAGAGGTTAGGCATGGAGCGCTTGGCCTAAGGCAACTTGGTTCCGCTGCTGCACATAGTAAGCTTGATTCGGTAGTAGCAAATTTCATGAAAGTTCTTTGTAGCCAAGAGATATACAGGTATTAACTCCGTTCAGGTCGAAGCTGTTTCCGTCTTTTCCTTACATGTGAAATGAACTTAAGAAGTGTTGTATGCTGGATGAAGGTATGCTTTAATGGAGCTGGGACACGATTCACCGGAAATTCCTATAGGGATGCTTACTAATTTTCATTTGAGAAGATGTAGGTCTTCTCTCTGCCTATTAGTGCATTTCGTATAGGTGATGAATATTCAAAAGATTCATTTACTTTTTAACTCTACAGGTGAAGAAATTCTCCTACACTTCGTGGAGAAGATAAAATCAATGAAGGAAACAGGACCGGAAGCAGAGGGTGTCTGGCACGAGTTCAGTCAAATGTGGTTTACTCTCATGCCATCTACGAGGCCTTTTACTTTCAGAGACTATACCGATCTCGCAGAGCATGTAAATGTCGTTTTCTCTAAATCTTTTACCGCATTATATACTAAGGTGTTTTTAACTTACTGTTTGAAAATAATCAAGGCTGCATCTCTGCTTATGAAACTATCCGCGACATCAACTTTGCCTCGCATATCATAGAAGACATGTCTGGATCTACGCTCGATGATCCTCTCTTCGAGTGTTACAAGAAACTCCTCTGTTCAGTTTCTCCCTTGGAGAAAGAATCTGATGACTATAAAATGATAGTGAACTACTTGGAGAGAACTTACGAGCCGGTCCAAGTTGGAGAAATGGTAAGATCTATTTATGTTCATTTCCAATTCTCTTTTGAAATATTGAACTGTCGGTGTGATCTATAATGCATGTTTCATCAGAGCTACGGCGTATCGGTTGAGAATATATTTGCCGTTGAAGTTAGTGCCTGTCCTTCACTTGATGAGATCAAGGAATTACCAAACAAAGTTCTACTCTGGTGCGGTAAGTAATCTCTTATTGGCATATGGTTCGCGTTGTTTCACGACGATGAATGTTATTGTCGATCACATTATATTGACCTCAGGTACGAGGAGTTCAAATCTTTTGAGGCACTTGCAGAAAGGTTTCTTGCCTTCAGTTTGTTCACTTCCCGTATCGGGATACATGGTACGGAAATTCATTTACTATGAACTATCTTTTAGTTTTACATTTGCACTCACCGTTAATATACGCGTTCAGTTTGGAAGAGCCATCGTTTGCACGGATGCAGCAGCAGAAGCAGCAAGATATGGTTTCACAGCAGTAGATAGGTCAGAAGGTTTCTTAGTTTTAGCTGTTGCTTCACTCGGTGAAGAAATTAAGGAGTTTCCGAGTCCTCCCGAGGTTACCAAAGACACCGTTGGAACTTGGAAGAGAAAATATGCATATACGCACTCGAATGTTAGTTTGTAGTTGGTCTGATTGTCTGCTTCACGATGCAGGATACTCGAGCGTTGGAAGAGAAGAAAGCTGGAGTAAAAGGACTCGGAAGGAAGAAAACCGACGAGAAAGAACATTTTGTCTGGAAGGATGATATTAAGGTACCGTGCGGTAAGCTGATTCCATCGGAGCACAAGGATAGCGTCCTCGAGTACAACGAATACGCGGTCTATGATCCACAACAGGTACTTCATATAAAACACTTAGTACAACATTTATACAACGGTGTTCTGTTATATTATTAGTAGTTGGATCTGTTTTCCCTTTTTATGGCGGTGCGTATGAGGTGAATCCGAACCCAGACGGACGATCCTTTGTTTGACATTTTCCGCTTTTTTCCCGTCAAGGTGAGTATAAGGTACTTGGTGGCGGTGAAATTCGACGAGCAGGATGCAGTATACGATACAACTGAACCCGAACCCGGGCAATAGAGGAAAATGGACCAGACAATGGTTGTAAATGCTATATTTTGTATGTTTTTGCTGATGCTAGGAAAGCAATGACGTCGTTTCGTTGATGTACGCAGTTCTCTTTATGTGGTAGAATATATGTAAATATGTTCCCTTTTCATCTGTAAATTCATGTTGCAACTGCATATCTTCGATCGATCTCCGTAACGTTGTTACGAGTACATGTTCTTTCTTTGCTCTGAAATATTTCTTGCATTTTGTGGACCTATAGTGTTTGCACCTATGTCATGAACATGTACAGTTTGATATGTGAACTTATAATATGGTTCAAATATATTTATATTTTGTATGTGTATATTTTGTATATGTAATCTTTTTACTTTTTAACAGAGAAAAAAATTGCATGGAGTTCATGTTAGCCATCTAGTAGTTTTTTGTCCATGTAAATATTAGCTCATGTTCTCATTTTTATAATTAAGTCATACCTAAACGTGTAGTTCTCGATATTTGTGTAACATAGTTTTCGATATTTGTATAGTGTAATTTGTATAACGTATAGTGTTTGATATTTGTATAACGTGTAATTTTTATATTTGTATAACTATTAGTTTAGATGTTTGTGTTTGTTTAGATCTATTATTCTGAGTTTTTTCATATTTGTATAATTTTGGGATTTATATACTCGGAAAAAAAATCAATTTTAGATCTATATTCATATTTGTATAGATCCCAAACTGTGTATATAATTATCCGAATGGTATACTTCTATATTTCACTTGCACACAAAATATTTGAGAATGCAATTATCAACATTTGTTAAAAAAGAAAGAAAAAAGACTATCAACATAATTACACATAATTTATACAAAACCACAGACGAAAATAGTTTATTTATACAAACACGTATTTCATTAAAATTATAACAATCAATCAAAAATGATCTAAAATAAATACAAATTAATTGATAATAATTAATTTCATAAAAATATGAACGAAAATAGCACACATTATATAGTCAACGTAAATCATAGTTACAATAAATTATAGATAAGGTGCCTAATTAAATTTATTATAGTAGTTATTTGCAAAAAAGTTTCAACATAACGTAGAGATATAAATCAATCTAGATATTTGTGTTTTTTTATATTAGTAAATAAATAAATAGAACAAAATAATTGTTACAAAAAATTAATAATGAGAAAAAAAGAAAAGAAGAAGAAAAGGTCAATCTTTAAATCAGAAGGGTAGAAATGTAAATTCATATAATATTCCGGGTCGACCCACAATCGCCTCCACTTTAACCCTACCAAAACCCTAACTGTATAAATTGCCGCATTATTCACAATTACGTAACCCTAATAGCAGTCCCAAATCTACCATTGAAGAAGTTTCTCGTAGCTTCCAATTCTCCTCAGTAATTGTTCTCTTTTGATTCATACTTTTTAGCCGTATCGTATTGTGTTTTCAATTTATGTAATCTAATGTTTTCTCTTGTGTTTTGTGTTAGAGAAGAGGAAATGAAGGTTATTGCTGCTTATTTGTTGGCTGTTTTAGGTGGTAATGCATCACCTTCAGCAAAAGACTTGAAGAATATCCTCGGTTGTGGTAAAAAAATTAACCCCTTTTTTGTTTTTGTTTTTTTCGTTTAAATTTGAGTGAGTTTGATAAAATGGTGTATAATCAGGATGTTAATTGAATATCAAAATGGAGAGATAGATTAACGTACGATTTGAAAACATGTAAATGTGTATGAATGGAGCAGAATGTATATTGATGATAGATATATCGAAAACCCTAATAGTTTGGTTTCTCAGTGTTTGAGGCAGCAAACTAGTAAAGGCCATTGTGTGATTCATGGGTAAGGGGGATTTGGGGCATGGGGTTTAGCTTTTCTTAAATGGATAATGTTCATATGCATACTGTTAGTGAGTAGATTTAATCTCTGGAGCAGAATGTATATTGGTGATCGATAATACGGAAGGACCTAATAGTTTGGTTTCTCAGTCTTTTTTTGTGCGTACTGTTAGTGAGTAGATTTAACCTCTGGAGAAGAATGTATATTGATGATCGATATACGGAAAGCCCTAATAGTTTGGTTTCGCAGTCTTTTTTTTGTGTGTTTGAGGCAGCAATCTGGTAAAGGCCATTGTGTGATTCATCTGCAAGAAGGATTTGGGGCATGGTGTTTAGAGTTTTTTAAACGAATAATGATCATACTCATATTGTTAATGAGAGTAGATTTAACCTCTGGACTTTGGGTCTGTTCTTTTTAGCCACCGGTCTTTGAAAAATATGAGTTGTTTTACCCATTAGTTGCCTAGAATCATCTATACAGGCAATAGAGTAATATATTGGTATAAAAATTGAAGCTTTGTTATGTGTGGAGAGTACCAGAAGCTACTTAAGTGGGACTGGGATTGAATTGGAATTTAAGATTAAGTATGCAAAAAGAAAGAGGGAGGGGTTTTAGAAGTATGAATCCTGACACTGTTTTGTCGTCTTCTTGAAATATGATTTACCTTACTAAAAATTACAGAAAAATGTTTAAAATAATGTTGTAGTATTAAATGGTAATAAGTTTTACTTTTGGGGTGCGGCTGGTGCTATGAAATTTGATGTATTTGAACATTTACCATATACTTTCCAGGCTGTTAATGAGGTAGACTTCAAGTGTGTTGCTAGTCCCTGTATTCTTTTAAAGTTCGGTAGAAGTGAGCATGGTGTTAATTGTTTTCCATTAACCTGGAATGTTGTGATTATGGTGTTATGGTGTATCTCTCATATGTATACATGGGGGTAGGAATAGCATTCAGTTTTAGTTTCATTTACAAGGCAATGCACAATCATTGTTTTGCAGTCGTTAATTCTCTGAGAAGTCTTGAGCTGACAATCTGTAATTCATCTGCTTCTATCAGTAACACTATTATACCCCGTACACATGCTAAATATCGCTGGTTGTTTGTTGCACATTCACATTTGTGGTTGATGTGGTCTGCAGTTGGTGCTGAGGCTGATGATGACAGAATTCAACTGCTCTTGTCTCAAGTTGATGGCAAAGATATCACAGAGCTGATTGCTGCTGGCAGAGAAAAGTTGGCTTCAGTACCTTCTGGTGGTGGTGCTGTTGCAGTTGCTGCCCCTGCCGGTGGAGCTGCTGCAGCCCCTGCTGAGGAGAAGAAGGAAGAAAAGAAGGAAGAGAAAGAGGCATCAGAAGATGAAGATATGGGCTTCAGTCTATTTGATTAGAAGAAAACAATCTAGTTCTCTATGCATCCCTTGAGCTTACTTTAGGAAGTATTTTTTGGTCTAGTAATGGATTTTGTTATTAGTCATCTAGTTTGACAAAACCTTGTTTTACTTTTTGAAACTTTTTTGAGGCAGATGCTTAGAAATTAAATGACCTTGATTTATATTCACTCTTCTTGTTTGATGTGTGTCATTCAAAATCTAGAATCAGTGATTGTTGCAGTTTGATTCAACATGCTACTGCACATTGATTGATAGGGCACTTGTGTGTATGTGGATTGCAGACAATCTTATAGCAAGTGCAAATAAACTCTATGTCAATGTTGTTTTTTTTTGACAACAGATTACGTGCACAAGCTAAAATTTCGCTTCTATGCAATAGCTTGCAAATCACAAAAATTTGTAGATGACAATGAAAAGAACAATTTAAATCAATAATAAATGAAAGTTGAGGGGTATTTTTGACTTTTTCCCCATAAACTAATTACTTACATTTTACGACTCATATTAAGGTTAAAAAAGGATCAGTAGACTTGAAGAAAAAGACCGCGATAGTTCGATGAATATAGGTGGCTACAGTAAAAAATAGCAGAAGAAAAGTATAATTCGAAAAGTTTTCTGCTAGCCCAAAATCGTTAAGTAAGATCGGAAGATTCAACTTAAAAAAAGATGAAGTTAGAAAGTTAAAGAAAGAATTTGGAAAAAAAAACTTTGTAATGGAAGAAACTCTTTAAGTGCTTTGATTTTTCCTTGAATGCAAATGTACAAGACTATTCCCTATTTATACTTGTCTGTCGATGCCGCTAGAAACTTTTTTTAGATACATCTATAAGAGTGAACTTTCTTCTAGTAATTACTCTGGAATATATGGATATTTTTTTTTAAGGCAGCTACTCTAGAATATCTAGATATTTCTTTAAGATAATTATTCTAGGTACTACACTAGACAATTCTAAAAATTATACTAGAAAATCTATGATATTTCAAAAATGAACTTTATCATTTTTCACAGCTACAACCCAAAATAGTAGATTAACGAGGTCAAATGCTATTATAATGTTACATATGTCGCTTTACTCCTACTTTGTGTAGGTAAAAAACTGTCGAGTCAAATAAAATAATATACCCAATTAATTTGGACTTGTTACATATGATTTTCTCTCTCTAGAATAACTGCTCTCTGTTATTGAATATTTTTTTTTAAAAAAAAAAAACTATTTTGGGATTTTGAGATGTGGGTTCTCTTTTTTCGTTTTGTATGATTAGTTACTGTAATGGATTGCTTATACTGTTTGTTAGTTATAGTTAGTTCGTTATGTTTAATAATAATATAGCTAGTGTAATTCCATAAATTGGATTTAGAAAAAATAGAGAGTACGCAAACCCATTTTAAAGTTATTTTCCATGATGCACAACTGATATCTAAGTATAACATAGTATTAGACAGAAGTCATGAGATCGAATCTCACCGCTATCAATATCAAAAAAAAATTTCACATGCTTGACTCATGCAAAAGAATTAGGCCCGTACGGGAGGGGGCGTATTGAGAATATAATTAACTAATAAAAGTGTGCTTTATCTAATAACTCAAGGCATGTGATGTGCGTGTTGAGAATATAATAGAATAAAAGTGTGCTCTATTGAACAACTTAAGTATTTAAATGAGATGATCACATACTAATTAATTTTAAAAAAGTCCAAATTAATTTAAGAAAAGTTTTCTACCACCCCACAAAGTTTTAGCTCAAATTAATTTAAGAAAAGTCCAAAAATTTTCTGGGGTCTCCCAAATTTAGCCTAGAAATTGAACACAATCCAAAGAACAGGAATGGGAAGTGTATTAGTTCAAGATTGATAGCAAATTTGATGATGACTGTGAGATTAAGCTAGGGTAGCTCTCCTCATTTTGCCACAGTTAGTGACTGTTGACACTCAATTTTGATTGATTTTTGACCATTTTTAAGAATGTTATTCGATTAAATACGTATTTTAAAATTTATTTTAAATTCAGAATTTTAATCGATTTTGCATAAAAATTTATATATTTTAGTACGTTTTTATAATTATTGTAGATATTATTAAAATAAAATTATTAATAAATTTCAAAATAATTATTTTATTCAAATATTCTAAAATTTAAGCGATTTTAATTATATAAAATATGTTATAGCATTTGTAGTGTTTTAATTGAATAACATTCTTTAATTTTCCTCAAAATCATTTAAATCTTTATCTATTTTATTCTAATTTCTTTTAATTCTACCCATTCCATTTCAATTATGACCACATAGTTAATCACAATTATAGCCTTTTATTATTTCAAAATTTTGAGATTTTTAAGACTTTATTTTTTAATCTTATCCGTCTATTTAATTAATTAAATCCGAAATTAAAATCTTAGCCCTACATCTTAATTTTATTCAAAGGGTCTAGTCCATCTCTGCATCTAAAAACTCTTAAACCTAAAGTTTTTTCATTCTTCTTCTTCTCTCCCTCCTCTCCATTTTTTTTCCGGCGAGGGAAGCAGCCGGACAGAAACACCAGCAGCCGCCTGGAAGGCGCCTCCTCTCTCTCTTCCTAGCCGTCGTCTTCTCCTCCGATTTCTCCTCCCTCCTCTGTTCCCCTTTTCCGGAGGGTAGCATCTCGGCGAGAGCAACAAGCAGCAGCAACATCGAGCTCCGGCGAGCCTCCTTCTCCTTACTGTGTCTCTTCTGCAGAGAGAAGCCAGGAAACACGAACAACCAAATGGCGAAGTCATCCACTATCAAAGGAAGTACGGTGGAGGAATGCCAAGACATGATCCGGAGAAGTCTTAGAAGTAAGTTCTTCACATCTCTCTATCTCTGATAGTTTTCTTCATAGGGTTGTAACTCACATTCAGTGGTTAACATCCATTCAATTTTAACTCTTTAGTTTTTGGTTTTGTACTTACTTTACTGCTTTATACATAAATTGCGACAACTTATGGTATGGCACATATATATACCTGCAAGCTAATCCAAACACCATTGTATAAAAGCAAAAAGCTTTATAACATAAATTCATATGTTGTTGAAATAAATGGACTTGAATAGAATGGATTCACTTAATTCGTACAGCTGATACAAACTAGTTTAAGATTGTGGCGTAATTGAATGATGTTGACTGTAAGCATTTTTTTGCAGCTCCAATGGTGAAGTTCTTAAAGGAGCATTTGGAGAAATCTGGTTGTCGAATTGGTGATAACTTCATTAGAGCTGTCCATTGCAACAAGATGGCCAGCGGCTTCTATGTTCGTGGACTTGGGGTAATCAACATAATTTATTATTCCTGGACTTCTCAATATCTATTAGAATTTGAGATGGCCAATTTTAAGTTTCTGCCTATTGTGGATTAGAAGAACATTTCTTGTTGTGTTCTAAATACTCTAACCCAATATATTCCATTATATTCCTCTTTTGTTGATTGAATAAGAATGAGCAGTCCATACACAGTAACCAAGCTTGTTAGATGGCGACTTAGAGATTGGGTATCTTGAAGAAATGCTTGCAGGTTCTCTTAGATAATTGATATATTAGTGCTTTTGTAGAGGAAGAATCGAATAAGTTTTCCGCAATGACGCCTCAGAAACCGAGTAGGAAAATGGTGTTCGATCGGATTAGTGATAGCAGGAAAAATATAAAGAAGAAATTGAATAAGAAAATGGAACAGAGGAAAAAGGAAATAGTTAAAGTTTCAGTAGAGAAGGGTGATTAGGAGGGGAGAAAATGAGTCGAGCTGGCCTCAATTCTCAGAACAAGATTATATAGTGTTTTGCTTTGAAAACGATGGAGGAATACATATAGTGGAAGATAGAATCGGTGGTATTTCACCAAAAAATTGATCATGCTAAGTGCTAATGTTACTTCAAAATCTGTTTGTAGGAATGCAATGAATCTTCTTCAATTCACCTTTTTCGCTTAATTTCCTGTGTATAGAAATATTAATACTCTCAATGTGATCAAAATATTGGAATGCACGGATAACCCAATAGATAGCCTTAGGGATGAAGGTTGGGTTAGAGGATTTGTATAAGTTTACGGGTGGGCTATTGGGTGGGTATATATTTTTTTAATTAGTTTAATTAAATTTTATGATAGCTGATAGGATAGTGACACCTCATTAATGAATTTAGGCCCTTAAACATACGGGTAAAATAGAGCCTAAAGGTTGACGTCAAGGGTATTTTAGGTCCAAAAGGTAGACGAAGGGTATTTTTGTACCAATTCGCATAGTTAAAAGGGTATTTTAGGCCCTTTCCGCTTAAAATATGCACGGCTTCAGATGTGTGTGTGTTTATCTTTGTTTTCCTTATTGTGTTGGTTGTCTTACATCCTCAAGTATTTACTCATCTTGTTTATTTTTGGCTATTAAGATACAAGTGTGCAGTAACTACATGCGATATCAAGATGAGGTGAATCAAGTTGTCATACATGAGTTAATTCATGCATATGATGAGTGTCGTGCTGCAAACTTGGAGTGGTCTAATTGTGCTCATCATGCTTGTAGTGAAGTTCGTGCTCTCAAGTCTCGCTTGTATACTAATTCTTGTATTTTTTGAGCTGTCTTCGATTATTGAAAATGAATTCTTTGTAACTGCTATTACAGATCAGAGCTGGCCATCTTAGCGGTGATTGCCATTACAAACGGGAACTACTGAGAGGTTTTCTTAAGATACGTGGCCATGAACAAGTGAGTTTTGTTGATCCTTTGTGTTTGCTCCTATAATTTTCTGTGTAGAGTGGTATTTTGCTCCACCTCAGTTATGGAGCTGCATCTGCGAGCTCATTGGAAACACCCCTGCCCCCAGCTGAACTGTTTACTGTGAAGTAGGCTTGATAAGAAGAAGTTTTCATCTTTCTACCCTTCGGGGTGGCCCAGTGGTTTGGGCTTGGGACTTCCATGTTGGAGGTCTCAAGTTCGAAACCCCTTGCCAGCAAAAGCAAGGGGTTTGCCTTCTAGGTCGGGCTCGTCGCACCGAACTTGCCTAGTGTGGGCTACCTCTCCTATGTGGTTTGCGAGGTATTGCATAGGAGGGGGGTATTACCTCGTGCACACCCATAGGGTAACGGCTGCGGGTTTCCCTTGTCATAAAAACGAAGTAGTTTCATCATTCTTATTGACATGTCAAATTTATGCTTTGGTGACATGCCACAAGGTAAATAAATAATAAGTGCAACATTGACTCTGCAAGAAACATGATTTGTACATAATAACATGTCAAAATCTTTTCATTGGAATATCGTTTCTTGCAAGCTTTCAAGCTGCCTGTTTTATGGACCAATTCTTCAATTAGCTATGGGATGATCTTGTCTAGTATGTTAGCTGCTAGCCTGTTGCATTATAATGCTGACTTTGTCTGGTGGATTATGTGTTCTCAAACGTTATCCTGGTATTACTTGTACCTAATTCTTTTTCAAAGAGTTATTCAGGAGAGGAGGGGGTGGGGGGTGGGGGTGGGGGAGTGTGAAATTGAACGGTTCCATTTAGCTGTTTGACATTATTCTGAGTTACATATCCTTATATGGATGGAAAGCTAAAGACAAAGGGCTAAAGGCCTTAATTAGCACAGCCATTGATTTTCACCTATATAAGTGATAGATACATGTCTTTTAATTATACATTTGGCCAGGCCCCCAGGGCTTTGGTCTAGTGTTAAGAGCGCATCGTGTGTGTGTGTGGGTTTAGTCGTACCTCATGAGTTCGAACCCTGCTCTAGACAAGTTTGGTATTTAAGTGGAGAAGAGTAGAGGGGTGGCTTGTTATCCAATTTAACAAACAGCTTCAAAAAAAATCATGGTCACTTGACAACTGCTTTTACTGCAAGTCTCGAGTTCTTCTCTCTGCAATTCAACTCGTCATTCTTTTCATACATATGCCTTACGTTGTCTTTAATTGCTGAGGCTTTTACATCTTTGAGTGCACGTTTTACTAAGTTCTCCCCCTATCTCGGCTGTTTTGGCCTACATTGCATCTCAGTCCTACTCAAAACGTAATTTCTTTTTGAGGGCCCATATCAATAGTTTGGAAACCATCCCCACCTCAGTCTCTTTCCCCGACTGTCTCTTTATATGGTTTTAGACAATCCTGGGGTGTTAAGAGTCCCACATTGGTTGAACCTACCCTGCAGTGTTGGACAAGTCTTACCTCCTGGGTTAGCTCCTGGGTTTGTGTTAGGCTGAGTGTTTATCCAAAAGCTCTTGGTAGTCCTTAAGCACAAAAGTTTCCCAAAAACCAAACATGAAACCAATCTTTTAACGAATGTAACAAATGCTGCAGTACTTGAATGGGTTCACGAGACACAAGATATTATCCATCTACATTAGTCGTTGACCCCATGTACCTTAAGGATACTGTATGTGATGAAAATGTGAAAAAACTTGACAATTTTTCATGAGTTTTATTGAAAGAGGTTTTTTTAGGTTCGTCTCCATACATCGCTTCATATTGATCCTTCAATGCATGGACTGTATGTATGTAACTTTATATAGATCCTTTTGTACATGTATGACTGCTTAATTGTTAAATTAGTTTCTAACTTTGTTCCCTCTGCATTTGGCTCTATGAAGGAATGTGTGAAGCGAAGAGTTATGAAATCGTTGTCTATTAACCCAAACTGTTCAGAGACCGCGAGTAAGGAAACCATGGAAGCTGTCTGGGATATTTGTTACAATGATACTATGCCCTTCGACAGAGCCCCTTGAAACATAACGATTACAGTAGCTTCTCAGAGGTAACCAAGATGGCCTTCTGGTAAACTCGATACACTGATATCAGATTGAAAAAATCGCGGTGTTGTTTTAGTTTTGGTTGATACCATTGCATTATTGACTAATCTGTGATGTAATGAGCATAAGTTAAATTTTATACCTATTATAGGAATTTTTCATAATAAGTGAATTTTTTCTTTGTTTTGCAATATGAATTGTTCTTATGTCAATCAACATTTATTAAATCTGAGACTTTATTTTTAAATAAAATGTAGTTAAAGAGTATGATCTTATGTAAGTTATTGTCTAGTAGAAATTTTATATCATCAGAACATACAATTTTTCTGTTGTATCTGAATTGTCTAGTAGAAATTTTAAGCTTTAGAATAATAAAGTTTCTTCTCATATTTTCAATCTGCACAAGATGGCAATACTTCTACTCAATGACGGAGTCGGGATTTTCATACATATAAAAAAAGTCGAAGGGTTCAATATCTGCTATATCTAAATAGAATTAGAAGTCCATGTACAGATTCAGTCAAATCTAGTGAATTTTGCTTAAATGGTGTATTTGGATTAAGAAGTTTATTAAATATGTACAAATATTAAGTTTATAATTCAATTATCAACACTTGAAATCATCATTATAAAATGCAGATTGCTTCTGATCTTAACTATATATAAATAAGGGAAAAGGCTCAAAATATGCAATCGAACTTTTAGAAAAGGCTCATTTATGCCATCGGTTAAAAGTTTGGCTTATTTATGTCGTTACCGTTAAAGAAAAGGCTCATTCATGCCATTATTTTTTAACAATGGTTTTGCAAAATCATTTTTGACACGTGGACAATTATAATTCGGCCACGTCATCAATTTTTTTAATTAAAAAAAAAATCTGAATAAAAATTGATTTTTTTTATTAAAAAAATTTGATGATGTGGCCGAATTATAATTGGCCACGTGTCAAAAATGATTTTGCAAAACCATCGTTAAAAAATAATGGCATGAATGAGTCTTTTCTTTAACGGTAATGGCATAATTGAGCCAAACTTTTAACTGATGGCATAAATGAGCGTTTTCTGAAAGTTTAATGGCATATTTAAGCCTTTTCCCTATATACAATAAAGTTTTCTAAATAAAAAACTCTGATAAATCTCTGAATCCTTACTAGCTTCATCCCTCTAATTAATGTGTAGGGTTAGCATTGTTGAGACATGATGGATAGAGATTAGAGAGGACCACCATTGCAACAACAATGAATAATAATTTTATAATTAGACATCATGTATTAAAGTCAATAAAATGGTTATATATTGTCATGAGTAATTTAATAAATTGATATTTGATAATAAGATAATGACGAACCCAATGATGTAATACAACATTACCGACCATAGTAAAAATAATAACATCATCATTCAAAGAATAATTAGAGTTTTTGTTTAATTATTAAATGTTATATGTCAAGTTGCACCAAAGTTTTTTTTCAAGTATAAAATTCATATTCAATGATTAGTTGTTGAAAGGAAAAGTGAAACTATAATTGGTTTTATGAATGTTGGAGACTAGGAGGCATTATATATAGGGTTTACTAATATATCTACATATATATAAAAAAAAAACTTGTAAACTAAATATATAAATACATTTGAGTTTTATTTTAATTATTGTTTGTTTGAAAGCTTTTTAATCCATAGTAGTTGTTGTTGTTTAAAATATATAACATATTATGACATCAATAAGGGCCAACCGGCTTCGTAACTAAGGTATTAACGGACGTCCACAAGAAAATTTGATATTATGGACGTCGAAATTTCAAATCACCAAAAAAGATAATTAGCTATAGCACACGATTCTAAAAGAGCTAGAATTTTGAATCTTAAAATAATGACTTAAAATATTAACAAATAACTTCTATAAATGAATATGTTTATAATCAATTACTTTTTTTAACATTTGCAACAGAGAATACACATTTTTTTGTATATATATATATATATATATATATATATATATATATATATATATATTTGGTAATTTCTACATCTTAAATTGCATATGAAATTTCTTTTTAGCCATTGCGCTGAAATAGTTAATTTGACATAGCACTTCTACTTTGTATATTTTAAGCATAAATAAAAATGCTCATATCTTTTCTCATGTGACAAATATTAATTCTTTATAATTAAATCGTTACACATTTAACATAATAGTGCTATTTTTCTTATATATTGTAGATATATAGATATATCATATCCTTTTAATTAAAGTCTTGTGTTTTCATTCTCTATGTCATTTTCAAGGACAAAGAAACCAAATGGTCAGTATCAATTTTTTATTTTTTATTCGTTGTTCGATATCAATATTAAAATTTAGAAATAGACTAATTCAGATTCCTGCATTATAGGGTTTATTTTTGGGGGGTGACACTCTCAACAAATTCTTTTCATACTCGAGCCCACACTCGAAACTTTGGATGATTAAGAGCGGAGGGATCTCAACCATTCCACGATAATCACATGAAGTTAGATATATATCGCCTGTATAAAATGTCAAGACATGTGTGCCCTAATTTACCACCATCCATCTTTTCAGAAACAAAATTTTTTTTAGTCATATCACGTATTTAATTTAAAGTCTGATTAATTTAAATTTTGTTATAAAATTTCATTTTGGGAGGTAAAAAGTTCTATATCTAAGACACAAGTTTTTGTGGGAATTGAAATAACATGGTATCATGTAAAAGATAATCATCGAAAATAAAACCTTGAACACCGATAAATAAAGAACAAAAGAAATATATTGAAATATATTTTGGAATCACAAAAGCAATAGCGGATTTAAGATTTTAAAAAAGTTTTGAAATATAAAAATGTAGTACATAAAAGTTAATTGGAATCTCAAAATTAATTTCACATCAATATGATGAAAAGTACTCAATATTTATGTAATTTGAATCTCAAAAAATAATGTCATATAAAATGAGACGGAGAAAATTAAATATAAACTAGGACAAAGTATTAGAGAAATATAAAAATAGTGAGAGTGGAAGAAATGACTAACCCACTGATGTAATACAACATTACCGTCCATAGTTATAAACATCATCATTAAAAAGAAAAAGAGGAATTAATAGAGTTTTTTTATTAAATGTATTATTTATATGTATATAAATAATAAGTTGCACCAAAGTCTTAAAAGTACAAATTCTTTATTATCATGTGGTAATTAGTTGTCGAGGGGGAAATGATTTATATATATTATTTATTACAAAAAATATATAATGTAATACAATCATAGGCGCAGCTAGGTAGAGACATTATAGTAAAAATAACTTTTAGCGATATTAAATATTGACACTAATAAAGAGTGCTAAAGTCTTTACCGGCATTAGTTAAGTGTTATTAGAACCAATGTCGCTAAAGACTTTAGGGACATATACAAAGAGTGACAATTGCCGCTAAAAATACATATTTAGCGACAATTAAGAATTAAATACCGCTAATGATCATTTTTGTTATAGTGAGATTTTTTGAATTTGGTCGAGCCCAGTTGCTTTTCCATAGATCTTGTATTTATATTAGAAAATTAATTAATTATGTGTATATTAATTTGTGAATCCCTAACAAAATTGATTGGCTGTTCTAAAGGAAATTTAGAACCTCAAACTCTTTATCATGACTCCGCCTCTAAATATAACATAACATAATATAATATGCAATAGGTTCTAAATAAATATTTGTACAAATACTTTATCAAAAAAAAAATATCATAAAACTATAAAAATTCAAAGTAAAATTTTAAAACTATCTGAAAAATTCAAACCAACTCGATTGTATGCATCCCTATTCCCTACCTCCCATATGCATATGATATTATGGTATTGTTTACCAAAAGACCCATTATTGTTCCTACAATACCAAACACATGTACTATTGATAAAAAATGAATTCAATTTTTTTTACATGTGAAGTTTAAAATTGGAGTCGATAGTTTTTTTTAATTCTTTATTTTAATTTTTTTTCTAGTTTGTAATTATGTCGAGAACAATTAAATAATAAAATAATGTGTTTTCTCGAACAACTTAGATTTTTAGATAAGATGGTCACACACCTCAACATGCTATCAGAGTAGGTAGAAGTCTTGAGATCGAATCTCACCGTCCAGATCCACACGTGACAGTCGTGTTGAGCGCACAACTTCACAAATTTGAGGATGATTAAATTTAATATAATAAGTTACATAGATGGTGATTTCTGTTTATTTTAAAAGATTAACTTAATTTTAGTCATATATATTTGTATCGACAATAAATCACTTTTATTGATAGTTGATGAAGTATGTCATGCATATCACGTGGGCAGTGATTATTGAATAACATAATCATTTTATATTAATGTATATGGTCCATGAAGCAATATTTATATATTATTTATTAATATTCGGACTAGGGATGACAATGTGATAGGGCAAATGTAGGGCGAGACGGATTTAACGCTATATAGAGTAGGACGAATTTAATGTTGTGGCGGATAGCGATGTGCGGCAGGTTTAACGTTGTGGCGGATAGCGATATGCGGCGGGTTTAAGGTTGTGGCGGATAGCAATGTGGGGAGTGTTGATGTGGATTTTTTAAAAATTAATGTGAGGCGGGAAGAGTTGCGGATGTATGCGGTTTTAAATTCAATTTTAACTTTTTAAATATCATAAAAGTAATAAAATAAAAGCATTATCCATATTAAGATAGTTTCATCAAAGTTACTAAATATTCAAGATAGTAAATGACATGGTTTAATCAAAACTAATACAATTTCTTATTAAAGTGGACAAATAATGAACAATATATAGAGAAATAATATTTTTTTGATTGCAAAAATATGTCTGTTTTACGTTTGGATTTGAATTTTTTTAAAAAAAAATTTCATGATCAATTATTCATATGAATTTATTTTTTAGAATGAGTACTGATATTGACATTTATGACTATTCTCTCATTGAAAATTTTATAATTACTTAAAAAAGTGTTGAAGTATGTGACTAGTTGTTATTTCATCGAAAAATATAAATATTAGAAAAAATACATTATTATTATTTGATTTACGCTTAACATGCTTTTATATTCTGATAACATGTTAAAGTTTGTAATTTTCTTAAAGCTTAAAGCCTATTTGTTGTTGCCGATTGGTAGGCCAAAAATACTTATTTTAAGACAAAAGTATTTTTAAAAAAAAATTAAGATATTTAACTAATTAGTAAAACGATTTTAATTAGAAGCACACAATTTTTCTGCTATTGGCAAAAAGCATAAAAAAAAATGCGTCTCAAAAAAAATAGACGATTTGAATATGTACATGTTTTAAAAAAATAGACCAAACTATCCTTACCATATATACATATTTATCAATATATCACTTATATTTATATATTTTTATAGATAATTTTTGTATGTGGTGATCTAATTTATGGAATAATTTTAAAACTTATTTTGCTTGATATTTTTATTTATATTTAAATTAATATTATGTTAATATTTAATATATTTTTTATTTATCTATGAATAATATTGATTGAAATTTAATATGTACATTTTAATTTAATAAAAATAAAATTTTAAAATCGTATACTAAATATTTAAAATAATTTCTTTTTATAAAGTAATTTTAAAATGGGAAACTTACATAAATATACTATAGTAAAAAATATTTATCATTTATAGCAATAATATTTCTTTTCACTTGATCACTTTTAATTCATTTATAATACAAGTTTAATTCATATTACAAAGAATAATTTTTTATTCACATATAATACAAATTTTAATGATAAATAATTCATTTATCACACATTTTAATACACTTATAATTCAATGTGTCAAATTTTTATCAAACAAACATAATATACTTTTAAAACAATTATAATTCATATATAATTCATAGATATTGCATACATAATTCACTTTTAATACATATTGCAGATTTAACATAGTATAGCTATAAATGGTAATAAATAAAAAGTATTGCTAAAATCAGTAATTATTTATTAAAATGTACTAATTCATGTAATTTTTCCTTTTAAAATCGTATACTAAATATTTAATAACTAAATATATATATTTTTTAAAATTAGTTAAACAGAACATGCTTCTTAGAAATGTTTTTCAAATAAGTTAGCCAAACATAATTTATTATTTTTTCAAAAAAATTCTTTTAAAATGCTAAAAATAAATAATTTTTATCAGCAATGTTAAACATGCTTAAGCTATTAAAAAACATTTTTCTATTTAAATATATTCTAAAAAAAACATATTTATTTACTTAGTTATATTGTATTTGATCAAGAATTATATTTCTCATAGAATTGGTTTTAAATTATATATAGGTAAGTACTCATACCGTTTCACATGTAACAAATATTTATTCTTTTTCATTACACCGTTTCACATTTAACAAAATAATGTTATTTTTCTTCTATATTTATATATATAGATATATATACACATCAAAACCTATTTTATTAAAGTCTTGTGTTCTCATTTTCAATATCATTTTCAAGGACAAAGAGTCCATATGACAAACATGGACTTAGCTTTAAAAAGTTCAATCACTTTCACTTTGATTTTTCTTGTTTGTTGCCTAATAAAAGCAAAAACACGTTTGCCCTAGTTAAGTACCACTTTATCTTAGAAAAAAATATATCTAGTTTCTCATATTCGATTAAAAGTACGATCAATTTGAATTCACGGTAAAATATTTCATTTCAAAGGTCACTTGTAGGTATTAAAATAACATAACGTCAAGTATGGGAACTTAACAATTAGAAATCTCAAACGATGATAAATCAAGACCAAAAAAACATATACTAAAAGATGTATAATTTTAATATTGTTTAATGAATTGATTTACGTATAAGAAAATTAATATAAATAAAGAAAAAAAAATACTACTGATAGAATAATTTTATCTTAAATAAGACTTCTTAATTTTTAATGACTATATTGAAAATGTTATTGTATTAAAAAAAAAATATCTTTTATCTATAAAAGTTTTTTTTTTTCTTTTAAAATGTCCTCCAAGCATTTTTTAGCTGCTTAAAAAAGGAAATTCTGATAAAACCTTAATCTTTCCCTTTCCAAACATTAAAAATAAAATAGAAATAACAAAGATAATAGATATAATAAGGCTATATAGTTATAGTTTTGGTAGCGTTTTATAGCTATAGATTCATTTCCAATGCAACTGACGAGTTGTATATTTCATTTGTCGGTTTGTATATTTCGCTTGTAAATATACAAACAAGATAAATATATATAGATGGAGACTGCGGTTTGTATATTTCGTTTGCCCAAGCGAAATATACAATAGGGTAAATAGATACAAAATTTGTATTTATACATTTAAATTTTTTTCAAAATTCAGTTTATATATTTCGCTTGCCAATATACAAACAAGACAATATATTATGAATTTATTCATAAATCGCATACAAATAGATAGGGTAAACATATACAAATTCTTATTTATAGAATTATGAATCGAATGATATAAATTCTGAATTTATACAATCAGAAACTGAACTATACAAATTATGGATTTATACAATTAGAGATCGAATTATACAAATTTTAATTTATACAACTAAAAATCGAATAATAAAATTTCGCAAAACTATAGCTACAGAATAAAACTAATCAAAACTATAGTTTTATTACATAAAATTATATTAGATAATATAATATAGATGTTTGTCATTTCACATCATTTTCCCTAAAAAGTTACTAATAGTTCTTTTTAATGAACTAACTATTAAAGAACATGTTGGCTCACTCTTTTAAAACACATTTAAAGGGAATAGTTAAGAACTAATTACATTCTAATTCTATAACTTTTCAAATTATAAAAATTTCTTAAATTTGGTGAAATTTGGATACATTACAAAAATGTCCTGATACATTGTATTTTATTTCGAATATATCACTCAACGCCCTGATACATCTCGGTACATCACGCATAGTGATGTATTTGATCGATATATCAATAACTTTATGTATTACATTCTGATACGTGGTGTATAGTGATGTATCCGGTCGATACATTGTGTAAAGTGATGTATTACGTCCCAATACATCACGTGTAGTGATGTATCCAATCGATACATCGTGTAAAGTGATGTATCCGACCATAAGAGGAGAGTAGAAATTTTTGTAATCTTTTCAAATGATAAGAAATTTAGAGAATTTAATAAAATAAATTGTGTATTATTTAGGAAATTTTTCCTTATTAAATGCTCAACAACCCAACCGCATGTTAGTAGCATTGCTTATTTAGTACTTCGATTCCTTGTTCATATTTATTTGTCTATTAAATTATATTTTATTTTTACTTGTTCATTATAGTATATCATTTCTCGAAATTTTTAAAAAATGTTATTGTCATGAGCATTATATTAAAATATACATTTCATCATCTAATATGTTACTCACTTATTCATTTTTACTTTTTCAATATTTCAAAAATAGATTTTCAGTTTTACTTATCACTTTTAATATATCAAAAAATATAAATTTATTTTCTTGATTAATTACCCTCAATATTAATTATTTATTATCGAAGTTATTTCTTGAAATTTAAGACTAAACATTGTTTTTCAAAGCCGTACGAAATAACATATAAAAAACAACTGTAATTTTACTTTTGAAATTCAAAATGAACAAATAAAAATGGACGGAAGCGTATATATTTGACCTAACTATTTCCTCACTCGGCTAACTCGATGGAAGTGAGGGCCACAAATTTTCAGTCACGTGGTACGTACCCTTTGTGGTCCATATTATTAAAAAAAAAAAGTTTATAAATTTTATAAATCAAATTTTCGGATGAAATTTGTAAAATAAATATTTCAATCGATTGGCTTTATAAATTTATTTCACCAAGAAAAAATGGAGTTCAGTCAATTTATTTTATAGTTAAAAACAAACAAATAGTTTATACAATTTTTCCTTAAAATAAATAATCATTACATTTAAATAAAAAAATTGAAGTTTCTTGAAACTAATACTCATGGTATAAATCAGAAAAATAAAATACAAAATTGAAATGAATAAATTATTGTATACGATTATGACCTTTTAAAAATATAGTAAGTTTGTCAATTCATTTTGACTATTAAATTTGTGATGATAGGGATTTATTGTCTCATTCAAAAATTGAATTAATTTATTGTTTTATTTATTATACTAAATTTATATTTAGTATAGCATTCAAGTAAAATAAACAATAACTTCTGTCACTAATTTCATCATTTTTATAATTCACGTAATAATACCTTTTCTTGCATTACGAAAATACCATGCAATGTGAAGAATTATTGATTTTAAATATTTTTTTCATTTCAAAATAAATGCTATCTTAGCTAAAATCACATTTATAAGATATTAATAAATATAATGCATAGTTTACTAAATTATTCTTATTTAATAAATATCTTTTGAAAATTGACCTCTATTAAAAAGATGAAGTATGTATAACACTATAGTTAAAAAAACATATTAATGATTCTCTTGATATTTTAAGGTAATATTTATTTTGTAATAATATTTTTAGCTGACACGAAATCGATGAAGTCAAATTTTTAAAAAATCAATTACACTTTCTTTAATTTTACGTGAGGAATCTTCTTAACTACTTGAAGCATCTCCCTTTGACCAATTAAACAAGATCGCCATCTATAAAACAATATTTACTGTATTAACAGTTTGAAATGATTATTTATGTATCATTAATTAAATTAAATATTCTATTGCACTAGTTAATCACAACTTTTGAGTGTATCATTCTTTGAATATTTTTTTTAAATCAACATGTTGTGATTTTAAGAATGCATATAAGACTCGTAATTCAGATAAATCAATTTTTGTTGTGCAAAGAGAAAGCCAACAAAAATAATTTCAGACTATCAAAAGATTGAATTACTGTAAAAACAATTTTATTCTTGAAATATATCCTTTTTCATAAATAAAAAGTTGATGATCTAGTAGGGACAAATATGAATAGGACATAAAAGTAAGTCAAAATATTATACTATAGACTTAATATTTATGGTAATATATATATATATATCAATCGCATATTACCACATTTTTTTCGTTTAGTTAATCTACATAATCATTTTTTAGTCCATCTTAAAATTGATAATCATACATTTTTCATGAAATTACACTAATTAAAACTTGATAGTGTATTACTTTGCTTTTGCTTTGAATATCTTCATAAGGTTTTCTCCCTTTTCATTTAATATTAATCAAACTAATTTGAGTTTTTCAAAAAATAACATAAAAATATGACAAGAAGCCTATCCAATACTTCACTCCTTTAATTTTAATTTATTTGTCGTATTTTAATTTGACAGAAAATTTAGTAAAAACACTTTTTAAACTTGTGTCTTAAATTAAAAATATGTTAAATATATTAACATATTTTTTAATATTATAATATATAATATGACTGTGAAAAGTTGAAATTAAAGAGTTACCGAGGAAAAATGATAGTATGGATGTAAATTTATTGTTGGAATCTTTTTTTTTTCCTTAAAGAAGAAGTTTTAATGCTCAAGTGACAAATATGAATTGAACATAAAATTAAGTCAAACTTTTTTTTTATAGTATAGATGTAGATATTTATGATAATATCAAATAGTAATATTCGGTTTTGGACGTGTAAATTAACTAGTTTTGATTCTTCTATAGTGGGGATATAATAAAATTATTAATAAGAAATAATAATATTAAATTGTAATTGCATATTACCACATTTTTTTCGTTTCTACATTTATTTTTTTGATCCATCTTTAAAATGATAGTCACACATTTTTTCACGAAATTACACTAATTTTAAAACTTTGAATTTGTTATTCATTATTTTTTTCATTTAATGCTACGTTTTAGTTTTTTTTTTTTTTTAGAAAAAAACAATATGACAAGAAGTGCATCCAAAATTTTGTCCTCCTAATTTTCATTTGTTTGTCATATTTAATTAAACGCGAGTATAAAAAAATTAAAATTTATACGTTAAATTACATGTCAAATATACCACAATGTCATCTTAAACATATCAATATGAAAAATTAAAATTAAAAAGTAATAAAAAAAGATATTTTTTCAAAGGGAAATTGAAATAGAGGGTATAATAAATAGCCACAAAAAGATATGTTATTTTAGTGTATTTTAAAAAGAAATATATCTTCCTTCTTTTTTAACAAATCTCTAATTTTAATTATTTTTCATATTATATGTCTAAGATTATAAAATTAATTATTTTTTTTGGATATATTTAACGTATTAAAATAGGATAAACAAACTGAAATGCGGAATTAATGTGTTTTTCGAAAAGTTCGGACCAAGTGACCCAACATCCACTTTCCCCCCCCCCCTCCTCCCCCACACTAATTCCCCACCCCACCCCCTAAGGGGATCAGCCGTAATTTTCATTTTTACATTGGGAATTGGGCCCTATATATGTATATATTGCATTCCCATGTTCTTGGCACATATTCCACGTGCCTTTTTATTTGCAATATTTTTTTTTCTTAAATAACTCAACGTGTGGATTGAAAAAATAAAATAAAAAATAAATCATCCCATACCCCACGTGTTTAATTATTTTTCAACAACCTAGCCCATACTATATTTATCTTCATTATTTGTTTTATAGTACCATCACTACTATACTATATACTAAAAAAAAAAATAATAACATTTTGTTCTCTATCAATGGATTTTGAAGATGAACAAACTTCTTCTTCTTCATCTTCTTCCGATCATGATATTAAAGAAAAAAAAATTGATCTTTCATCGTGTTCGATGAATAATAATGTACAATTCAAGAGGAGGGCAGGGAGGAAAAAGTTTAAGGAAACTCGACATCCATTATATAGAGGAGTTAGGAGGAGAAATGGAGAAAAATGGGTGTGTGAAATTCGCGAGCCAAATAAAAAAAAAAGAATTTGGTTAGGTACTTTCACTACTCCTGAATTAGCAGCTAGGGCACACGATGTTGCTGCCCTAGCTCTCCGGGGAAGTAATGCTCTTCTTAACTTCCCCCGATCAGCTTGGTCTCTACCTAAAGCCAAATCTTCTTCCCCTCAAGACATTCAAATCGCGGTTCTCCAAGTTAATAAAGAATTAGTTGTGTCGTCCTCACCCTCAAAAGAACCTTCATGTAAACCAAAAGATGAACAAGTGAATTTCTTAATGGAGTTTATAGATGAGGAGGCCATGTTTAATATGCCAATATTTATTGATAGCATGGCTGAGGGGATGCTTTTGACTCCACCAGCTATGAAAAGAGGCTTTAATTGGGGTGATGTTGAGGAAGATGTTGAGTTCACTTTGTGGAAAGATTGATCCCACATGTCTATTTGTGTTTGAGACTTTTAAGACCTTATTTGTTCATACATAATCAAGGTTTGAATCTTAATTATTTAGATCTTCGTCATTAAGTGTATCTGAATATTTAGGTTTGAATATTATCATTTAAGATCTTATAATTGTTTAGTGAGTTTTTTTTATTCATTTATAAACACTTAATGGATCTGAATAGATATGAACTATTAACACCTATAACGAATTAGTTTTAATATTACTAAAACCTTGTTTGTTTTTAGCATATTAAAATGTCTGAATTTGGAGACACATAAATATTAGGATTTAAGCTAAAATGTCTTAATCTGAGTACATATCTAAATATTAAATATTATTTTTAAGATCTAAACACTAAATAATTTAACAACATATAACATATCCTATGTGATCACATAATAGAGTTTGAAGAAGGTGAAATGTACTTATGCAGACCTTATTCATGCATTCGACAAGGTAGACTGGTTATTTTCTGATAAAACCCAATTTGTTTAAGCTAAATACAAAATAATGTAGATTTTATTTTCTTATTATCTGAATGTATAAAACTTATTTTTTTTTTAAAAAAAATAATAATATTATAAATTCAAAGAAAGCACTAATAAATCTAATACATCAATGAATATTTAATAATATATATTGTGTCAATGGTGATGATAACTAATGGTAGTGGTTACGAGTGCTTACTAGAAATGATGGTTCGTGATGATCATGGTTGCAAGTAATAACTAATGTTAATGTTGGCCGGAAATAGTAGTTAACCATTGTGGTAATTGGTGGTAGCAATTGAGGTGATCGCTATGATAACGATAATTAATGATGATATACAGTAATAGTTTAGGGTGAGATAATTGCAAATGATAACGACTTAACTAGATGGTAGGTGATGGTGGTTTTGATGATGAGAAATAATTAAGAAGAGTGGTACGCTAGCTAGTTGATAATGATAGACGGCGATACTGAAGATAGTTCATTCAACTATAAAACTCACTAGTGATAATAATTTAAATTTAGACCTTCATTAATATTAGTTAATTAATGCAAATAATATGGCGTAAGATATTTTTCATCCAAGAATTTCCTCAATGAAAACATTTTATTATCACTCCACAACTATCGACTATTATTTTCTCCGTCCACTTTTATTTGTTACGTTGTGCTTTTCGAAAGTTAATTTGACTAATTTTCAAAGTTAAATTAAATTACAGTAATTCGATATTTCAAACAAAAAATTTAGATATTCAAAAACTATATGAAAAGTATTATAAATTGCAACTTTTTGTATATCAATATGATGACAAAATACATCTTAAAATGTTAGTCAAAGTTCTTATAGTTTGACTCTAAAAATAGAAAACATAACAAATAATAATTGACGGAGGAATTAGTAATTATAATTAATATGGACTTCAATTTTTCAAAGTTGTCAATAACTACATAAATGAAAACCCTATTGTATTCTAAAAGGAAATTAAGCTTTTCTATATCTATAGTTCTTTGAAAGGAACCTAAGTGGGTAAGACATGGCTATATATAGGAATTCATGTATAAATGAATTTTTAAGAAATATGAAAAGATTTAATGATTTATCATGTATAAATGATTTTTTAAATAAATAACTATACTACTATGAGTTTTTAGACAAATAAGCACACAACACGAGTAATGTTAATAAGTGACCTTAAAATATGCCATTCTTTCCTTATTGAAATTTATATAGCCAGTTTTTAAATTTAGTTTGATAATGTGATGTATTAATAATAGTTGTTGAATGGTAAAAAGCTGAAGGGTCATATCCCCAAAAAATAAAATAACAATAACAATAATAATAATAATAATAATAATAATAATAATAATAATAAATATTTTTTATAAATTAAAATAATAACATAAAAGAAGTAAAGTGGAGACAAAAATAGGGAGAATGAAGATGAAGTAGTTCATATCCTTTCAATGTTAACAAACATATTTATATGCCAACAAATCTCATTTCATCTTGACAAGTGTCAAGGTGCATGAAATGAGATTTGCCAAGTGTAAGGACACTTGTCTTCTTTGAAGACATTTAAGTGCCAACACTTGTATATAATATGGCCCATAAACATACATAATTTACAACACTCCCCCTTGGATGTTTATGTACAAAAAAAATGTTCATAGTTATTTGTAATACGTATTATTTGTTGCCTCATTAAAAATCTTACCAGGAAAATCCAGTGGGATAAAACCTTGGTTAAGGGAAAAAGAGTGCAACACGTATTTACTCCCCCCGATTAACACATTACTTAATATCTCGAAGATGACGCATTCCGATCTTCTATCTCAACTTCTCAAAGATTGAAGTTGGTAATGCCTTGATGAATATATCTTCTAAATTATCACTAGAACGAACTTGTTGAACATCTATTTCTCCCTTCTTTTGAAGATCGTGAGTAAAGAAGAATTTTGGTGAAATATGTTTTGTTCTATCTCCTTTGATGTATCCTCCTCTTAGTTGAGCTATACACGCAACATTGTCTTCAAATAAGGTTGTTGGGATGTCTCCTTTTAAGGGAAGACCACATGTTTTCTGGATGTGTCGAGTTATTGATCTCAACCACACGCATTCTCGATTTGCTTCATGTATGGCTATTAACTCTGCATGATTTGAAGAAGTAGCAACCATAGTCTGTTTTGTTGAACGCCATGATATAGATGTACCTCCATACGTAAATAAGTAACCTGTCTGAGATCAACCTTTATGTGGGTCAGACAAATATCATGCATCTGCATAGACAACTAATTGTGAATCGGTTTCTTTTGAATAAAATAATCTCATATTGATGGTCCCTTGAAGGTATCTAAATATATGTTTAATACCATTCCAGTGTCTTCGAGTAGGGGAAGAACTAAATCTAGCTAATAAATTTACAGAAAAAGATATATCTGATCGAAAATTACTAGCAAGATACATCAATGCACCAATTGCACTAAGATGTGATATTTCAGAACCAACAAGTTCTTCGTCATTCTCATGAGGTCGAAATGGATCTTTATTAATATCAAGTGATCTCACAATTATTGGGTACTTAATGGATGTGCTTTATCCATGTAAAATCTCTTTAAAATATTCTTAGTATATGTTGATTGATGAATAAATACTCCATTTTTAAAATATTCAATTTGTAGACCAAGATAAAATTTTGTCTTTCCAAGGTCTTTCATTTCAAATTCTTTTTTCAAACATTCTACTGCTTTTGAAAGCTCTTCGCGAGTTCCAATGATATTCAAGTCATCAACATATACAGCTATAATTATAAATTCAGATTTCGACCTTTTAATTAATAAACAAGGACAAATTGGGTCACTCTTATACCCTTCCTTTAATAGGTATTCGCTAAGGCGATTATACCACATGCGTCCTGATTGTTTCAATCCGTATAAAGATTTTTGAAGTTTTATTGAACAATTTCCCAGGAATCTTTATATACTTCAGGCATTTTTAATCCTTCAGGAATTTTCATAAAAATATCGTTGTCTAGTGAGCCATATAAATAGGTTGTAACGACATCCATCAGATGCATGTCCAGTTTTTCATGAACTGCCAGATTTATAAGATACCTGAACGTGATTGTGTTCACCACAGGAGAATATGTCTCCATATAATCAATATCAGGTCTTTGCGAAAATCCTTGTGCCACTAGTCGTGCCTTATATCTTACGACTTCATTTTTCTCATTTTGTTTTCGCACAAAAAACTATTTGTACCCCACTGGATTTATACCTTCAGGTGTTCGGACTATCGGTCCAAAAACTTCTCGTTTTTCAAGCAAGCTAATTCAACTTGAATTGCATCTTTTCATTTTGGCCAATCATTTTTCTGTCTACATTCCTCGACAGATTTTGGTTCAAGATCTTCATTTTGTTGCATTATTTCTATAGCAACATTATAAGAAAAATTATTGTCGACAATTATATCATTTCGATTCCATATTTTTCTTGATGAGACATAGTTTATTGAAATTTCTTCATTATTTTCAGGCGCCTGAATCTCTTTCAAGGTTTTATCAGTTATTATGTCTCTTTGCTCTTCTTAAGCAGCTGCTTTCATATTATGACCATCTTGATCGTTAGCTCCTTTCCTTTTTCGAGGTTTTTTATCTTTGAAACCGATTGGTCTACCACGTTTTAGGCGTGGTCTAGACTCATTTGTATTCGAATTGAAGCATTAGCAGCTGGAATATGAGATTTATTAACTCTTGATAGGTCAGTGAATGCATCTGGCAGTTGATTTGCAATATTTTGTAAATGAATTATCTTTTGAACCTCTTGTTCACATTTATTTGTACGAGGATCTAAATGAGATAGTGATAATGCATTTCAATCTATTTCCTTTTTCAGCTGCTTATTTTCTCCCCCTAATGCTGGGTATACTGATTCATCGAAATGACAATCAGCAAATCTTGCCGTAAATAAATCTCCAGTCATAGGTTCCAAATATTCTATAATCGAAGGAGATTGATACCCAACATATATCCCCAACCTTCTTTGGGAACCCATCTTTGTACGTTGTGGTGGTCAATTGAAACATATACTGCACATCCAAATATTTTTAGATGGGAAATGTTCGCCTCGTGACCAAAAGTCAATTTTAATGGGGAGATTTTATGATAACTTATCGGTCTGATCCGTACAAGACTTGCTGCATATAAAATATCATAACCCCATAATGAAATGGGAAGTTTTGTTCTCATAAGCATTGGTCTAGCAATTAATTGAAGACGTTTAATCAATGATTCCGCTAGACCATTTTGAGTATGAACATGAGCAACTGGATGCTCAACTGTTATCCCAGTTGATATACAATAATCATTAAAATCTTGGGATGTAAATTCACCAGCATTATCAAAACGAATTTTCTAATTGTATAATCTGGAAATTGTGCTCTTAACTTTATTATTTGAGCAAGTAACCTTGCAAACACCACATTGCGCGTTGATAATAAGCACACATGTGATCATCTTGTAGATGAATATATTAAAACCATATAATATTTAAATGGTCCACATGATGGGTGAATGGGCCTACATATATCACCCCGTATACGTTCCAGAAATGCTGGAGATTCAATTTCCACTTTGATTACTGATGATCTAGTAATCAACTTGCCTTAAGAACATGCAACGCAAAAGAATTCCTTAAATTGAAGAATTTTATGGTTCTTCAAAGAGTGTCCATGTGAACTCTCCATTATTTTGCGCATTATATTAGAAATGGAATGGCCCAACCGGTCATGCCAAATAATAAAATCATTTGATTAGTAAACATTTTGCTTACTATGGCATGTGTTTCAGCCATACTAATACTTGTGTAATA
Organism: Solanum sitiens; assembly: GCA_016801875.1. Lineage (NCBI taxonomy): Eukaryota > Viridiplantae > Streptophyta > Magnoliopsida > Solanales > Solanaceae > Solanum > Solanum sitiens. The sequence goes on along the minus strand of JABWTJ010000416.1, from coordinate 241,994 downwards.
TAAGCCGGATGAAAGAGCGGGTAGCTTTTCAAGTACAAACTTCTTACCCGACATAATTGTAGTAATATAAAGATATTCATTCTTTTCATCACCTGTAGTCTTAATATGATAGTTATTTTGACGAATGTCCTTGATACTTAATAAGTTTCTTTGAGACTTACTACAATATAATGCTTCATTGATTATCAAATTTGTTCCTCAGATAAGTACTAATTTAGCTTTTCCGAAGCCTTCTATTAATTTTGTACTACCAGATATTGTATTCACATTAGCTTCTTTCATAAAAATAATTAAATAAGAGAAATATTTCTTGTCTCTTAAAGTTGTATGTGTTGTGGCACTATCTATAAGACATATTATCATGATTGATTTTGGATCCAACTGAAGACTGATGAATTTCCATATTCTTCATAAAAATAAAAGATAAGAACATGAAAAACTAACAACATAAGAAACTTTAAAAAATTATACTTAAAATTATATAAATTAATAAGACTTAATGTCTTAAGAAAAACATTTAAGAAGAACAACATAGTAGTAAACATAATAGAAAATTATTATTATTTTTCATGATTTTTTCCCAGTTAAACGATGAGTTATTCAATCAAGATTATTCAATTGAAATTGGGTTAATTTAAGTCAATTTGGGATTTTCCATCCAACTGAGGGGTATAAATGATGAGATTAATAACGGCAGGGGTAAAAATAACTTCTATTTAACGGCAAGGGTATAATCAACCAATAAAACAAAGCTGAGGTGTATTTATTATCCTTTTTCCAAGTTTTTATTATAAAAAATTTATTTTTTGGATAAATAAACTTTTATATTCATCTTCTCTTAAATCAAGAATTTTTCATTTTTGGAGAATTAATTTATCTAGCTTTTTTTTGTTAATGTTAAATTGTGTTAGATTTAATTTAACATATTTTAAAATTTAAATATTTAAAAACTATATGCTTAATATTTCTTCCTATGTCAATAAAATAAAAATATATACTTTTAAAATATCAATAAAAGTTTATATAATTTAAATTTTGAGAAATTAACCGTCAAGCCTTTTAGGATTATTATATGGTGCTTGAATTAGTGTTGGTCGGTGACTATTTTAATTATAATTTGATTAGAAGCTCAAAGTTCTAATTTGGCCTTCTACTTTATCTTGCTAGGACACATCGTTTTCATATTAAATTTTTAAAAATAAATAAATAAAGGAGAAAAAAAAATTAATTAGTATCCACAAATCTCACTATTTACATAATGACAAAAAAACTAATTGTAGTTAAAAACAACATCAAGAAACAAGAATATTTTCAATGTCTACCCTCACCTCACATACTACTAATTGATATGTTATTTTTAAATTGTAACACGTGAATTTGAGTATACTAGAGTGTATACACTTGGAAGAACATATTCTTTTAGTATATATAATATATAGAGTATGATGATTTTAATGTGTCATTTAATTTCCAACATATGTTTCATGATTAAAAAAAATAAATTATCAATTACTAACTAGAACACATGAAAGGTACGTTGCACACGTAAGGGAAATTAATATAAAGTTGAGGAATCTTGAAGATTTTTTCAACCTAATGTTAATAGCATTACATTGACTTGTCTCCATTGATAAAATAAGATAACGATAATATCATATAATTCAAATAAACTTAAACAAGGAAAATGCATGAAAGGTATGTTGACTTATCTCGTCATTATTATATCTGCATACTTAAGTAGAATCGACCGTCGAAAGTTAAAATTTATGAATTTTGAATTTTGAATTAATAATCTATACATATTAAATGATTTCTTAAAATATGAATCAAGATTACTGAATTAGATTGAATTTGCGCGGGCTAGAAATATGGTTAAGTGGAAATATTGTCATTTTGTTAAGATAGTAGATATAGTTTCTTTGATTACCAAAAAAAAATATAGAGAGATTCTTTAATATACAAATCAATTTTGTTTCTTTAATATGCAAACAAATTTACTCTGTGATATTAAATATGTAACTATTTTATTGCGCTTCATATACTATTATTCGTGATTGCTACGTGACTAATAGCACGTGATAGAATTATAATTTTCATTAAAAATTGCTACGTGAATAATAGCGCGTGATAGTATTAGAACTTCATATACTACTATTCATGACTTCTATGTGAATAGTAGCGCGTGACCGAATTAGAATATTCTTTAAAGATTGCTACGTGACTGGTAGCGCGAATTAGAACTTTCATTAAAGAGGTTCAAAATTAAAAAAATATTACTATTATTCATGATTGCTACGTGACTAGTAGCGCGTAACAGTATGAGAACTTCATATACTATTAGTCATGATTGCTATGCGACTAGCAGTGTGTGACGAAACTAGAATTTTCATTAAAATTGCTACGTGAAGAGGTTCAAAATAATAATTAACTATTAGTCATGATTGCTATGCGACTAGCAGTGTGTGACGGAATTAGAATTTTCATTAAAATTGCTATGTGAAGAGGTTCAAAATAATAATTAAAAAATATGTTGAGAGTGGGATTTGAACCCATGCCCTCTCGGACCAGAACCTTAATCTGGCGCCTTAGACCAACTCGGCCATCTCAACATTTATTTACAATTTTCAGCTTAATTAATATATACTATTCCTTTATTGCCTCAAATAAATACTCTGTTTTCTTACTTGACTTGGTGAAGAAAAGAAATAAATTTTGCCTCTAGAAAATTATAAATTATTATCCTCTCAAAAAATTATGAATCTTTTTCGCAGTTTATATATGAAGAATTTAGAATTTGAAGTCTAACAAATGGGAGTCTTTGACTTAAAAAAATCATGAAATTAGACATTTGTCTCCATTGCTAATTAATAAAATACAAATTCATATAGTAAAGTAAAAATTCAATAATTAATAATTAAATATCTAAAAAAAATTATGAAAATTCATTTGGTTTTTGAAATTCTAAAATGACCATATATTAAAATGAGATTTCCCCCCTATCAACATAGGTTTTATCTAAAACCCTACATACTAGATAAAATATAAATTTATATCACATATATACTTTTTCGGTAATGAAGGATATTATGTTCGTTAAACATTTATGACTCGTTACATAAAAAGAATAGCCTACGTAATATAGTACTCATTCCATCTCTATATATTAAGTACATACATATAGTAAGTATGGGGAGATTGGGTACAAAAGAAGCTTCCAAAAATATCAAACTTGAATTCATTCTTAGCTATGATCCGCAACTCCATTGCTCTCAACATACATTCTTTGATTGATGCGCACATCATTGATGTGCGCATCAATCAAAGAATGTATGTTGAGAGCAAATGGAGTTGCGGATCATAGCTAAGACCTTCATGCTTCAAACACTATCTCTAATCGTCAATTAAATTTTGATAGGAGCAAGAATTTTTAGGTTTATAAAACTTGTATTGTTCGATGGTTTTCATGTAATGTAGATAGTTTCCTTTAATTGACTAGTGAAGTTTTTGCTGGTTAAGAAGTTAAATTCTATAGCTTTCTTTTTCTTTCTTTTTTGTAGACTTAACTATTATTGATGGGGTGGTATTACCCCTAAATATGTATCACCGCATATATACTATGTATACATATTGTGTGAAAAGAGGCTAGGGAAATTGGGGGATGATATTTGAAAAATAGAGGGGAAAAACTTGAAAAAATAAGAGTTGATATACTCGAATTACTTCTTAACGGAAGAACATCAACAATAATTAAAAAATGTGATGCAGTGGATGTGAGCTTCATCTTTAACTAAAGGTCTCAATTTCGGACCCTGAATATGAAAAAATTGTTGACATGAAGCGCTTCAATGAATGGATCCTAATGGTGCAAATTAGAACTAGTCGGACTTCAATAGGAATACCAAACACCAAACAAAAAAGGGATAATTTTAAATATGAGAAAAGACATAAAGACACCATTGAAGTTGTCCCATATTTGTATAAAGACACCTAAACTTTAAAAGTGTCCTATTACACCACTAAGCACCTATATATCGTTGTAAATGGGTCATTTTTACCCATTCCGTCGTCTATGTTGTGCGCGTGTTGCTCACTCTCTAGTGGCAGAGGGAGAGGTAGAGGTACAGGTAGAGGAGAAGGAACAGGTAGAGGAGCAGGAACAGGGAGAGGTAGAGGTACAGGTAGAGGAGCGGGAAGAGGAATGACTCAACATAATCAAACTAGTTCTGAAGCAAACTGCTGTGGAAGAGACCTAGGAAGAGGGAAGAGACCAGTAGAACATGAGGACAACAGTGAAAGACAAACAAGACCTTTTAAAAGGCCAAGAATGGTAGGTGTTGGCATATACCAAGCTGAAGATGGATTTACAACTCTCAATGTAAGTTTACAACTATCAATGCAAGTTTACAATTATCAATGCAAACCTAATTGTCTAATATTTGAGTGTGTATTTATTTGACTAAGCAGCCTGGATTGCCAAGTGGTAGAGTCATCAATATTGGTACAAGAGTTACAAAGAGGGCTGATGTTGTCACTGGTGATATTGGCTACACACCAGTACGTGGATTCAAATGGAAGGGGAAGACAACTATTACCAGTAGCAACCTGGAAAGAATGAGGGCAGAAAAGGTTATCCAAACTAGGTCTGTAGCTACTGCTAATGCTGCTAATAGCCAAGGCCAAACAACTTCAAGTAGGAAGATTTTTGTGCCATGGAAGTAGGGCATTTTGATGTTGTCTTGTTCATTTTGACGAACAAAATTTAACTATGCATATTTTTTTGTTGTTTTTTGTTGGAAACAAACTCAATTTTGCGTGTAACTAAACAAACTTGAATGGTTGGAGTCAAACTCGATTATGAAGTCTTCTTTTTAGTCAGTATTGTTGTTGCCTTTTTAATTGTAATTGACATATTTGTGAAGTTTCTCAAGTGGTTGCCACGATAATATAGATAAGAGAACCAAATACATTAACAAATTGTTCAAATCTGCCACGATAATATAGATAAGAGAACCAAATACATTAACAAATTGTTCAAATCATAACAATTTCGACAACAAAGAACAACAATAACTTGAACATCAACAACTTTTATCCTTCAAGTTACACACACCTACAACTAGCAAAGATCAAGACCATTAGCTTCTAGGTACTCACATCTACAATTTCAAAAATTTGAAAGTAAGATGTCTATGGCAATTTTGGTTGCACACACCTACAACTTCCATCCTTCACATTCTTGGTTAGGCTTAAACATAGAAAACACACAATAATGATCAAGACGATTAGCTTCAAGTTACAACATTTGCCCTTCTTTTTCTCATTCATCATGACTTGGTTACTTTCGACACGACTTCATAAGATGTCAATACTTCTTCCAACTCCTTAATTCTCTATGCTAATCTCGGAATAACGTACTTGGATCGTATATCAACTTCTTCTCGATCCCTCCATCTAAAGAAGTTACACGCATCCTCCTAAAATACGCAAAACACAAATTAAAGAAAAATACATAAACAAAAGATCTCCATAAAAGAATTAGTAAACATACACGATAGCGTGGAAAAGACCAAAATCTTCGAGCTGGATTATGCTCCGACCATGAAGTTTGCATTGATAGTAAGTCACCATGTTTGCATCGCAGTTTCACTCGCAACATCGGATCATTCTCATCATTACAAATACGATTCAACATCGCATTTGACATTTTCAATCAAAAACTAATCACAAAATTGAGAAGAAATTCAACCATAAAAAACTTTAAATTAACGTTTCTACTGGAAATTAAAGGAGAAAAGAAGAATTCCTACCTATTTTCTTGAGGAAGATGATGAAGTCGTTAAACAGAGAGCACCAACATTGTTTTTGCCATGAAAATCAAAATATTAGGGTTATCAACGGCTCTTTTTGAGTTTAAATTGGGGAAGATGACATAAATTTATTAAATAATTAATATTAAAGAAAGAAAATGACATGTGGCTGTTTTAAACTGGTAAATGAAAATAAAAAATGGTCCATGACGCGCCTAACGTGCGTGTAAACAACCCAGACGACGGAATGGGTAAAAATGACCCATTTACAACGATATATAGGTGTTTAGTGGTGTAATAGGACACTTTTAAAGTTTAGGTGTCTTTATACAAATATGGGACAACTTCGATGGTGTCTTTATGTCTTTTCTCTTTTAAATATACAATAAAGTAATTAATTTACATATATAGTTATGTTTTATTTACATAAAATGGGCAGAAAATCAGAGGAAATATACATTGACTATATACTATAGCTTGGCAAAAGTTATAGAAATTATACACTGACGATACAATATAACTATTATATACATGAGCTATACATTGGCTACACATTATGATACACTGAAAGAATATAATTTAACTATACATGAAATATACACTGAGTATACATGAAGTTTATACTGAATATTCAATATCGATCAACTCAAATTCACCTCTAGATAGTCCCAAATTTAAATATGAAATACCCTCAATATTTAGAGTCTTTTGATATGTAATCCGCTACAATTCATATTTGAATTACGCCAATTTCTTTTTTTTAAAAAAAACAACAAATAGAAGAAGAAAAAAGATACGGAAAAACAAAACGCATTAGGAGGCCGAATGGCCACACTGCGTAATTTTTTCATTAAGAAACCAAAACAATGAGGAACAAAGATAAAAATTTAGAAATGTCAAATATAATAGATATAACAAGGCTCTATAGTTATAGTTTCGATAATAACACTTCATATGCGAATATACGAATATAGTAAGTATATACAAGTTTTGTATTTATACATTTAGGAGCTTTTCAAAATTCCGCTTATACATTTCGCTTGCCAACATATAAACAACGTAATTTATTATGATCTTTTTTATAAATCATAAAGAAATAGCTAGACATATATAAAATTCTGAAGGTATACAATCAGAAACCTAAGTATACAAATTCTGAATTTATACAAATCAATGAATAATATAAATTAAAGAGTTTTTGGCCAAAAACATCCTTTAACTATATCCAAAACATAAAATACATCCTTCAAGTATCATTTTTAGCAGAAAAAATCCTTTAGCTATACCCCAAACTTAAACTACATCCTTAAAGTATCATTTTTAGCAGAAAACATCCTTTAAGTATTTATAAGTGAACAAAAATGATTGGAAGGTGTGACTGCACATGATTTGTCTTTTTCGTAAAGAAAAGAAGTTGGAGATTAATTATTTTTATCTTTTTCTTAACCAATTAAATGAATAGATTTTTGGGTCAATCTAATATCAAAGTGACCAAAATATTGATTATGTCTCGTATTTGAGTTTCATATACATTATTAGAAGCGGATGTCTCCAATAAATGTCGTTTCTAGCATATTCAATTGAGAAGAAACATATTTAAACTAATAATATTTTTAATTAAAATTACATGAAAAATGAATTAAAAAAACCGGTCAAATTAAAAGATTTTGCATAATTCTTAACTCAATTACGAAAAAGTTCAGGATAATATTCTTGACATATTTAAGAATAATAATTAGGAAGAGACGACTTAATTTTGTGGGATATATCGATTATTTTTCTAATAAATTCAAATAGAAGGATGAAAATTATTTACTTTAAAATACTTAAAAGATGTTTTCTGCTAAAAATGATACTTTAGTTTACGTTTGAGGTATAATTAAAGGATGGTACTGTAACCGCAAATTATAATTTTCTTAAAATATAATTATAATAAAAATAACACTCCACACATATTTAAGATGACATATATCAAGTTATAAACATACTTTTTAAAAATAAACTACTTATAGCATATTATTATCGAATTATAGCATATCAAGAAAAAATACATTAAAAAAATAAATTATAATTAATTGTTTAAATAATAATTAATTTATTTAAATAATTACCTTTATTTTTTCAGTTACCTTTTTTAAACCAAACTATTTAATTACATTAATTTTTTCAGTTACCTTTTTTAAACCAAACTCTTTAATTTTTTACTCATACAGTTACCTTTTAAATTACCTTTTAAAGTTTTAACAATTTAAAATAAAACAAATTATTATTAATTAAATTAAACATTATATAGTTACCTTTTTAAAGACAATTACTAAATAATAGGAATTTGGTTACACCCTATTTTACAGTTACCCAATAACTATCCACCCCCATCTAAACCAATACAAAGACAATCTTCCCCCATTACACTCAACCCCCACACGCCTACACGCCTAAAACATCACCATCTTCACCCACACGCCTAAAAACTCATCTTCCCGAAAACCCCTGATTTTTCCCCAAATCTTCCACATTATCACTCACATATCAGTCCATCCCCAAAATTAAATATCCACACTTAGCTTGTGTACAATGTCGAAGAAAGGTAGTGAAATCCCACGTAAAAGTAGAAGATTGAACGATGAGTCAAGATCTAAGGACTTTCATGCTCCCTCTTTCAACATTTTGTCACAAACTCAAACACAAAGATCAACTGGAAAAGAGAAGTCTTGGTCAGAAAAATCGAAGATGAAAAAACAAACAAACAAACAAAAAAGAGGCAAAGGAAAGAGGGAAGAAGAGAAAAGGAAAAGAAAAACAAACCTCCTCTGAATCTGAGAAAGAGGCAAACGAAGAGGGAAGAAGAGAAAAGGAAAAAAAATTCAATCCTCATCAGATTCTGAGTCTGATTTTGCTGATGAATTAATAAATTCAAAATCAAAAAAAGCAAGAGGCACTAAAATTGGTAGGTCAGAGATACAAGCCACAAATAAACCAAAAAGAGTTGTTAAGGTTAGTAAAAGATTTTTTTGAAATTTAAATTAAAATGATCTGTTTAAGTGTGTTTAATTTTGATTTTATTTGTCAGTAGTATAGTACATGATTTTTGTTGTATCATTTTTGTATGAAATAAATAATATATTTTTATTATAGGAGTGTATGAATTAATGTACTAAGTTTGTATGATATGTGTATGAAATGCTATATGTTTATTACACTATCAGTGTACGAATAATGTATCAATGTTGTATGTTGTATATTTTTTACTATTATCATACATATTAAAACTAAATAGTTGTATGCTTTGATTTTTGATATATGAATAATGTATTGATACTGCTTCAGTAGTAATTTATAGTTTAAAAGTCATAAATTATTTTTCTTTAAAAATCAAATATGTATTAATTTTGTATACATTGTGTATGAACTGATGTACATTTTTTATATGATTTATGTATGAGTTGAATTGAATGTTCATTCAATATAGCAGTATATATATGATCGTATATGACATTATATAGTATGATAAACGTATTAATTTAATTTTAACAATTTTTTAGGAGAAGAAGACACAAACACATTTGTCTTCATGTATTAACATGAATGTGTTTGAGGATCTGTTGACCTTTCTAGGTCAAGACAAGTTTCAACAATTCTTACAAGTAACACCGTTTGGATTTTTTTATAATTTGCATAACATAAAAATTCAATGTCAGTTGTTACGACATATATTTCTTCTTGAAACTGAAAATGTTAGGGATGACATGTTTGTTTTAAATGTAAATGGTAAAGAGTTACATTTTGGGTTAAAAGAGTTTGTTGCTATAACCGATCTGAAATGTGGACCTATTTCTGATTTTGTATCTGACCCATCTTTTCCAAACAGACTTATTACTGAAAATTTTGGGGATTTTGATAAAGAACCAAGTCAAATTTTTATCATAAGTTTAAATTGAAAAACTTTTGGGAAGAAGATGACCGTTTAAAAATCGGGATCTTGTATTTTATTTCTTCTTTTCTGACTGCATCAGACCCTTCAAAAACAACAATTACAAAATTGTATTTTGATTTAGTTGAATCTGGACAGTATGCCACATTTCCTTGGGCGAATGAGTGTTTTAATTTAACACTCAAAGCATGAAGTCAAAAATTTAAAAATCGTCATTTAAATTCAGCCAGTTCCACATAGCATTGCAGATATGGTTTTACGAGTGTTGTCATCCATTTGACAACACAATTGCTATACTGCTTCAAATCGCACACCGCGAATCCTAAACTGGAAGACACCTAATGACGTCATTTTTTTTGACGATTTGAAGAAAATAATTTTCAGAACACATGGCAATCAGGTATTTTTCATTGAATGTTATTAGAGTCATTATAAATTAATATACATTCTAATTTTTTTATTTGCTGCAGCATAAATTTAGAAGTATGGTTTTTTCTGAAGAAGAGTTAAATCTCATGGACGACACCATTTTAAATCAGTCCAGCAGTCACCACGATTCGGAAGATCACAGATCGTCGGAAAATCATGGCGTTGATAGTGAACAAGCCTTGAAAGCTGAGATTGCAGAGGTACAAATACAAATTTAAAATTAAAACAATTTTTTTAAAATTACAATATACATATCAAAAACTTATTATTTTTAATTAACAGGTTAAGGCAGACTTGAAAGAACTTAAAGTCACTGTAAGTTCCAATATATTTTTAAAGAAATAATATAATTACTTTTCATTTTATTTTATTTTTTAATTTTTTTTGTACAATGATAAGGTTGACAAGCACATGGCTGATATCAAGAGTTACGTCGATAACTCGACCAAACTGATAATTCAAGAGATTAGATTGTCAAGAGGCGAACAAATACCAGAAGAACAACCAGAGGTATAAATATATAGAAGAACAACCAGAGGTATAAATATATGTAAATTCTGTGTATGAATATTGTTTGATAACTATATGAACTGATGTTTTTATACTAATTGTTTATTTATTTATGATCACTGTTTCACTTTTAAATGAACAACATAAAACCACATTATATATATATGTGAATTTTGTATATATGTTGTATCTATTATGTATGAAATGGGTATTATTATATATGTATGAATTATGTATAAATGTTTGTATTAATCATGTATGAAATTGTTTTTTAAAATATGTATGATTAATGAATAATGATGTATTAAACATGTATGCAAGTTTTTTTGGTTTGAAATCTGTTAATTTATTTCATACAAAAAAATCAGAATACATTAATATCTGAAAATATTCATATTATCTGAAAATTATTATCAAGACAACGCCAATTAATATGTTGTACAATCTGATAAAGGTCCAACAGCTATGCCTACTGTTTCACTTGAAGAACACGTCCAAATGTCAAACACAGCTGGTACGATATATTCATTATTATCAAATATATCTTAATTTAAAAAATTATTTTTACATAACGATTTATTTTTTATGTACATGAAGCTCAAAAGTCAACTGATGGTTCTTTCAACGTTGACGTACCTAGAACGTCAACGTCAAAACCACCAACATTGGACGATTATCCTGATTTTACTATGACACAAATCATCGCACTTGATCCAATTCTTAATGCTACCACGACTTCAAATGTGCAAACAAGACATAAGAATCCCGGGAAATACGAATCTTCTCCTTATATCAGAATGTAGGAAGGGGAAAGCAGTTCAAATAGAGTACCTATATTCTTTTCAATCAAACATTCATTTCAAATTCACAATGGGTTTGATATTCCAGATGACATGATTGAGGAGTTCAATAAATGGATTTTCAAAGATGTGTCAAGCAGGCGTGGCAGGTATAAATGCCGATAAACAAAATTATTTTATTTAATTTCACAAATTCACAATTTATATAATATTTATTTAAATATATACAGGAAAGCAGCATATTCCAAGGTTAAAAATACATTTCATCCTCAAATGGACTTTGGCGTTGTCAAAATCGCAGAAAAAGATTTTTTCCACATAATGAGTCAACCGGGCAAACCTTGAGAGGACGGGGTAAGACATAATTTGACTCAATATTTTGAATAAATATTTTATAACAATTGAATAAAGTTTTGTCTGATTTGGGTGTGCAGTGATGTACATATGATTATTGTTTTGTATGAATTATGTCTGAATTGTGTAGGAAACATGTGGATGTATTTGTAATGTATAATTTGTGTATTAGGTATCAACTGTGTTTTATTTTATGTTTTTTTTTATAATAGCATATTAATACAAATATGTATTATCTCCGAAAGAAGACAAAATACTCTCAGACAGTCACTTCTTACAGTACTGTTGATTGTTGGTTTATGGCGTGGATTGATAACATTGAGAAACAGTGGAGACAGTCAGAATGTGACATGAGATGCATTTCTCCGGACCATGATGTTGGACAGTGCATTAGAGGATTTAAGCTGCTTGCTAACATTTCTTGGAATAGGGATGACGAAGTAATCATCCCTGTCAACATCAGCGACAAATTCCATTGGTTCCTTGTTGTATTTCGGATCAAACATAGATGTCTACATGTATATGATTCGATGATGGGAGGATCTGTTTACACCAGAAAAGTTAAAGAAGATGTTGATAAACTTGCAACCATGATTCCATTATTTCTGACGAGCACAGGATTTTATGGCAAAAGGCTTAATTTGTATGCGAATAATCTCCCTAATTATCAACAGAAGTCTCATTCCGAACCTCTCAGTATCAAGCATGTGACAGATGTTCCTCAACAAGAAGACTGTTCCAAGTATGTATATTTGTTATATTATATTTTCTTCATCTTAAATTACAGCGGTTTATAGTCATTATAAATTTTTTCTAATTTCAATTTTTTTACAGTGATTGTGGTCTATACACATCTCTGTTTGCTGAGTACATAAGCAATGGTGTTTTTGATATATCTGATATTGATATTGATTCAAAATATCATCGTCAGAGGTATGCTACATTACTTTGGCATTATGCAAAATCAAAGAATGATGAGGGCGCAATAAGTGAAAGTGAAGTTACGGGAACAGTTGCTACCAAGAAGGGTGGACCTCGAACTCCTAAAGAACAAGTTATGGACACCACCAATTATCCTACTCCAAAACTCCGTAATAGGAATTAGAAATCTTCATTGCGCCCTGTACATTTTTTTGAATGACATGTTTTTTTAACTTTTCAACTATTTATGTTATTTTCCAGTGCTTTATTATTAATACTGATTGTTTTATATAAATTATCAATGAATATTAGCACTTATTAAATGTGTCTCACTTTTGTATAAATTTTGAACGCAACATGCAATATATAGGAACACTGTATGAATAATGTATGAACATTATATGAATTATGAATATCGTATTATAATTTGATATGTAGAACAGAAACAAATGCTATATATATACTATATTTTATGAACATTGTATAAATGGCCGTATGCTTCACCATATATTTATACTTTATTAAATGTGTATGATCTTTGTATATATTTCACTTTCAATATGCAATATATATTTTTTGTATGAATAATGTATGAAAATTGTATGAATTATGAATGCCATATTATACTTTGATATGTATAACATAAACAAACATTATTATATAAATGACAATATGACAATATGATTCAATGTATAATTATACCTTAGTAAATGTGTATGACTTTTGTATAAATTCCTCATTCAATATGCAATAAATTTTTATTTGTATGAATACCGTATGAAGATTATATGACTTATGAATGCTATATTATACTTTTATATACAAAACAGAAACAAATGTTATATATATGAACAGTGTATGTATACTGTATGAACATTGTATGAAAAATACTATGCTTCAAAGTTTTTTTATTCTTTATTAAAGGTATCAGACTTTTTGTAGAAATTTCACATTGATTATACAATATATATTACTTTTGTATGAATAATATGTGAACATTGATATTGTATTTAACATTTCAAAAAATTATGCTGTATTGTTTGTTTGACTTGGGAATTTTTTACGAAAATAAGATTTATAAATGTCAATAATAACAACTGCAATCAATAAAACAAAACTGTGTCTAACAATCGAAATACTCAAAAACACAGATGTAACAGTAAGAAATCATTGTTTTTGCACAGGATAATTTGAACATATCTTTCTATTGTGTCCAACTTGATGGCATCTACTGCATGTGATTTTTGTCCTCTTGAATTTCACATCAGCAAACCCCTTTCAGCGTTCAAATTTGGGTCTTACCGCTGATCTTTTTGGACCGGGTGGCATCATTTTAGGCTCTGAAATATAACTTGGTATATTCCATGTACTCTCGCATGGGATAGGCTCGACAGAAATGGCATAAGCATCTCTGAAATTCTTGAGGCTATAAAAAGCAGAACAGAAATCTGCTTCATGTAACTTCCTGTATCTGAGAACTGCAATTGCATGACCACATGGTATCTCATAATGTTGAAATCTCCCACAACTACACATCCTTGTGTTCAAGTTTACTATATACTTCTTTGCTCCTTCGGCTACAGCATGCAAATCAACAGTTGAAGGTATCACCTATTTAAAAGTAAAAATGTGATTTTTTTGTTATACATGCCACTAAATATTGGGAAGTAAAATACAATACAGTGAAACACATACCCTCATATTGCAAGACAATGCAATACTTTTCTGTAGATAAATATCATATTTTTTTGTCAGATCAGATGTTGTCTTATCAGCCTCCTCATTGTGCTTGTGAATCCATCTCTGAATTGTTACCCTCATAAATTCAAGAAGTGAAATTATCGGTAACCTCCGTGCTAACCTGTTAACATTATTTAATGACTCCGCGATGTTTGAAGTCATGGTCTATGTGCGCTTATAATTCGAGTAAGCTCTTGACCATTTGCTATAACCAATATCAAACAAGTATGGTCGAATGGGCGTATCTATCTGGTCTATTCTTCCCATAATTGTCTCAAACTGTTGTTTTGTATAAGCTTTTGCCAATGTAAAAAACAAAATCTTCAAATCTTCATTATTTCTATTGAAATTCTTCAACACATTGACTGACAGATGCCATATGCATGCATAATGTTCTGATTCAGGATACACAGTAGCAGTCCCTTTCCATATGCTTTCAATTTGATCTGACATAAAACACATGTTTTGTCTAACTCCATATGCTTCCTTAAACTGTTCAAAGAACCAAGTCCATGAAGCATCATTTTCGGAATCTACTATCGCATACGCCAACAGAAGTATATGACCTGCTCAAGTTTTTTAAAAAATATCACACCAATTAAAAATACAATTTATAACATATTTTATTATATTTTATAATCAGAAAATTAAATAGGATAAAAATTTACCTCCCGGATCCATTGTGTTGGCAGTTAACATTGTACCACCATATGAACATTTTAATCCCGCCCCATCAACAACTACAGTTGGCCTACAATATTCCCAACCTCTAATACAAGCTTCTAACGCAACAAATGCGTATAAAATTTATCACCTTCTTTCCTTTTTATTTTCAAAACGGATCTGGATGTGTTTGCTCCAAAATGTAAAAATAACCTGAAACAGAATAGTCCAATTCATACCAAAAGTATACATATTTTATACATAAAGAATACAAGAAACAGAACAGTCCAATTCATTAGGTAATCTTTAAATTCATTTTTATATCGAAATTACCAGGTAATCTTGCATATGACTCTGTTGGATCTCCGCGCACCAATTTTATTGTTTTTTCTTTAGCTCTCCATGCCTGTATGTACGTCAACGAAACGCCATGCAATTTCAACATATCAGCAGCTATATCCTTTGGAGTATATACCGTAGATGGATCAATATACTTCTCCATTATCAAGACAGCTACAACATCAGTTATCCCCTGACGTATGGCATACATCTTTTTCTCTAACAGAACAAGTGTGCTGAGCAATATACTTTCTAACTTTGAATAAATTTGATTTATTCAAACTAGATGCCCTCATCATCCAAGAACAAGTTTTAGAAATACAATTCAGGTGATAACTGTTTCAAAATTAAGAAAATATACATTATAATTATGTACAGTGAAACAAATCAAATAAAAAAATATAAATTAAAAAAGTTGTGTACACTTACTTAGATGCATTACAACGCGCAACACGAAAACTGAATTTTTCCACAAGTCCAACATGCCTCATAACCTCCTTAAGTGTTTCTCTATTATTATAAATCTGATTATCAGCTACAAATAGGTTGGAATGGTCACATATTATATCATTATCTATTTCACTATTATCATTGACAACTCCGTCTAAATTCATTCCGATCAAACGGATAAAATTGTTGGAGTATAAATCAATGTTAGTCTGTGATAATCTAACATCAGAATTTATTCTATCAGTAATAACAACTCCATGACCTTCGTTATACATTTCACGACCTTTCAAAGTGATGCATAATGGATATTTTGTAAAGAAATTCAAATTCACCCTCATCTGACCTAGAAAAACCTTTACCCCAACATCATTATGAATTTTAATAGGTGGACACATATCGCTAACAATATATTTTATCTCAATAGAATTTATATTTTCTTCTATATTAAGTTGAGTTATTATAGCATTAACTAAACCAATATAAAGAGTAGAAGTATCATATAGGATGCCCTCCATCTCAAAGTCGACGTATTTTCTTATTTCACAACATTAAAATTACATTTAGTGCAACACACTATAAAATTGCAAAATAATTCATACAAAATTCATACACAGTTAATATATCATTCACTGATATATACAATCAAAAAATGGACTTTCATACACAATTGATACAAGTTTCTTAAAAATTTCATACACAATTAATTCAATTTTCATACAAACTTCCTACACATTTAACATATCATTCACTGATATATACAATCAAAAAATGGACTTTCATACACAATTGATACAAGTTATTTATAAATTTCATACACAATTAATTCAGTTTTCATACTTCATCAATACACAGAATTATATCACCTGACAATTTAAATATACTCTGAGCGGCTTTTACCATTAAATACACATTTTAGATAATTTTCAGGCAGTATTCATATAATTTTCAGACATTATTCATATTCTTTTCATACTTAACCTGCACAATGAATTCTATCTAATTATTCTTTTTTCCAATCAATTAACGCAATGTACATTTTTATATTTTCTTCACAAATCAATTAACACACCAATCTTCATTTTAATTACAAATCAAACACATTTACGATTACTTATTGTTTTTCATAATATCCTATACGCAACATAATTGTATCATCAAAAACAAAAACATGAACACTGCATTTCAGATGTAACATAATTAAAACCAACCTGATGAATTCCACTTGTCACCATGTTTAATTAATATTGACACAATGTTCTCCATCAAATCAAATCTAATTGTTTCAACACCAAAATTTAAGAAATTTCAAAAAAAAACGCGAAAATAAAATCTTCAAATATCAAAAGAATCCTCAATTTTTGAAAAACAACAAGACCTGTACGTTTAAGGGATAAAATCATATGTTAGAGAATTTTAAGGAATTAAATCATAAGTTATTATCATTAAAACTAATTAGAGAGATTTATGGTAACTATCTAATCTTAAAAAAAATTCAAATCCCTTAAAACGTGCAAATTAGTTATCACTAATTAATAATTAAATTTAAATCATCCCATTTTCCATTATTAATTTGTCCATTTTTTTTTCATTTTTTTATTTAATTATCTTTTTTTATTAATTTAAAATTAACATTATATTCTTTTAAAAAATGTTATAGCTTGATATATTAAATGTTATACAATGAAAATCAAACTCTTATGCTATAACTTGAGAATATGACTATATAAAATGCTATATACATAATTTACAAATAATTATAATACCTAATATAGACTAAATATTTACTATTCTGCTTAATTTTTCCAAAAAAGTATCCAAAAAGCCCATAAAAGGCCCAGCAACAAAGGGTGCTTAAGAAAACTGAAAGTAAAGCATAAAGATGAAAAACCTTTATTCACCTTGCAATAGTTAGAAAAAACAAATAATTTATTGTTTTTAGTGATTCGAATTTGTATTCTCTCTGATACTTTTTAGTAGTTGTGTTGTGATTTTCGAGAGTTAATGAATTTTTAAAATTAAATTTAACTATATTTATTCGTTATTTTAAAATAAAAAATTTGATATTCAAAAATTATATGAAAAATTGTATAAATTGTAATTTTCCCCCATATCAATATATCTAATGAAAAAATATATCTTAAAATATTAATCAAAGTTCATATCATTTAACTCTAGAAAATAAACTATGAAAACTAAAATGAAACAGAAGGAGAAAGGTCTATTTTCTCATTTGGGACCCACCCAAATAATATTCCGATTTCTATTTTTAAAGTCAAATTACAAGAACTTAGACTAACATTTTAAGATGTATTTTTTCATCATATTGATATGCGAAAAATTGCAATTTATAGTATTTCTCATATAGTTTTTTGAATATCTAAATTTTTTGTTTAAAATATCAAATTAATGTAATCTAATTTAACTTTAAAAAATAGTAAATTAACTCTCGAAAAGCATAATATGATAATTAAAAATGAACGTAGAGAATAATAATTAACCTCCATTTCATCATTTGTATTTTCCATCTACAAAATTAGAATTATTTTGACTGAGACTTGAAAACATGCTTTGTCTCTGCATGTCTCCATTTTCAAACTCCAATTCATGAAATATTTAAACATATCACATGGAAACACTTTTAAGCTAGTGTTAATTAATTAATATATTTTTAAGCATGTGTGACCTGTGATAACTAATTTGAAATAAATAGATTTATAAAATTAGATTATAAAATTTGCTTGAATTCCAGTGACTTATTACTTATTTAATCAAAATTACAAAATCTACATATTTCAGTACTACAAAAAATAATAGATATTGATTTTGAGCTTTGAATATATAAATTTTTTTTTTGATAGTTCAGATTTGGAGAGAGTAAGATTAGAAATCCGAATTAGTAATATCAAAAAGTAAAATAATAATTTAGTAAGAGACAATCTTTATTATTATAACGGATAAAATAGCTCATCAGTTAATCAAGTGCACCATTTAATCTTGTTAGAACTCGTATATATTAGATCAATTTTAATACATATATACATAAAATATTTAATTTTTTGAAAAAACCACATATAAATTCACTTGCACCATAATTTGAACAGTAAATTCACATCTATATTAGAGAAAAAAACAGAATATTGTTTAAATGCATATAAAAATATGATCCACTTGACACATGCCAGTAATGGAGGTCAGACTAAAACAAGTCAAGAAGAAAAACACCAATTTAATAATTTGGACTATTTTACTATGATAAGTCACATAATAACAAGCAACTCATTTATTTTGGAGGACCTAAAATAAAAATGTCCACAAAAAATATAAATGGCCTACTTTATTATTTTCTTTAAATTATTGTTAATAGTCCACATACATGCACTTTTTCAAAATCATATCAAACCTTAATTCATCCCTCACAAAACTCCAAGAAGAAAAATAAGCTTAATGTTTGTTCATTGTGACCATACATATTTTTCCACTCCCTCTATCCCTAATTAGTTGTCTATTTTTCTTTAGTGATCTCTAGTTACCTATTCATCTTGAAAAGTCAGTAAAGAACAATTTTTTTAACCTATAATGTCCTCAATTACTTACTTTAAAAAATATAGAATTTCTTAAAAACCTTAAATTTTTAAATCACTCATTTTACAATTAATAGGGATAAAATGGTAAATTTACTATGTCAATGATTGTTTTTTAATAGGTGTATCAATTAAAAAATGGACAAGTAATTAAAAACATGAGAAGTAATACTAACTCAACCTATATGTAAATTAGGTAATTTTTTATACTATAGTAATTTGTAGAAATAAAACAATAACTTGTTATGAATTAATCTAATTAGATTGATATTGTAAAATTTTACTTTATTATATGAAGGAAAACGGTATATTTAGTCCATATGTTAAGGCTAATTTCTTATTTTAGTCCTTATGTAATTTAACTTAGCACTATTAACCTTTAATTATATCAAGTGAGTGATTTTAATCCTTTAACTAACATACCCAAAAAAATTAACAGAGAGTTCACTGCTAAACGGGGTAATTCGGATATTTTACAGTAATTGCTTGAGAAAACAGAAAACTTTTTTTAAAAAAATCATTCGTTGCATAATTTATCGTTCGTCTGTGTGAGATGGAGGGTTAATGCCTATCAAGTTGGTTTTTGAAATTGTAGCTCAAATCGACGGGCTTGTTCTTCTAGATAGAGATAGTGAAGACTTAACTTGTTCTTCAAAGAGAGAGAGTTGAAAAGGAAATATCCGAACTATCCCTTTAAGCAGTGAACTCTTTGTTAATTTTTTTTGAATCTGTAAGTTGAAGGACTAAAATCACTTACTTGATATAATTGAAGGTTAATAATGTTAAGTTAGATAACACGAGGACTAAAATAAGAATATAGTCTTAACAGAGGGACTAAAAATATCGTTTTCCCTTATATGAATATTAATTTTACTCCAAGAAAAAACAAATGAAAATGAAAAAAGGCAAGAAGTTAAAATACAAATGGTTCGTGTCATTGCAATTTGTAAGTGGGGGGCTCTTTAAATGTATGTGGGCGTTTCCTCATAGCCACAAAAATAAAGATATGACTATATAACATATTGAAGTTAAAATTTGTGATGCAATTGTAAGTGTTTTTACTTTTTATATATTTTTTTATATAATAAATTAATTTTAAAAGTTTGGTCAAATAGGCTTAAACGACTAAAATTATTTAAACGACTAAAATTTACTTACTTTGAAAAATACTTTTTATAAATATTTTTAAAAAAATAAAATTAAGTACTTATTTAAAAGTGCTTTCTATGTGCCTTAATAAGTACGTATATAGTTTTTGTCTAATTTTCTTTTTTGGAAAATATTCTTGAATTTCAAATTAAGAAATGAAAAATTAAGAATGCATATATTTACCCCAAAAGAAAGAAAAAAAAAAAAGAAGATGGCGTGCTAGCAAAAACAATACAAGATTGATGATGCACATGGAGACTAGGATAATTTAGGCACGTAACATGAGTATTAGATAATTAAAAAGGTAAAATTTATCCGTATCGAGTGTTTATATCAAGTCAATATATGTATGTCAGTGTTTAGATTTATAATTCATTTTACTCCATTAAATCGCGTAATAATAGAAATTACATTGATTTAATATAAACACCCGATACGAATAAGTGTTTTCCTAATGAAAACGTATGACTATTTTGAAATAAAATTGTTTATATTGTTGAAATATACTAGAAGCAAAGTCTATTTGATTATATTAGACACGTGACTAACATAGAAAAGACTATAATCGTTCGTCATATCAAACGAATAAAAAACTACACCAAACAATTACACATAATTTAAGTTACTATTCTTCAAAGAATTAACATTATTTGGATTAAATACGTTGTTTGTGACCTCATTATTAAAAAATAGTATTTGAACATGTATAATTTTAAAAGAAAATGTTAATTTTTTAAGAGTAATTTAGAGTAAAAAATATGAAAATAAATATTTGGAGTTTTTCGAATTTTAGAATATTTTGTCTCAATGGTGTTGGTGGCCAAATAATTGAATGTATGGTTCATAGTATTGAGTCAAAACCTTAGCACATTACTTGGACGCATTGTAAAGATAAATATACCTACACTAGTCAATACCTAAATTAACTATTCAACAAAATGCAAAATTATAAGCAGCCAAAGATGATCAATGACGTTTGTTTTAATACTTTTATAGTTGTCGATCCCCGAGGACGATCAGTCACACTGAGATTGAGACACGTGCTATAGAGTCGGAAAACATTTCACAATTGGCGAACAATGACATCATTACTGAAAACAAAAACAATTCACCATGAAATAGTGAAAGCACATTCTCACTAAAATAGTGAAAAAAAAATCCTAATTTTTCATGTGAAAATAATACTATCATTTTTGTTTTCTTATCGATTCGATCAAAAATATATATAAAAACAATCAAGAAATATTTTTAAATGAAAAAGTAGTGATTTTAGTAGTATGCTTGGAAGTAGAAGTCTCACGAATTATGCACTTATTATTTGTAATTTTTTAGAAGAAACAATAAATATTTATTAAATATTTATTGATAATCTATTATATATTTATTAATCCGATATAGATAAGTAAAATTTTACCAAACCAACCAAATAGAAATATATATATAATAGTATATAATTTTCAATTCAATAATTGTGGAGTTAATAAATAAACTGTGGAATCCAGTGAAAGGGGAATATTAATTTTAAAAAATCAATATTAATATTGAATCTTCTTGGATAGAATCGACGTCAATTTTGAAAAAAATAGTTGACAATTCTGGTATATTCTGTTCTTTTGTGCGTAAGAGGTAATTATGAACAATATATCCAATTATAGAGGAAGGTATTTTCATAATAATCATCATAAATTTAAAGAGATATTATTGTATTTAGGGGTCAATCTACAAAAATTATGTCATATTTTTTATTTTTTTATGTGTTAGTTCTTTAATATTGACATTTTATTACACTTGGATGGTTGTTCTGAAAAAATTTTATGAGCACATTTGTAATGTGTGGGAGAGCATTACGTAAGGTTTCACCATTTTTAAAAGGATATTTTTACATTTAGAATCTTAAATAATATTCTAAAGAAAAATTATTCATATTCGATGCTTATACCATATCAATTAAGGATAAAGGTAATACCTTCCTAGACTATGACCCAAATTTCATATATATATATATATATATATATATATATATATATATATATATATATATTATATGAAGTTAGGGCATAACCCTTGAAGCAGGCAACAGTCCATCAACATATCTGCTTCAACAATACTTTCTCTGTCCACTTTTAATTATTATGAAAAATATATCATAAAATATTAATTAAATTTATGCTATTTTAACTTTAAAAAAAATAAATTATAATAATTATAAGTGGACAGAAATTATATTATTTTTTATTAAATAATAATAGTACTACTTAAACTTCACACATGGATATAGTGGAAATTAAAGTCATAATTTTGGCGAAGAGAAAACACAGCCACTAATAAGTATATCCTCTAATTATAAAATACTTCAAATTAAGTACATAAAAATATCTAAAGAAAAAGACAAAATAATTTGAAGGCTATAAACTTAATTTTTTTTATTTTAAAAAAAAAAGGTTTGTTTAGTGGATGTGGAATTGTGGATCTACTTTAGTATGAAGGAAAAGTCAGGTCATAATTGCAATTTGCATTTATATTGAATTATTATATTTTCTGTGATATTATATTGGGAATCAGCAGCTTAACTAATTTATCAAATTATTATTACATGATTGATGAAGATATTTCTGTCATGACGAAATGCTGTGTGATTGAAGTATGACATATATAATTATTATTATTATAATAAATAAAATAAATTATTATTAACGAGCCTATATGTAATTAATAAGTTCTTTATAATGTTGTGGTAACATAAGACAAAAATATAAGAGATAATGCACAAGTATCTCCTTAATTTATATTCGAAATTTCAAAGACACACTTATACTATACTAAGGTCCTATTATCCTCCTGAACTTATTTTATTAATAATTTTCTAGCCCTTTTCGACCTATGTGGCATTATCTTGGGTTCGACGCTGGTTGATTTTTTTTTCAAGCTAGTGTCACGTAGATCGAAAAGGGTTAAAAAATTACTTATAAGATAAGTTCAGGGGGGTAATAGGAACTTAGTATAGTATAACTGTGTCTTTGGGATTTCAGGAATAGGTTGAGGGGGTACTTGTGCATTTTCCCAAAATATAATAAAAAGAAAAGCAAAACCATAAGTACCCCTCGATTTATGCCTAAAATGTCAGAGACACACACTACAACAAAAATAACTTTTAGCGGCATTTCATATTGACACTAATAAAGAGTGCTAAAGTCTTTACCGGCATTAGTTAAGTGCCATTAGAACCAATGTTGCTAAAGTCTTTAGGGACATATATAAAGAGTGACAATTGCCGCTAAAAATACATATTTAGCGGCAATTAAGAATTAAATACCGCTAATGGTCATTTTTGTTGTAGTGACACTTATACTATACTAAGGTCCTATTATCTCCCTGAACTTATTTTATTTTCTACCCCTTTTCGACTTACGTGGCACTATCTTGTGGGCCTAACGCTGATTGACTTTTTCTTTCAAGTTAGTATCACGTAGGCTGAAAAGGGATAGAAATTACTTATAAAATAAGTTCATGGGATAATAGGACCTTTGTATAGTATAAGTATGTCTCTGAAATTTCGATCAATAAATTAAGGGGGTATTTGTGCATTTTCCAAAAAAAAAAAAAACTTTTAAATTCACCAATAAATTACCAACGTACCTACCTACCACTCATATTGTTAAACATTTTTACTATCATTGAAGGGGTCACAACCATTTGTTAACCTGAAAAAAATAGGGCATAATATATAAATATATTTTTAATTTAATTTAATAATTATACAATTCTTTTTTAACATTTTTCATTTTTTAGGGCTATATGAATTCGAACGATAGACCTTTTTGGTAAAACAAATCAAACTTATTATTATTTATATTTATGTCTTTAAATTTTTAATGTACATAAGTAAATATTTAAATTTATATAAAAATAAATAAATAGATACATGCATTCTAATAATGTCATACATGACCAATTTATATCATACATGGTGTCTTAAGTGTATTATGTCACATAGAATACGTGTATCTGTTTATTCAATTTTACCCAAATTTAAATATCTATTTATGTATATTCATAATTAAAGAGCATAACTGTAACCTGAAGCTAAATTAAAAGACATATTATTATTTCTGTACTGACATTCTTAGCAATTAGCAACAAAAAGTAAAGTGATTTCACTTATTAATTTGGGGTGTATGAGTGTAATTAGTGGAAACACCTATGAAATTCACACTTTAGCATTTTTTAAATTTCTTTTTGACATTAGTACTTAAATCTCAATTTTATTATTTTGAGCTTTTTTTTTTCTTCAAAATTCCACCCCAAACTTCATAATAAATAATTGACATGTCTTTATTATTTGAACAAATAATAACAATAATATATCTATATTAAAGTTAGTGATGTCCTCATCACTTTC
Source organism: Solanum sitiens (assembly GCA_016801875.1). Taxonomy (NCBI): domain Eukaryota; kingdom Viridiplantae; phylum Streptophyta; class Magnoliopsida; order Solanales; family Solanaceae; genus Solanum; species Solanum sitiens. The sequence continues at coordinate 216,921 of JABWTJ010000416.1, read as the reverse complement.
AATTTCTTGTCCAACTCAGTGTTTCCTATGTGTAATCTTAAACTATAGGAAAGCCACCAAATGTACAAGCATGATGTATAAACATGCCCCAAATAATATATTCTAAAAACAAATTTCTTTTATTATTTTGCACTCGTTATCCTCTTCTCTTAGCCACTCATTACTCCATAGTACCATTAGATATCCTATTATTTATGTATTTAAATTATCGAAACGTGATTTTAAATAGGAGGGTGTGAAGAACACGTATTAGGATAGAAGATTAGTAGGTATTGTAGAGTGTAGTGTTATCTTTGTTTAGGATGGTTGATATTTGTTATTATACTAGTTGTATTGTTATATAGTTCTTGTTGTTGATATTCATCATTAATTAAAGTCCGTTTGGATTTGCTTAAATGTTAGTTAAACCTACTTTTAAGTTATTTTTAGCTTTTGATAGTGTTTGACAAAGTGAAAGTAACTTAAAATAAGCTTAAAATGACTTTAAAAAGTTAAAAACCATAAACCTAGGACTCACTCTACTTTTTATTTTTTTCGACTTAAAGTAATTTAAGTTTTTCTTTTTTTTACTTAAAACTATTTTTTTTTCTAGTAAACGGGCATTGTATTATTGTTTTTAATACTTTATATTATATATTATTTATTGTGTTTCAATTATTATACTATTTTATTATTGTTCTTGCTTCCTTCTGATAGATTTTGTATTGTTTACTTGTGACTTACTATGTTTCCTTCTTTTTATTTGGAATCACGCATCTGAATCTAGGATCTTTAGAGAACAATCTCTCTATCCGACAAGATAATAGTAAGATTTGCGCATAATATATCCTTTTATCTCTCACTTATAAAATTTCACTAGATATGTTATTGTTAATTATCATCGTCTTAATAAGTGTGGATTTTTTGACAAAATAAAAAGAAAGAAAATCACATACATATAATTTTTTAGGTATTCCGTCATTTGGTTGGGAACAAGTTATCCCTAGCTTAATTGTCTTGGGTTAATTTATCCCACCATGTATATGAAATAACTTATCCAATCACTATAATATAAATAGTGGGATAAATTATCCCAAACATGACAATAAAACAAGACGATAAAATTTTATCCAAAACTAACTTTTTATACAAAAATTATTTATTCTGATATCTCACACCGAACAACTAATAATTTGGTGAATTTAAAGCCCACCAGGCCACTTGAATTAGCTAAGTAATAGTAGCTGATGAATATCAATTAATTTTATAAATAAGCAGGTTACGTAATGAAATACAAAAGTTTGACATTGATAAGATGTTAAACCTACTTATTTCACCGACTAAATTTATTTTGATTCGTTTAATTCAATTAATTCTTAAGTTGAACTAATATACAATTCAAAGATTGAATCATGAAAACATTTTGTTTAAATATTTTTTAAAAAATCTTTTATTTAATTTTTATATATAGTCATAAATCATAATGTAATATTTTTTAATATTAGGTACTCAAATAAAATAATAAGAATATAAATAAAAAATTAAATTTTAAAAAGGATAAAATAGAGTCATTCCGTCTTTATCTATTCGATCCATTTTATTTTTCATGATTTATTTTATATATTTATTAAAAAAAATATTAATTTGTGGATAATTTAATTTAATTATTCTTGTCACTTCACTTTTATGCACCACATAAAATAATAATCATATTATAGACATAATTAATTTAACTTGAACAAGTGAGAAGGAATTAATGAATTGCTTTGTATCAATTTGATTATGTGACGATCTCATTAGATTTTGAAATTACGTATAGTATTGAATTGAATCTATTTTCGAACTTCAATTTAGGTTTTAGACAATGACAATTTTTAAAGCGTGACAGATATAAATCAATTTCAAAACTTTACTTGTTAGGTGAAAGTAATTTTTTTGACTATTCAATCGAATTTTAACGAAAGGACTCCATACCATATCTATATAGATGCATAAACATGATTGCGAAAAATTATTTTATTTAAAAATAATTAATTAATACATGTTCTTGCTCTATTAAATTACTTAATTATATTACCGTAAGAAAATATTATAATTGAGTATAAACATTAAATGTGAATAAGTATTTTATTTATTGCTATATGGATTGAGACATGGAATTGCAACCATTCAATGAAATTAGTCTTTATTCTATCCCTTCATTAACTTATCCGAATTATAATGAATCTTATAATTTAAAAAATAATTAAATTCCTTGTACCTATCGATAGAAGTTTAGAAAGTGATATATTTTTTTTCATTTTTAATTTAAGATTTTGAATGTGATTCTTTTTGAATTTGAAATCACCTTTATTAAGAGCGTTTATTACTTAACATGAAACTTTTAATATAAATCTAAATTTAAACGAGTCTCAAATATGAAAGACAAATATGAATTAAGTTCCTTCTACCTAATTTCTTTAACTCTTAAGCTACGAATGTAGTGACATAATCAATGGCTTTAAACGCTATGAAGCGCATAAGTCACTCTCGGGCTAAAACTAAAGTTTCGTTTACGAGTTTAACATAATTTAATAATTTTAATTTAAATAATATATTAACTTTAATTTTTTTTATTTGACATGTATAAATAATTTATCAAAATAGTAAATTATATCTTTTAAAATTCAAAACACTGTAATTTATCAAGACTTCAATAAATCTTATTTTTCATATAATCTTAAAATATTTAATTAAATTAAATGAATTTATCGTGAAAAATTAATTAAACTAACTCACTAACAACGAAACACACCAATGATAAGGTATGGAAGGAGTATTTTTTTTATTTTTTTTTTCATTCGATATCAAACACTTGTATAATGGAATATCGACTAAATATGAATCGCGTACTATAAAACTCATTTAGATTGATGATTTCAATATAATTTTCTTATTTTTAAGACTTTTATAAATTTATAATTAAAGATATCGTAATCCGACCACGATATCGTAATCCATATCGGTGGAATGAGTATTTATTAATTTAGTGCAGCTGCCAAGCACAAATAAATAATTTAAAATTGACACATTACCCACTAGATCACTTATTAAGCTGCCGAAAAATAAAAGTAATAAAAGTAAAATTTGCCGTTAAGATGACAGTTAGGCCAACCGGCAATCACCCAGATTTATTGCACTAGTCCATACTTTTCTCTTTATATATGACTGGTATAGTCTGTTATAGGTCGATTAAGTAAAATTATGCAGATAAATAAATATATTAATTAATTAATATTTTCAGCTATATTTATGTGTATCTGAATCCACTTATATCCATTCTTTGTCCTTTTTATTCACATCTTTCATCTTTCTCCAATTATATGGATAAGTAAATATATTAATAAAATACTCTCTTCGTTTTACAAATAATGATATAGTTTGACATGACACAAAGTTTAAGAGTATAAAGATGACTTTTGAATCTTGTTGTCCTAAATTAAAGTTAGGTCAAATATACAAAATTGCTCTTTAATCTTGTGGCATTAAACATGTCACGTGAAAAAATGTTATCAAAAAAAGAAATAGGTTATTCTTTTTGAAACATACTAAAAAGGAAAGGAGGTCATTCTTTTTAAAACGGAGGGAGTTATATTTTTAGCTATATTTATGTGTGTGAACTAAATTCACTCTTTCACTCGTATCTTTCGTCCTTCTTCAGTTATACGAATAAGTAGATATTAATTGTGTCTGAATTCACTTCTCTCCACTCTTTGCCCTCTCTCATTCACATCTGTCTTTCTTCTTCAGTCTCACTCGCTAGATATAGACAAATATACATATATACCCTCGATATAAGTTGCCATAGGGCCTCGAATCTTCGATGAAGGGCACCAGCGCTCATAGAATCCAATTTCTGAACCACAACACCCATGGAAGACTTTGTTTATGGGTGTTAAAGCAAACGTTATATAAACTTTTCTGTATATTTATCTGGGTCAGTGGATGCTTGAGCACCCAAAACTCTACACGTGAATCTGTTTCTGCGTATATCAATCACATATATTATATAATTATTTGATAAATATACATATTAGTACAATATATATACAAATATAATTCACAACTTTTTACTTTTTGCTATCTCTCGCTCGCCTTTCTTAATCGTAATTAGTGCTATTTGCAAAAATAATCGTAGAGCCACTTATTTTTATTTCCTTTTATACCCCTCCGTCATGGCTACACTAATATAAAACCGCATATATCTGGCCGCCATTTTCTTCATTTCTCCTACAACGCTAGGTTTTCACTTCACCCCTCTACTTCACTCGTAATTACCATTCTACCATTCTTCTAACAATCCCCGCCGGTCACCGGAAAACCGATTCTCGCCGCCGCTCTCTGTCTCCATCTCCGATTCAACTAACAAATCGATTTGCAAGCAATCATGATGCCATCACCGAGAACTCACCGGCGAGGTAACGACGAGAAAAATCGAAAGGATATGAAGTTATCGGAGAAATCCAAGTCGTTTCACGGCCAGACCTCAGGGAGCAGTAAAACGGAGTTGCTTCGAAGGCCGAAGACGGTACCGGACTTACTCGCCGGCGGCAGAAATTCCGCCGGTGAATCGTCGTCGGCGAATATCCGTCCGATGAAATTGACGAAGTTGCTGTTAAATGTAACGATTCAAAGGAGTGTTGGACCTGTACAGGTACTAATATCGTTGGAATCGACGGTAGCAGATCTCATCGCCGCCGCTTTACGGCAGTACTCGAAGGAAGGAAGACGGCCGGTACTTTCCTCCATTAACGCCGGCGATTACGATCTTCATTACTCGCAGTTCAGCTTAGAAAGTAAGAGCCAATTATTTCTTTTAAAAAATATGTTTACTTACAAATTTAAAATTATTATATGCTTAATTATATGATTTAGTATAGTATATAGTAATATTCTTTTATTCATTTATAATTTTTTCAAAGTATTAATATTAATTTTGTATTTTTTCGATTTCTATTTGTTGATTCTTTAATATTGGTTATGGTCTTTTACGAAGTTAGAATTTTCATTAATGGTGTTTAAAATCTTTAGAAATAGAAAGACGAAATAGCAAAGGGCGTTCACATCATTATACATACATAAAAATATTTTTTCAACAACATATAAATAAGATAATTTTTCATCAAATTCCTTAATATAAGGTGGCTCTGTCCCTAGTTATTGTATTTTCATATTGTTGTTCTTTAATATTTGCTACTTATCCGAAATCTATCGAAAATATCGTCTCTTTCTATCTAATCAGATATTATCATACTCCCTCCGTATGATATTGTATGATATTGTTTGTTATGATTTTTATTTTTAGAGTCAAACTATAAAAATTTTAACTAATATTTTAGGATATATTTTTTATCATATTAATATACAAAAAATTATAGTTATAATACTTTTTATATAGTTTTAAAATATTTAATTTTTTTGTTTAAATATTTGATTAATGTGATCTAATTTAACTTTGAAAATTAATCAAAATAATTTTCGAAAAAAACAACATAATAAATAAAAGTGAACAGAGGGAGTATAAATTAAGATGTAGTAAAACGATTTTTTTTTTTGATTTGTTTATTTTAAGTATAAGTGTATAAATAAAAATTAATTACAAGAAATTGTTTTTTTATTAATATTATTTTTATTTTGAATTATTTGTTTAGGTTTGGAGAGGGAAGAAAATCTCAATGCATTGGGATCAAGAAATTTTTTTTTGTGCCCAAAAAATGTCGCCTCAACGGCGTCGTCTTTGGGTTGTGGAAAACAAGCTGATACAACTACCAAGATACCTTTGCCATGGCTAAAATTCATGGATTTTTTATTGTGAAAAAAAAGATAAGATTAAAATTTATAGTCTTGCAACTTAGTAATATTTCTAATTTTTAATGATATTTCTAAGTTCCGCTCAATCGTTTCTCAAGTTAATATACTCAATGTTCGAAAAAGAGTAGGCTTTTGAAAGTCTAGAGCTGTTAGTTATGATGAATAGTGTTATTTTTTACAAACGTTATCTTGTTATAGCTTGATACTAAATGTTTGAGATTGTATTATTTTATACAATATAGTACATGTTATAGTTGGTCCAAAGTTGAGAATGATGTATATAATTAAGTGATCTCAACATAATGTAACATAATTTTTAAGTGTTAAATTTGAAATGTACTGTATATACCAATATTGATATTTATACTCTTTTTTTTTTGTGTGTGTATGTTTTATGAAATTGTGTACTTTACCTTGTCTCTTATCGCTATTTGTTGCACACATCATTAGAGGATTTGAATTGATATCAAAAATACTTTTGTTAAAGAGTACAACTATAATAACACTACTATAATAAAACTACATATTTAGTGATATTTCATAAAATGAGATTTGAAGAGTCATAGTGTATGCAGATTCTATCTCTATGTCATGAAGGTAGAGAAGTTATTGTCGAGAGACTCCCAACTTAAGTATATCAAATCCAAGTAAAAGGAGAAGAAAACAATGGAGAAAGCATAGTGGTTAAAAAGAAAATAGTGTCTACAAGAAATAACAACAACAAAATAATATGATAATCGTGAAAATCAATAACAACGTAACACAACTATAAGGGCACAACTAGTCCAATGACAAACCCTAAACCTTAGCAAGACAAGACAACACTCTATCTTTACTAGTCTTCTATCATAATACGCGACCTCAACTCCTTCCTATCTAAAGTCATGTTCTCGATCGATAGTATGAAGCTACACTATGCACTATATCTTATCTAATCACCTCTCTTTATTACTTTTTTGCCTATCCCTGATACCCCCCCCCCCCCCCGTACATTCAACCTTTTGCACCTCATTTGCACATGCCCAAAACATCTCAGTCTCGCTTCCCTCATCTTGTCAACAATCGAGGCCACTCCCACCTTCTCCAGGATAACCTCACTCTTAATCTTGTCTCTCCTAATATGCTCACACATCCATCTCGATATCCTTATCTCCGTAATATGTACCTTCTGAACATATAAGCTCTTAACTGGCTCAACATACGATTCGTTAAAGGAGATGAATAGGAACTCGTATTACTTATTAATCAAGTGTCTTATTGTCAAAACTATGTTATGACCTATAGGGAAAATATTGAAGATAGTTCTCTCCAAGTATTTGAAGTTAGGCGTGGACTATTTCTACTCATACATATCTAATCCAAATTCCAAACACTCCAATTACTATTTTATGTTACTAGGGTGGGACATAATAATTGTGAATATGTATGACTATTACAGAAGTATATGTCGATAAATAAAAGAATGATATTTTCAAATCTTTTATAAAAAAAAAAATATATAATTAAATCAAGTTTATAAGGATGTATGTGGTCATTGTATTTCTTTTATCCCAAATGTGTCATGTCATCTTTAGTTCATTATATCTATCATTTTTAGTCAAACGTTTGTACATGTATGATTTTAAATCAACATAATTAAATATGTGATTTAAAATCATAATTTTCTATTTTTAATGCTTCAAATAGTATAAGTTGGGAGTCCAAAAATTTTAAAATATAAAATTTAATTCATAAAGTTTATATTTTGTATATATTAAAAAAATGATTTTGTTACTTTAAATTTTGTAAAAAGAAAAAAAGACTGTTTGGCATAAAAACTTTAATTATATCATGTAAAAAGATTATATTTAATGAATAACTAGTTATCACTATTGTTAATTAGTGGATAAATTTATGAATATTTTTATAAGTCTGTAATCACAAATATTATTTATAAGAAGAACAACGAGATATACGATTTATCAATACGATATCTTAAGATATTCTGATATATTAATTGTTTGAACTATGATCATCTCGAAATTGGGCCAACAACGAGTTGGCTAACTGAGCTATTAAGGATCGGGGTTATGAGGCCAGGATAGTGTTCTATAAAAGAAATTACTTAAATGAGTATTTTTTTATAAATAGTTATTGAATTTAGTGATATTTTTCATTTATTACCATATGCGGCATGATATAACAATATAAATGTATAGTTTGGTAAGAAATTAACATAATCTATTATAAGTGTGCTGAAGTGTGTGATAAATGTATAAGCCATCGATAAATGTATAAGCCATTTGTTTCATATGTTTTATAAATTGTTTTCTTTAATTAATATGTATTAAAACTATATTATAAATATGCCTTGCACCGACCATCCAATGGACCATGGACTAAACGGTCACTGCCTTATTTTCATTCACTGATTTTTGTAATTCATTTCTCTTTTATGAATAGTTAATTGTGTTGGATGATTACCGTTATAAATGATAAATATTTTCTTAATATATCATAACTATATAAATTTTCCTCCATACAAAAAAAATAGTCGGTTCCATTTTTCAATTGTTGACTTCATTGATCTTCTTTTTGGGTGACTAACCTCAATAATATAATAACATTTTTTTCTTGCAAACGTCATGTTTTTGTTAGCTAAAGTCCATTTCACTTCTTCTATTATGTTTTTTTTGGGTGTATTTTTTCTTAGAGTTATTATATTTGTTCATAATTATGTCTATCAATCCATAAGTTGCTTGACGTTGTGAATAAACTTTATTCTTAATTGACATATATGCTTGTCGTGAAATTTTTAGTTCAAACTTAAATAAAAAGAAAGGTGAAAAATAATTTATATCGATCACCTGAATACATTAATTTAAAATCCAAATGGATTTTATGTTAGGGTTAGGTCATGGATGGGTCAGATCCTTTAGGATTGGGTCATAATCTTATGTAGATTAATATATAGAGGTCATGTATTTATTTAAATGTTATATAATCAAATTGTTAATAGAAAGATAATTTTGAACATAAAAATAAAGCTTTATTCACTAGTTGAAAGATAGCGTTTTGAGCCATTTCTAATAAGTTAATCACATTTTTTTTATCCAATTGATGAAAAGAAAGATAAATTTAATTCAATAAAAAAAACAAGGATAATTTTAAAATCATTCATTAACTATATTTTTTTAAAAATCCTTTTTCGTTTATTTAGTAGTGTGATATTAATTGATGATATATAGGGAAAAAACCATCACGTATTATTTAAAACGAAAAGAGTAGACGTAAAGATATTTTTATTATTATTAGTATTTTTTATCATTATTATTATTATTTGTGGTGTATATGAGTCTACGTCATTATCCACTAATCAACAAAAGACAATAAAAAGGTGCTAGGAAAGTATCAAATTATGTTGTGCTTTTGTCTAATCAAATGAAAAGCTTCTTTTAATTAGATTTAGACGTGTCACATTTCTTAATTAATGAAATTAACGAATCTTTTTCATTATGGTAGTTTTCAACGAGAAACGTAGAAAATGCCTAAAAAGAAAAGGATCTAGGATATCGATTTATGGAAAATGAATAAAAAATTTTGAGTTTTGATAAAGTAGTTCTTTTCTCCTTGAATTAATTAAGGAAAAAAATGACAAAGATATCTCGAACTAAGATAACCTCTGTCATATTTTTAGGACATTGATGTCCTTGCCGTTCAAAAACTAGCTAGAGCATATATGTCCTTTACTCTAGCGGAAGACTATATAGGGACACATGGCATAATCTTGTCCGTCGACCTGATATTTGATAAATGTTGGGTTAGTGAATAGGATTGTGATACGTGTATGTCCGTTATTATAAAGGGTATATATATTTGCTCTAGTTTTTGGACAGCAAAAACACCAATGTCCCAAAAATATAACGAAAGGTATCTGCATACCATTTACGATAGTTCAGAGATATATTTGTTATTTTTTCCATTAATTAATGAAGTGTGAGTTAGACCAAGATTACTAAATAAACTCGATGAAAAACGATACCAATGTCACTGATGATTAAACGGAAAAACATAATCATTAAGAATTTATATAGCCGATCCCAACTTCTCTGGAACTAAAGTGTAGTCGTTGTACAATGATGTGCCTCCCTGCAGTTACAAGCAAATTAAGAATACCACTTTACATGATGATATCTTGAAACATATACTATCTTTTTGCCCATAAAAAAACACAAAAGAAGCTTTTAGCTTACTTCTTTTTGGTATACAATTCTTCAATCAGAGGCGGAGCCAAGGTTATCAGTTTAGGGGTTCTAAATCAGTTTTATTTAATGGTTCACAAGTTATTATATATATATTTATTTAATTTTCTAATACAAATATATGATCTACGAAAAAGATTATGAATTCATCTTAACCTACAAACCTCCCACCTAGCTCTGCCTCTCAGAAAATTCACAAATGAGCATACAGTTTAGTAGTTTTAAGAAACATTAACATCACTAAATATCCACATAACCACAAAATAGCTCGAAATCAAAAAAAAAAAAAAAAGAAGAAAAAAACTGAAAATTGATGATTAAGATTTGTTTACCTCAAAATGTATACCTTTAAAAATGAGGCATCCATCTCGGGCCACCAGATTTGAGAGACCCCATTTTTTAGTAATAATAGAAGGGAAACTTTCACATATAGCCACTTAAAAATAATTAATTACTCTCCATAGCTATAGTTTGAAAATTATAATTTGTAGCTACATGTTATTTGGAGGAGAGAGGTGAGCGAGACTGGGAGAGAGAGGAGAGAGGAGAGAGAGAGGGGGAAAAGAGTGGGAGAAAGGTGAATTGTATATGTATATTGCTTAGATAATTGTATATTATACATATGTAATTGTATATATGGCAAGAGAGATTGGGAGAGGGAGGAGAGAGGCGAGCGAGACTGGGAGAGATAGGAGAGAGGCGAGCGAGATCGAGAAAGGGAGGAGAGAGGCGAGTGAGAGAGTGCAGACAGTGGGAGAGAGGTGAATTGTATATGTATATAATTATATATAACTGTATATTATACATATACATTTGTATAAATGGCAAGCGAGATTGAGAGAGGGAGGAGAGAGGCGAGCGAGATTGAGAGAGGGAGGAGAGAGGGCAGAGAGTGGGAAAGAGGTGATTTGTATATGTATATAGGATAAAAAATTGTATATTTTACATATTTATTTATATATCCTGACGAATTATACATATACAAACATGACTAATTATACAAACTCGAAGTCAGCCCATGCAATTAATGTATAATGTTAGTCGCAAGTGGTAATTATAGCAAACCATAGCTATGATAAGTAATTAAATAGTATAAGTTTGCTTATCCGCGTAATTTTCCCATAATAGAATTAGTATAAGTATCTTTTAAACAAAAAATAATTTATATTTTGTTATTCTTTTAGTCCCTTTCGAAACATTAAAAAATGTTTTTTTTCCTTTTTATCAATTTTTAAATTTAAAATCCACTTGACATGTTTAAGACTACAATGTTTTATATATATATATATATATATAAATCTATTTATATGTGACTTTAGGCCACTAATTTGTTTGAGCCACCCTGATTATGAGAGGATCAATACGTGTAAGCAGGTCAAAACTTTGATATAGGTTAGAATGAAGAAGCGTAGGGCTAATACTGGATTTTGTATGAAGACTCGAACAACGATCGCCATGTCTACAAGCACCAATTTTTAAGTAAAATGAAAAATTCATTTGGTCTTTCTCTGTACCAAAAATTGATGCTATAAACTTCGCCATTAAACTTCAGTTCACATTTCTCTCTTTAAGGTTTTTCTTGGTTTGAAATAGAATAATTTGAAGAAAAAATTATACGAATGAAGAAACTGCTGGTTCTAAAAAGTGTTTGAGAGTTGTAACTAACTCATTTAAGTTGTTAAGCATATTTTAGGAAAAATGAGCTAAAAGTTTGTTAAGGTTTTTCAATTAAATAAAAGAGGACAAGTAACCTTTTACCTTTTTCTATTTTTTATTTTTAATATTAAAAAAGTCTAAACTAACAACATCTTTTGAAGTTGTCTGGATAATTATTAAAGTTGTTTGGACAATTATTAAAGTCGTTGAACGATTAAAGAAGTATCTTCATAACTACGATAGTTGTTGGACTAAAGTGTAATAGTTAAAAGTTTGGGATATTGAGAAAACATCCTTTAACCTAATTAATATTATTTATCATTTGTATTCAATTTTTAAGACTTGAAGGTATCCTACCTAAGGGTGGCAGCGGGATCAGAATCGGGAACCACCACACGGAATCGTACCGGAATCGAGACAGACCGATATCGGTAATTTTGATCAAATATACATGTACCCGTCACGGTCCACTAGTGAACCGGTACGAAATCCGATCGGATTCCGAAACCGGGCAGGATAAATTTTTTTTTAAAAAAAAATATTAAAATCAATTAAATGTTAAAACTTTTATTGTTTTAAAGTTAAAAAATTATATTTTTCAAACTTTTAAAGTTAATTATTTATACTTTTTAAACTTCAAAGTTCGAAAGTTTGTAAAACTTTAAAGTTTAAAGTTTAAATTTTGAAAGTTTGTAAAATTCAAACTTTCAAATTATAAATATATAATTTAAATATTAGTTTGAAACTTTGAATATAAATTTAAAATTTTATATTTCTAGCTTAAAATTTTAACTTTAAAAGTTTAAAAATTTAAATTTCAAACTTTAAAAATTTGCAAATTTAAAATTCAAACTTTGAGGTTATAAAAGTTTAAATTTCAAAATTTAAAAACTATAAAAGTTTAAATTTTGCAATAATAAAAATTAAGTTTAAAACAATAATAAAAAAAATTTAAGGCAAATAGCCTAGACTTATATTAATATTAATTTGATAGTACAATTTGATCTACAAAAATATTAGTAGAGTATTAAAAGATCTAATCTACACAGCCACCTCTAGAAAATGTTCTGTTTGAATTAGTTCTCGAATTATCATACTCATACTAATAGACAATTAAACATTTACATTTAATAGTCGGTGCTACTATAGAGATATTTTCTTAAATCATTTAACATTTATCTAGTAACATGATCTGGAATTGGTTGAATAGGTAAATTCTTCATTGCTTTAATGCCGTCGTCACTATAATCTTGCATTATTTCATAAACGTCACTTTAAAATATGGCCGGTAGTGGTTCACGACCCTAATTTCTTCTCTCGGCATTAATCCAATCTCTACATAATACTGATATCTCCAGGCTATCTGCTGCTAGTGAATGTCTATGCTCTCCAATTTGAAACCTTGTTGCACTAAAAACGTCTTCCGAAACTACTGAAGATGCTTGAATAACTATACATCTCGAGCCATCGGTTGAAGTTTTAAAAATTTTTTGCCGCGATTTCTCCACCATGCTAGAACATCGTCAGTAGGTTCTGTATTTTGATTAAGATATGCATCAAAATTATTTCTATTATTGTGAGAAAGTTCAAGATAAGAATCTAAATAATCATCAATATTATCTTTATTAAGTCTACTCCTACAACTTTCAGGTTCTTGATCACTTGATACATTATATTAGAATTATATAAGTCATACAATTTTCTAGCTTCAATTTTTATACTATCTTTAACTTCTTGACAACTAGGTATTTCATCTTTTTCACTATCAATATCCAAGTTAAAATATATTTTATCAACCGCCTTAGATGCACATACATCTTTGTAATGAGGGTTTAACAAACAAACAGTTAAATAAATTTGAGGATTAGGAATAAAAGATTTTAAAAAAATTTCAATCATTCTGTTAATAGTTTGTTCAAATCTTGGTTTATTTTTAAATTTATAAAATTTAGAAGAAATCTACAAATATCAGATAAAACGGTGTAAAAGGTTGGATAATAAAGTGCAGATATTCTTTTGGTAGTTAAATAAAAAATTCTTAGAAAATCTATGAGTTCATGTATGTCATGTCAATCACTATCATCGAGTTTATATGATATATCTGAATTATGAACATTTCAAACCATCTCTAAGGGCTTTCTATATTCATAAGAGACTACAAGCATTTCATATAAATGATTCCATCTAGTAGAAACTGTTTTTAAAATTTTTCTAGGTGGAAGATTATATTCAAAACAACGATTTTGAAAATCTCTACGCCTAGACTTAACTTGACATTTAAATATAAAATGACATGCATTTTCAAATTTCGTGCCAACCGTTATCATACATTTGTATACCATCTCTAACAACCAAATTATATATGTGTGCAGCACACCTAATATGATAATCATCACCATAAACAGGGCAAAGAGAAGGTTTTAACATTTGAACAACAACTGTATTATTTGCAACATTATCTAAGGTGATACTACTTATTTTATCACAAATTCCATAACTTTCTAAAATATCTAAATTCTTTGAGCTATATAACAACCGATTTTTTGCATCTGACAACATTTATAACCTAAAATTCTTTTTTGCATACTCCAATTTTCATCAATCCAATGTGCAGTAACAGTCAAATAATCATATTACCGTTTACACTACAATCCATATCAGAAGTAAAGCTATTTTACAATTATTAAAATAAAATCAACAATGAAGATATTTAAAATATTGTGCTTGATAATCAAATACAACCTTTTTAATTGTATTTCTAGCAAAACCTTTAAAATGTGGATTATACACAATTTGAATATAATTTATAAATCCGGGATTTTTAGTAAAACTAAATGGCAAATCCATAACAACAATCGTTTTAACTAATTCTTCAAGATCTTTTTGTCTATTATATGACCGTGGTAAACTAGAGCTAGAGCCAGAAACATTAGAAGGATTTAACTATGTTTGGACCATGTTAGAGCCGCTTACTCCTACAGTTTCAAGAAGGGGGGGTAACATTCTTTTTAGCTTTGGCTACCGCTTTAGCATGCAAAAATTTATTTTCACAACATGACATTAAATGATTACTCAAATGTTCTGACCCACCTTGTTTTCCAATAGATTTATTTAATAAATCTATATTTACATTTATTACAAATAGCTTGTGTTTTATCTTCATTTTGTGTAATAAATTGCCACACAACTGATTTTTTAGCACGTTCTACCTTTGGCTTAGGATGTACGAGGCAAACGGGAGCAGGACAACGAAAGGGAACGAGACTGAGAGAGGGACTAGGAGTACTAGTAGACGTAGGTGGCTCAGTTTCATCATCATCAAAATTAGGCGTATCAGTATAATCATCAACATTATTATATTCATCATCTTGAGGCAAATTCTAATTACCAAACCTTCTTTGTAAATGTTCATGATAAGGATCTAATCCAGAATTACTATCAATATAAAAAACGGTATCATTAACATGTGTATAATCATCCATATTTATTCTTACTATAATAGATTTTTCAGTTGTAGATTTAGAAGAACTACCAATTTTTTTAATTATTGGTGGATCTAAAGTTCGCCATATTTTTAACGCTCTTAACTATGCTTTTTAAAACTTTTTCAACAACCTTTTTACTGGAATCCTATTCAAATATTAAAAGTGAGTAAATTATATAAAATACGAAAATGTAATGCAAACAAATAATTATTGCAAAAAAAATTGAGAAGTAAATTGTAAGTTGGAATGAATGTACCGAACGTGTATACAAGCCGAAAGTGAAAAGTTGAAAGTTAAATTTTGAAGCTCCAAATCCAATTTCCGAAGACCAATATAGAAATTTCAACAATTTTAAGATATTAGAGAGTAGATACTAGAGAGTAGAGAGAATAGAGGATGATTTTGTGAATTTGTGAGTGAAAAGAATGAAAGTTGGGGTAGTATAAAAAGGGTTAAAATATAGTTTTTTAAAGTTTGAGGTATTAAAAATAGTTAGGGGGTTGTGATGTGGAGTAAATAGGGGCAAAGAGTCGTTGGTGGATCACACTAGCCGTTACCCAATGGCTCTCCAACGTTCATAATTCAAAAAATTAAAAAAATAAATAAATTCGGCTAACCGGACCGGATCGGATCGGAACCGGAATCGGGATTAACCGGTAAATTTTGATTTCCGTCCTGATACCTGTCCCGGATCCCGTCCCTACCGATCCATACCGGGACTAGCCGGACCGGGACGGGACCGATAACAGACCGAAATGGAATGGGATCGGTAACGGACAGTCCCGGTTTCGCTGCCACACTTAGTACTCCTACCTAATTGACTAACTAGTTTGTCCTTTTTAATCGACCTGCTTTAATTATTAGATATTTTAGAGAAAGAAAAATATATTTGTGATTTTATTATGTACTAAATAGTTGAGTTGATCACATAAAATATAAATTTCCTACTTTAAGTTTACTGTGTATAACTATAGAAAATAACATGATTTATGTTAATTTAACTAGAGTTTGAAAGTGTTTAATTTGAGTATTGTATTATTAGAATTTAAGGACGTTCAATTGAAACTAGGATTAATACGAGGATGAAATATCCTAAATAAGTCGAGCATTTACAAGACAAATTTTAGTGACAACAAACCTCTACTACATTATAGTGACTAGGACATGCCCTAGCTCACTCGAACAATCTGAAAACTGAAGTAAATTTGAAAGACATAAAAGAACATATGTGGTATGCCGTCAAATCACGAAGACACATCAATCTTGAGCAAAACTGATAGAATTAATCAGTACTAACCACAGTCTAAGTAAGGTACATCAAAACCTATATTATAAGACAATATAGGCACAAGAGATATATACGATCGGTACTTGAAATATACTATGTATTGAAAAGATGCAT
Organism: Solanum sitiens; assembly: GCA_016801875.1. NCBI lineage: Eukaryota > Viridiplantae > Streptophyta > Magnoliopsida > Solanales > Solanaceae > Solanum > Solanum sitiens. The sequence continues at coordinate 200,308 of JABWTJ010000416.1, read as the reverse complement.
GAGTATAACAAAAAATATAATGAGACTGAAAATGTGATAATGTATTGACCAAGTAAACATAACATAAAAATCTGATCATATGACTTTATAAAACATTGTACAAGGTCATGCATTCTTCTTTAAATCATAATCATAACATAAGTATTTGAGAAAGTCATAAATCTTTGTAAGAATTACCCTTAACTAAAATAAAACATGAGCTATAATATGGAGTTCAACGTACTGCTCTCACGCCGAAAGAAAGTATCCTACTTGTCAAAGTAAGGACCATAATCATAAGCTTACATGGATCCACTAACTATTGTGTATCTGAGGGAAGTACCATGGGGCCACATAATTATGGAAAAGAGGATTGCTAATAAAAAATTTCGTATCTACTAACGGGTGAACCTTAATCCCAAAGTTCACTCGATACTAAGTAAACTCCCAACAAAAAGCATGCATAATCATACCATATTTGAAATAGTAAGAATCTAGTATTACCAAATCATTCATAAACTTCATAATAATAATAATAGCTCCTTAAAATCATGATTTCCTAACATACTCATAAGAGACACTTATCTAAAACATCTAAATCCTGATCGTCTTTCATCAAAGAATTACTTCAATCAGAGGTATTCGATTTCACAAAACATATTTGATATTCTATCTAAAAGCATCCTTGATTCATAAATTCTTCAATTCATAATGCATGGATATCTTCAAAGCTTAGTTCATAAGCATTAGATAGTTTTATAGCCTAGGTTCATGTGTGAATATCATTGAAAACTTTGAAATGTGGTCAAATCACGCATAATAAGATCAATAATAATGAATAAAACTATATCCAATTGAACTCATAAAAAAATCGTGAAAATCTTAGAAATTAGATCAGAATCATAAGTAGAAATTAAGATTTCTTTAGAACTCAATGGTGAAGAGAAACCCATTGATGAGTTCCTCACATACCTTGATGTGTAACACCCCATAAAAGATTTTGAACTAAGATTTGAACTGTTAATCGTAGTAAGTGAGATTCCACAAAGAAATTAAAAATTTCTTAAGAATTTAGGTCAGGTCACTAGATTTAGCACCAAGAATTCCTAAAAGAATTAATTTGGAAATAGCAAAATTTGAAATTTTGCAAGCTAAACTAAGTATGAGTTTTGTGTCAACTTCAAACGACCATAACTCCCACTACAGGATGATTTAGGTGTTCTACAAGATACGATTGGAAATATATTCGAATTATATTTCCAGTACCGTCGAGTTTGTTAAACTTCGAGTTCGGATGAGTGAGATGTGACCTTTTGAAGTTAGGTTGTCCAGTTAAGGAAAGTTAGCCGAAAATAGTGAGGGGTATTTTGATCCTTTCCTTACCCAATCAGGTTTAATTCATTTTTAGTCATATTTTAGGGTTCTAATCCTTTTAGGTTCAGTTTTATAATCCTTATAAACACCTAGGGTTTTAGTTGAGAGTTCAAAAAGAGGCAGGAAAAGAAAAGAGGAGAAAAGAGGCAAGGATGAAGGCGTTCGTCGACGTTCTTTAGTCTAGTTGCGAATTTTCGCCATCGGCCTAATTCCTAAGAGGTATGTAAGCTTCCATAGTGTTGGGTTAGTTCACCCACACACCAATCATGTGTTTTTTTCAGCGAAATTTCATGCTTAAAGTTTAAAGATTAGAGTTCTTGATGATCTCTTGAAAGGTGTTCTTGAAGTTCATTCTAAATCTTGTTGTGTTGGAGTTTTGATGATATATTGAGATCAAAAAAATTGAGTAATTTTAGTGTTTTTTTCCATTAGATTATAGTGTAATTAAGTTAAGTAATCGAATCCAAGTGATTGGATGAAGAAATTGTTCGAATTTTTAGGCGATTTAGGGCGAGAAAACGAGCAAAAGTGCTCGACAGAAATTTTGGGTTGGAACCTGGCGCGGCACGCCTGCCAGAGCACCCAAAACCCATCTCTTTCCGTCAAGGGTTGGGTCTCCGCGCCAGACATATCTCCATGGTCATCTGCCCAGTCTAGTTTGCCTCCGGTAGCTCCGTTTGAGTTCGTTTAAAGTGCACCTTCACTCCTTTTCTATTCTAACTAATCTAAGCTACTTCTAAACACCTAAAATCAGTCCTAACATGATCATAACCTTGAATTTATAATTCAAATTCAAGGTATTAAATTCAAGGTATTGTTGAGGGTTAAGTTTTGAGAGTTCTTTCAAACGTTCTAAGAAAGTCTTTTTGAGAAGTTTTCTACAACTTCTAGTAACTTGTTTCAAGACTCAAACAAGTGAGTATAAGATTGAAGAGTAGGTATTTAAGTTATCATGAATCATCTATATCCTTCTTATCATGAATCATAACTCTTGAATTCATAATTCACATTCAAGAGAGAGTTAAAGAGTAGAGTTCAAGAAAGGCTTTAAGTTAAATCGTGAATCTTTGAGATCAACTATTAAGATTGAGCTAAGATTTGAGGAAGTAAGTAAGAGAATGAAAAGAGTGGTATACACGGTTCCATCTAGTTACTTAGACCTTCGAGTCAAGTCGTTCATGCCCATAACTTCCGCATGAGTTTCATAAATTGAGTATCATTGAGAGGAGTAGTATCTTCAAGTTCTAAGCCGTGAGTATTGAGTTCCTTAATCCTATCTTGAGTTAAGAAGTATCTTTTTATTTCTCGAGTTGAGTAGTTCATGCTCATAATTCCGCATGAACCCTCCTAGTTGAAAGCCATAAAATCATCCACATGATATCATGAACCTTGAATCCATACTTCAATTCAAGGAAAGTTAAGAGTCAAGTCCAAGCAAAATTTATAAAGTTTTCTAAAGTCTTTCACAAACGTTTTCACTTTTTTTTTAAAGACTTAAAGTTCAAGTCAAGTAAAGAGTTGAGTTCATATCTCAAAAGGTATAAGGGAACTAAGTATTCCTTAAGAGTTAAAGTTTCAAGTCAAGTAAAGAATTAAGTTCATATCTCAAAAGCTATAAGGAAACTAAGTATTCCCTAAGAGTTAAAGTTTCAAGTCAAGTAAAGAGTTGAGTTCATATCTCAAAAGCTATAAGCGAACTAAGTATTCCATAAGAGTTAAAGTTTCAAGTTAAGTAAAGAGCAAGAGTTGAGTTCATTTCTCAAAAAATATACGGGGACTAAGTATTCCTTAAAGGTTATAAATGTTTTCACATTTAAAGTTAAGAGAAAACTAAGAGTTCCAAAAGAGTTTTGAACAAAAGGGGAACATTGATTTCGGAAGGAGCTTTTTAAAGCTAAATGGTTCAGTAAATTATCTCAATCCAAAGTAGGAAGTTTTATCAAAAGTATGAGCTAAAGCAAGTTTTAGGAGTAGTATTGAGCACCGATGTGGGGATGAGAGTTCAGATAACTCAAGTCTCCATGTAAACCATGTAGCCAACATGAGAATTGACGGGTCATACTTTTTAGATGATCACGTAAGGAGAGCTAGTGGATCCACTAAGTTGAGTAAGGTCCTATACCGATGGCAAGGTGTAGGATGGTCCTCTTGCAACGTGAGGTAAGACGTTGTATCATTACTTAGGCTCAAAGTGATGGTTGTCGGTTAGAAAAACTCTCACAGTATTAGTTACATGGTTCCTCAAGGGGTTCTGCTTAGTATGAATGAGGGTATGAGACTTCATTCATGCATTGCACAAGTAGACTTTGAGAGGGAGCATGATATATATTTTATGATATTATTATCTTGAGTTAACATCATGTTTTTAAACAGCTTTTCTTTATAGTACACTTGAACTACTTTATATTAAAATGAGTTCAGTTACGTATCATGAGTTGAGTACTTTGAGTTGAGTATCCTTAGTCGAGTATCATATCTTTGAGTTCAGTATTTAATCTCTGAGTTGAGTATCTTATTCTTGAGTATTCATTGGGTTTCAAGTTTGAGAAGAGGTAAGTATGTTTCCATCTTTTTATTCAAGTATCAAGCTTATGTTATGCTTTAGAATTCCCTACATTCCACGTACTGAGCCAATTGGACTGCATCTTCTCATGATGCAGACACAAGTATACAGGATCATCACCAGGAGTTTCGTTGATACATCCGAGAGGTCGAGTTATCTATGGTGAGCCTACTTGCTTCCGGAGGATTTCATTTACCTTTCAGTTTAGTTAGGAGGTCGTGGGTCTTGTCCAAACTTTCATTCTTGTCAGTTAGAGGCTTCATAGATAGTCAGTGTAGTTGAAGAGTCTGTATTAATCATTTATTTTAGGGAAAAGGCTCAAATATGCCATTGAACTTTCATAAAAAGGCTCATTTATGCCATCAGTTAAAAGTTTGGCTCATTTATGTCATTACCATTAAAGAAAAGGCTCATCCATGCCATTATTTTTTAATGGTGGTTTTGCAAAACCATTTTTGACACGTGGCCAATTATAATTCGACCACATCATTAATTTTTTAATTAAAAAAATCATAATTCTGAAAAATAATAATTTATTATTGTTAAATAAATTGATGAAATGGACGAATTATAATTGGTCACGTCATTAATTTTTTTAATAAAAAAATCAAAATTCTGAATAAAAATTGAATTATTTTTTTTAAAAAAAAAAAATTGATGACGTGGCCGAATTATAATTGGTCACGTGTCAAAAATGGTTTTGCAAAACCACCGTTAAAAAATAATGGCATGGATGAGCCTTTTCTTTAACGGTAATGGCATAAATGAGCCAAACTTTTAACTGATGGCATAAATGAGCCTTTTCTGAAAGTTCGATGGCATATTTGAGCCTTTTCCCTTTATTTTATTAAATGTTTTAAAGACTAAAGTTGCCTATTTAATGGCTAGTTGAATATATTATTTTAAATTCAAAGTTGTTCATTTGAGTTAAAGCCTTGTAAAGTTGAGTTTATTGAATTCTATTTCAGTTTTTAAGCTTTTTATGCTTAAGTCTTTCGCTTGTAGTCAGCCAGGATGAGAGTTCACTTGGGGTCTAGCAATGGTCTTCGAGTGTCGGCCACGTCCAGGGTGTAGGCTCGGGATGTGACATGATGAATCCTAGTTGACATCTGAAAAGGAAGCTTGAAACTTGAAGAAACCCTTAAATCACCTTGGGAGGATCTTGAAGAACAAGAGTTTAGGGTTTTGAAAGAATGAAAGCAAAAGGGAGGGCTTGAGCCCCATGAACTCTTTAAACTGTTCTAAATAACCCCAAAGGATATAGTTTAGAATTTGAAAGAGTAGAAAAAAATCTAATTAATCTTGAGAATTAACTGTCGAATCCACTCTACGGACCCTCTGTGCGATTCGTACAAGGGACCACAGACCGTACTGATCCTTTATGGATCATATTCATAATAACCCATCTTTCTGAAGTCAAATCACAAACCCACTTTCATGAGTTATCATCCAATCTACGACCCGTACACTCCCTCGTAGAATTCCTGAGTTATGAAGGTTTAATCCACGAGTCACAAACACGATTCATATTCCAATCTATGAGCCATCATGTTTGCTCATTCATGGAGATCCTGAAATGCCGATCTTTCAAGGTCTCAACCGCGACTGTCATCCATGAGTCGTAAAACTCTATATGGCCCGTACATAGCCTCGTACATACTCATACCAACAACATTTCCTGCACCTTTCAACTTCTAATGACTTTTACACTTTCGAGTTGCTACTAGTTAAGTATTCTTTTATCCTTAATCAGAAATTTCAGGTTCGAGTCTCTCTGGCTACAGAGTCGCCTTTGTTAGGGAGCGGTTTACCTCCTTTCCCCTCAACCCCCTGATGTGGTTTTTATGTCTTGAATCCAAATTTGATCGAGTTCTAATATAGGTACCGAACATCAGTGAAAATCCAAAACAAAAAAAGTGAATACACAATACTATCAATAATCATTTTTCTATATACATAAAAAAATTACATTCATATTCTATTATACTTCTTGTATTTGAGAGTCTCTTAGACTATATATATCAATGTTCCTGCGTACTTAACTTATAGGGTTGTTGCAAATACACATACATAATACTTTCAATCTTAATGAATAAAATCATTTTTTTATATTAAAAAAATTACTTTGTGATTGCAATATTTTTTTTGTTTTTCAAAATATTTGTTGCAAATACAAATATTTATTGTTTTTGCTGTGTATATCAAATAATTAAGTTTTTTTTTATACTAAGGCTCATTCAAAAAAAAAGTAGCTCTAGTGGATCAATTAGTCAAAACTATTTTTTAAAAGCTTTACTTTTTAGATTCTTTTATGTATTTTATCTAAATTTGTAAATGTTAGCTTATCACAGTATGAAATTCTTAGTCTTTTTTTTTTAAAAAAAATGGTTGAAAATGTTTTTTATAATAGCAAAACTAAAAGATTTATTAGTAATACAATAATTTGCTTAAATTTGGCATCTTGCTGGTTTGCCCGAGTGGTTAAGGGGGAAGACTTAAGATCTTCTGCACATAAGTGCGCGTGGGTTCGAACCCCACAGCCAGCATTCTCTTTTATTTTTTTCCTATCTTTCTAACCGCACACAAGTCGGACTTAAACCACGTAAAAATTGTCACTACCTTCCTATCTTTCTAACCGCGCACAGGTTGGACCTAAACCACATAAAACTCATCACTACCTTCGTATCTTTCTTAGCGTACACAGTCGGACTTAAACCACATAAAACTCATCACTGTCTTCCTATCTTTCTAAGCGCGCACAAGTCAGATTTAAACCACATAAAACTCATCATCACCTTCTTATCTTTCTAACCGCGAACGGGTCGGATTTAAACCACATAATACTCGTCACTATCTTCGTATCTTTTTAACCGCGCACGGGTCAAACTTAAACCACATAAAACTCATCACTGCCTTCTTATCTTTCTAACGGTGCACGGGTCGGACTTAAACCACATAAAACACATCATCACTGCCTTCGTATCTTTCTAACCGCGCACGGGTCGAACTTAAACCACATAAAATTCATCACTACCTTCGTATCTTTCTAACCGCGCACGAGTCGGACCTAAACCACATAAAACTCATCACTACCTTCCTATCTTTCTAAGCGTACACAGTCGGACTTAAACCACATAAAACTCATCATTGTCTTCCTATCTTTCTAAGCCCGCACAGGTCAGACTTAAGCCACATAAAACTCATCACCACCTTCTTATCTTTCTAACCGCAAACGGGTCGGATTTAAACCACATAATACTCCTCACTTCTTCCTATTTTTAACCGTAAACGAGTTGAATTTAAATCACATAAAACTCATCACTGCCTAGTAAATATGTTAATATTGTACCATAATTTTTTTAATAAAAAGAAAAATTGTACAATCCATCTTTATATTTCATTCTCTAATATTATCAATATTTAAAGTATTGAACAATTTAATCCTATCGATAGAAAATTTTTACAATCGTATAGAAATGTGTCATCAGTTTTGCTTAAACTACATTTTCCACATAGTTGAAAGAATTTATTGCTACTTTTAGAAATAGTTATATATCTTTCATGGGCCAAGAAATGTATTTTCTCTACTATCAATTTATTATTTTTTATTCTAGTTTTTCTAATGGAAATAATAAAAGGGAAAAATATACAAATACACAACTTAAGAATAATTTTAAAAACTACACAAAATTTCTCTTAGACACATCTCTATCTTATTGTTAGGTTTCATTCGTACAATATTTGTTCGGTTGTTCCTTGTTATTTGGTAGAGTTATAGAAAAATATTAAAAAGAATAAAGAGTTGATTTCTCTCAAGGTTAGTGAATTAATCGTAACTATCTCACAAGATATATTATTTTCAAAAACAGAAAAGTCATTCGATTGATAATTTTTATATCAGAAAGTTATTTTCTTTATTTAGTAATAGAAAAGTCACCAATTCATTTCACCTGTAAAGTCACTCAACCAATTTGTGTGATACATGATACATATTTGTGATGTATTTTATTTTTTTTACTTTTAAAAAATACAAAGCTATCTATTTTAATCAACTATTAAATTGATCCTCTCAATTGGTTTGATCTGCTTAAATTAAATAGGTTGAATATATAGTGCAAGTGACCCTTTTATATTTGATATATCTATATATAGTACAAAGTGACCTTTTCACGTTAAAATAATTGTTAATAATTGAGTGACTATTTGAAAAAACTATTAAAGTTATTCTTAAATGAAGTCCAAGGGATTGAAAAATAAGTTACATTTATTGAATAGTAAATTGAGCATTAAAAAGAGGACATTTATTAAAAATGTAACGACGATTTATCATAAATAAAGCTATTTTCTAGACTATAAAAGTATGTAAAAAAAAATTAACTTTCAAAATTTACCATTGTAAAAAAGGCAAACAAAAACATTCTAGATATGAAGAAGGCATCTTTGAAATTGGTTTTTACCATGGCACTTTTTATGGTTGCTATAGGTTTGCAAATCTCTCTCTAATTATTTTTTTATACATCACGAGACAAAATTATGATGTTTGATTAAGCTTATAAGCTAATAAAATTTTTGTTTTTAAAATAAAAATTATGGTCTTCGATAGATATATTGTTTGATAAACTAACAAATACTTATAAGTCAAAAGTTACAAATAGATCACCTTCAATTTATAATTTTTCAGCTTATCAAGACTTTCAGTTTGAGTCGTATGTCTATTGAAAACGATCATTCTATCTCACACAAATAGGAGTAAGGATTTACAATACATTCTACCTTTTCCATCGCCCATTTATGGGATTAAATTAAACATGTCGTTATTGTAGTAAGCACTTTTAGTTTGACCGAGAATTTTTACTATTTTTTAAAACATTTTTTTAAAAAACCTCCAAGTCCTCTTCATTTCTTATTCATGTTCATTATTTTTCTTACAAGAAAACCTTTGAAATTTATAATTTTTTATTAAAGAAGAAGTTAAAGGTGTTTTAGTCATTTTATCAAAAGAACAATTATACAACTAAGATCTACGATCATATTATGTCAAATGTTCGTATTTCAAATATATTTATTTTGGTAAACACATTAATACATATTTATTATTAGTTTTAATTAATACTTTTACTTAAACACGTAACTGCTTGAAAATGTTCAATCATCATATTATGATAATTAATTATTTACTATCAACTAATCCAAATGATTCTAACAATATATTTTGCTTTTTTGATAGATATTTTGTGTTTTAAAGTCGAAGGATTTGGAGATTGCTATAATGATGGAGATTGTGAACATTTTCGTAATTCGTATCATTGCATACCTGTTTGTAACGAAGGACTAATGTGTGAATGTGGTCTACAAATCAAAGATGAAGATCTTGGTATTACATATACAGATGATAATCTAAATTTATCCCCCTTTTAATTATTCAAATAATGTAATAATTATATTTTGTATTTTAATTATGATTTTTTTGCTTACAAGAAATCTATGAAATAAATTTATCCCCCTTTCAACAATTATTCAAATCAACTATGTATATGGTAAAAGTTAGTACTTAGAATGTAATATTCTCTAACATAAAGACATTAAAGTGAAAGGATAATTTAATCAAAACAAATAAATTATTATACTAGTAATAGATTAAGAAATTAAATGTGTAATGATACAACATACTTCCGTACAGAAGAATGATAATATAAAAGCAAAATTATATGAGCAGACTACAGCCTTGTTTTGATTAATGTGTCAAAAACTGTTGTAGTGACATTATACCAACATATGACACACAATTTCACTGTTATGGCCTATTTTAGGTTTCTTGCATGAAGTGGATGACAAAGAATAAATAACGAGGATGAAGTCGAACCGAGTAGATGAAGATTACACACAGTAAAGCTCTGCTCCGACTTCATTCAGTTTGTCGTTGTCTTTGACATCGCCTGCTTGACAGCCTCGGCATATGTCCTATGTTGGTAAGTGAGTGTGGATTCAAGCAAGTCCCATAGGGATGTCTTTGGGTTCCAACCTGGTAAATCAGTCAATCCAACAGTTAAATTATTTTCGGCTTTATGCAGTTGTCATTTTGCAATAGAGTAAGGAGACGGATTATTACCGAGCTGTCTGTTGATTATGGTCATGTCTGGAATTCGCTTGTCACTGTCATCATACCCCTCGCCATAAAATTCTTTAGAACTTACATCGACGGTGGGTGTTTCAAGAGGAGTTTCTCCACTCACCTTTGAGTACACCTGTTTTAACGCAAGAGAAGAAGCTGAGAATGCAGAACATATGCCGCGTGAAATGTAGTACTGAAGGCCAGAGAGGTAGGAGGAAAATGAAAAAGTGGCGTCACTCAATACCTGAGTCATCATTTCAGCTAGCTGCTTGACAGTAACTTCGTTATTAGGATTGCCGACGTTAAAGATATGGCCGTTGGCCCGAGCAGGATTTTCCTGAGAGAAAAATCGGATGAATCACTATACAACATAATACATTTTAAGAAGAATAGAGGGAATAGGTCAAAACTCACAATCATCAGGAAAACAGCTTCAATAGCATCCTTGATATATATGAAGGTTCTCTGCGAGTGTCCACCGTCCACTAGTTTTAGTGGTTCATGTCTTAATAGGTTCTACAAAAGAAATAAAGAGATGATGAAATTAGCACATATACTCTAGTAAACATCAGACGACTTCAAACTTAACCCAAAAAAAAAAAAGATGCATACATTACTAAAGCAAGCCAATACTCTTGGAACACCTTCACTAGGACCATCGATCCCGGGTATAAAATCCATCCTGGGGCCAATCCAATTGAAGGGCCTAACGATGGTGAATTCTAAGCCATTCTCAGCACCCTCAGCTGCAAACAAAATAAAGTGAGAAATATATGATAAGAAATTCAACTTTAGAACATCCAGATGAAGGTACAGTTGTACACACCATAGATCAATCTCTCAATCAATTGCTTTGCACAGGCATAGGACCACCTTTGCTTCTCAATAGGTCCAAAAATGCATGGAGATGCATCTTCCGAAAGAAGAAAATAAGCAGGATCCTAGAAATAATCAGGTAAGGATCAGAACATCTCCACAAAAGTAACGGTATCAGAAAGCATAATATGGTCAATGATACCACACCAACAACTAAACATATAATCCACTATGTGAGATCATGTTAAATACTCTTTCCACATTGCTAATTAAGATTCAAGTTAAACAGTAAATCAAGCAACTTCAAAGAACATAGCCTTGAAGTAATTAAACCTGTTCTTCTGGTTCTGGAAAATGGCGTCAATTCGTACATACACTCGCCAATTACCAACCTATTTTATTAGGTAAAATAATTTTACTAACATGGAAAATTCCCATTGCCAATTACTAACTTCTATGGTACATGGGTTTGACTGGGAAGATGATTCTAGGACTTATAAGCACACAAATCTCGAACTTTAATATTCTCTTGAGTTCTAAATACCTCACGATTCCCAAACCACTTCATTGAGCACTAGCTATTCATAAACTATTTTAGAGAAAGACAACTAGCTTTCTTAACATAGAGATGCACAAAAATGCAATATTAGCCCCAATAATATATCCATACTAATTCATTAATGCCTCCTAAACCTACATATAATAATGTCATGCAGTCCCAGTAGAATGAAAAATACACTGAATAGGCCTTCTGTTTCATGTTTAATTGACATCCGGTACCGAGCCTCGTTACCACATAATAGGGTGCTTTGTGGGATTACATTGGCTACTAAGATGGGGTGAGTTTGAACATAAATTATTAAACTCACACATAAGATTGAGAGGAACCGAAATTGGATGGACAAGTTGAGAATATATTTGGATTTCCATATGTTGTCACAACTCACAATCAATAAGACCTATCAGTCGCACACACCAGAAAAGCATTAAAGAAATACGTAAAGAGAAAATTGAGAAAAATAATAGTCTCAATTATCCTTTTGATCAAGAAACTTCCATTACAAGTCTTTTCTAATATAATATAATACCAAGAATGTTCCAGTTTAACTAACATGCTAATATCATTGACTAGGTTGGTTTGAGATTGTAGCTATTGCAGGCCTATATGTGGGATTTGAGACTCTGTAGTTTTGGAGAATCTTAATTTGTCCTAAAAGAAAAAAATGTGAAGTATTGGAATATAACAGGCTTAAATGACACACAATAGACATAGAGAGAATCCAGATAATTGATCCAACTGAATTGGGATTAAGGCATATTGATTATATTACTAGCATTTTTACACGAAAATACAGCATTGTTCGAATCAATCATACCATAGTACCACTTCTTATTTTCTTTTTCTTTTTGCTGAGAGAATAGGACATATCAACAATTAGAGGACAGTTCAGGAACTTCCATTATATGAAACATGACACAGAGAAAATAACAGATCAATAATTTGCACAAGTTTGGCATTTAACAAGAGTGATAACATGAAGAAAGTGAACTCTTACCTGCCGCAATGGGCTGTCTTCGGGCAAAAAGGCACCTATGGTTTTCCCATACACTTCACAAGTGGAAAAGTGAATGAGACGCTTTCCATTTTCTGAGCAGTACTTAACCTGAACAATCAATTACCATCAACTTCACACCTCAACTACCAACAGAAAAGGTGAAATCTTTCTGCAAGTGACATCCCACAAGCACAGAAATTGTGCTTTATGAGGTACAAATAGAATTCTCTCTTTATAAGAACTATGAAAAGTTAGAAATCCAACATGCATACCACTGGTAGAGCATCAATAAAGTTGCTGTAGATTGTGTCAAGCGGACGTGTATTATAATCAGCTGGAGTGCAGATCGCAGCAAGATTTACCGTCTATATCAAAAGAAAAAACAAAATTTAGCATTACTCAGGACTTCCTTCGTACTGCACTTTTGAGAAAACGCATCCAAAAGCATGCAGAAGTTCAAACTAGTCCATAATTACAACAAAGCTTAACTTAATTTCGGAAATTCTCTCCAGAATCCTGAACATAAAACAAGTTCAGATCATAATAGATCTCAATTTCACATTGCTAGTTCCAACATTCAGAAATTAACGTTAATTTTTACCAGATCATCAAGCTAATCTTGTAACAAACCTAATAAATGAAAACATAAATGGTAGAGTGTGAACTCTGAAAAATTCCGAGCTAATCAATGAGGAAGGAAAACAGTTTTTGTAGATAACAGAATAGCTTTGCTATCAGATCCATTAAGATTCACCTCTTTATGCTTTGAATTCACAAAATTTTCTATAAAATAACTACAAAAAGAAATGCATCAACTAAAAATATCAACCTAAACAACACTAATACTTCAAAATTCAGAAATTTCAGTAGCTCAGTTAGTTCGCTACACGAATTTTCAGAGTGAGAGTTCAAAATTCCGATAAAGTAGCGAATAAATTAAAGTCACATTCAGTCCACTGTGCTCCGATTCACATATAGAAGAAGAAAAATTACCAGATCTGCCATTTTGATGAGTCCTTCAAGGCGAGAATCATTCTTAATGTTAATTCTGTGGAACTGTATCCGTCCATTCCAAGGTAGAGAAGTCGGTTCAAGTAGATGCTTGATTTTATCACTGTAAACATCGACGGCGAGCACCGTGTGCTGCGTTTCCGACATGAGCTTCTCACATAAGTGAGAGCCAATGAAGCCACCGGCGCCGATCATGCAAATCGTCATCGGAGTGATCGGATTGCCGTCTAGATCTACCCTCCCTGCCATTTTTCCACAGAAAAATTCACTCTGTATAGTTGATTTTAGAAGTAGGGAAAAGGAGGGAGGAGAATCGCTTGTGATTTGACTCTGTTTTATACTTGCAATAATAATAAATAATAATAATAATAATAATAATCAGTGTTATATTATATAGTTTGTTTTATTTAAAAAAAAAATTAAGTAGATTATATTACATAGTATGTTTTCGTAATGTTTACATTATTATTATTTTCATGTTGACAAGTGACAAGTGCGAGGGAATATAGGTGTCAACGGCTGGATATTTCTAGTTTATGTTATTAAATAAATATTTTTTGATTTTGATTAATAAATTGAAGAAGTGACAAAAAGGTAAAAAGATATATTTATGAGAAGATTACGATAATTAAATTAGTGTTATCAATATGTGCTTGAAAATAGAATATCTGATTTTGATAAAATTTTACAGAAACACGAAGTAACTTAAATTTTTCAGAATCAGTACAAAAGATAAACAAAAATCAATTAAATAAAAATTAAAATCTATAAAAAACACATATCAGAATCTGGAAATTTTTAATAGGAAAAAGATCAAGTCCACTGAACTCACAGTGTCCCCTTAAGAAAATTATTCACCTCTAGTATCCGAGGTTTGATTTGGAATATGACCTCCTAGGGTAAAATGATCTCAATCACCAGAGTATAGATACCAAAAACTCTGGTGTCAGCGAACCAATCAACAACAGTAAAATACACGAAGTAATTTGTTGTGCAGAAGAAGAAGTAGAAGAGACTAGAAAATTCGTTTGGAAAAATTCTGAAGAGTGAAAGATATTTATAAGCAAGAGGAACAAGTTCCGAAAGCTTGCAACCCTTTCAGAATCCTCATAACCCACTACACCATTTTCGGCCTACAGCAACACCACGTAAGTGTAGCCTAAACTAGCAAAAAGTGTGGCCTTTGATAAAAGGCTACACTTTTGGACTTTCAGCAACACTTTTTAGGGGCTGCCCAAAAGAAGCGTAACCTTTGACATTAGGCAACACTTTTTAAATGTTGCCATCTTTGGCTACACTTATAAAGCGTTGCCAAATAGGTATAAGGGCACGCTTTGAAGACGTGCATTAGCAACACCTATTTTTTATTAGACTACACTTAAAAGCGTTGCCTTTTCAGATTTATTGGTGACACTTAAAAAGTGTTGCCTTTTATTGATCATCTATAGCAACACTTATAAAGTGTTACTTTATATCTCATATATAGCAACACTTATAAAGTACATGTAGCACAAATATATATATATTTACATACATACAAGTGACCTAAAACACAAAATTAACTAATCATTAAATCGAAGCTATATATTTTAAATAAACTTCGAGAAATATTTCATGTACAACCAAAACTTAGAAAGTGATTGCTTAAAGATCTCTAATATCAACAAGTTCCAAAAAACCAAAAGTGTCATTCAAACGTATATGACAACAGTACAAAAATTCTTCATCTTTCGCCACAATAGATCGAGTTTACTTGTAGCCAAATTCAAATTCAATTACCGGCATTTTCCTGCACATTCAAAATAAAATTATAAGTTTGTGAAATAATTGTGGAAGTGCATAATCAGAGAGAATTCACTGTAAGACAACCAATCCAAATCTAAATACAATTTCAATGTTAAAATTACACATTATCCAAAGATACTCTAATGCATAAATGTAAATCAGGATAGTAGTCGCAACAAACAAAGCATTGAAAATCGCACCAAATAATGTACTGACTCTCTAGTTAAATATGTATCTATGTAGAACAAAAGGAGATGGAATCTAACTTCATTAATCTAACACATCTCAAAATTTGCATAAAAGAAGCTAGAATTATCAAAGCAAAGTTATGAAGTTAAGATATATAAGTTAAATGTGAAAATTCAAACATTGAAAGAAACCATGAAATCCTTTCCTCACAATCTCATTACATAAGAAAATGCCTTTAAGGCCAGGGCAATGAAACCTGTCTTGCCATGTCGCTCCCCCCCCCCACACAAGGAGTAAGGAAATCATTATGCAGTACTTCAACATTAAAACGTCTTATATAGTGAAAATATACTTAAAAATCTATCTCCAAGGTTATCTCTAAATGTTTTTCCATAAAATAATAATTGGATAACTTCTAGAGGACTCTACCATAACTATTTGTACATTGCCTTCTTTACTTAAGCTAAGAGAGTACTAACTAATCACTAATGTTTTTATAGTTGTCTTTATGGTTTGTCAACCAAGGAGAGATCACTGGTATGCCCTACATTTTGTTCTCATTTGCTCTTTTCTCAAAATGTTAATATTCCACTATTTTTATCCTTACTAGCATACCTGAAGATACGAATTTCTTGACTAGCATGATTATGTGATATAAGGGAAGAACAAAATAATGGGGGGAGAAGGCTTACATAGATTAGATGTCAGCCTCCATCCATTTCAACTTCTGGAAATATGATAAATTAACTGAATTGCCAGAAAATTGGAAAACATAGTGTGAAACTATGTTTGATGAAGAGTATGGTAGAGTATATATTTCTCCTTCGAACTTGCTTCTATGCTCACATTTTTTAGACTCTAATGTTTTGTGCAACTGAGCCTACATAGTTATACTTGTGGCATAATCACGAACTCTAACACATTAACCGCTACTATGCATCTCAATTGATTTACATTACGTGATAGTCTAGACGCCTCATTACCGAAAACCATATTAAACAACATAATCTGGTTGAGGAATCATAATTAAACACACTATCTACTTACACGCAACATATCATATGCACAATACTCATTAATAACATTTTCCGACCACTTTCTAAGGAGGACAATATAACCAATCTGATCATTCTGTTATGGAAGAATGTGTAGACGTATCAATTACAACACATACACAGAAAGGTACTAGCATACAAATCATCAGGCAAAATACAAGTACATCTCTTACTATTTCAACAACATACATTAAACATGAACATAAGTTTTGACCGACAATCCATACTCACATATGTGGTTTTAGAACAAAGTTATGTGCTTTAATATACTGTCACTAACATAAGACAAAAAATTAAAGATATAAGATATGGAGTCAACATTCACAAATGAGATGCAACAAGGTGCCCATAAAGGATATTGGTGTCCATCACAGGCCCTCAATGTCTCATACAAATGCATTTTTTCTTTTCAAGGAACAAACAAAACTAGATTAAACCTATATGAATAAGAAGTTTTGTACTTTTCTGCTTCGGTAAATTCAGGGAATCACTTAGCTGCTCAATGTCCTATAGCACTTATTCAGAAACACATCGAACAACCAACCAATTATTATACTAATAAAGATAGGTAAGAAATAAACAATTACCTCATTATCAGGTTGTAAACGAGATTGAAATATAATGAGGATTGTCAGCAAGGTCTTAAGTTGAAGACTCTCATCAGTCAGTTCCTCGTGCTGAGAAAAGATATAGAAAAAGATTTGCGTTTAAATAATGCAATTATGGGGACCTTCAATGTTCTTCAATTGAGGTACCATCATCCTGCACTAGTTCTCTGAGTAGATCAACACAAGATTACAAACTAGTATGATCTGTCGAACATCACAAACAAATGAGGTTATATTCACCCAACTAAGCAGATAACCGAAAAACATTACAAGCCATCAAGAGCATGTGTTACTTGAAGCGGAAAAATTATGAATAAGACATCAAATGCTAGGCAGTAACACAAGTTAAGGGACATTTCATGAGCAAGATCAGGAAGAGAAACCACAAAACAAAACATTGAATGACAAGTAGGGGAATAACAACAATGAATACAAATTCTCAAATCTTCAAAGCGATATAACATCAGACCCGAGAAAGTAACTAATTAAGAAACAAAAATCTCATATTGAATCAACATCAACTCAAAGATAAATCAAATAAACGAAATAAACTCATCAGAACAACTTTTAAACAATCGTAATATCACTCTTAAAATAGAAAAAGAGGCGAAAAGAGTACTATAAGGAAAACGCAACATTACCTTTCTTCGCGCAGTGAACTCGAAAGGGAAGAGCAGGAAAATAATTTTCACTGCGAAACTCGAACACTAATGACAAATGAGAATTCGAGCAGAATCTTGAACTCGAACAAAGTTTTGAATTTCAGCTATAACAACCCAAACTAATCAATTACTTCTAAACACAAAACAAAAATTCAATCAATTGACTGCTTTTAGTACTAGATGATTAGTATAGAGTACCAAGGAATTACATCTGTACGATATTGGTACTTACTCTTGACGAAATTGGTTCTTCAGCTTATGTTCTTCATCTCAGCAACATTTTGTCAGCAACAACTCAGCTCAGCTCAGCTACTCCGATTTTTAGGTCCTCCGATTTTCAGCTCCTCCAATTTTCAGCTCTCTCAGTCTTCAGCTTCCTCTCTTCGATCTTCAGTATCTACTCGTCGATTTAAAGTTGTAGAGAAGAGAAATTGTGTGGATTTTTCAGATAGAAAGGACCTGCAGCTACAGTTCTGGAGAAGAGAAATAGCCCCAATTTGTTTTCTAATTCTCAAATAGGAAAGTCTTTAATAATGTTTTATCAATTATTTTTTTGGCCAATAAAAATATGGGAGGGAGATTAGAAAATGTTGGAGGGAATCTAATATTTTAGTGAAATTCTTTAGGCCACACTTCTAAAGTGTTGTTTTTACAATTATAAAAATAGGACCCTTTAAAAGTGTGGCCATATATATAAATAATTGTTGCCATTAATTTCATACTATGACAACGCTTATAAAGTGTAGCCTATACCATTAAAGGGTACACTTTACAAGTGTTGCCAATATTATTGTTGCCAAAAGTTAAAAATTTAGGCTACATTTTAAAAGTGTTCCCAAAAATATTTTAGGCAACACTTTTCAAGCGTTGCTCAGATTTAGTGTGGCCATAGACCTAAAATGGTGTAGTGACCATTAATGAAAGTTTGCAACCTTTCAAATGGTAATGACTGTTCCTGAAAGTTGCAACCTTTCAGAACAGTTATGGCGAGAATTTTAAATAAAATGGGAAAATTTTTTAAATTGGGTCGGATTAATCAACTAAAAAATTGAAACATTTCGATTAATTTCAACTAAATAACTGAAAACTTTTTCAACTAATTAATTGAAAATATATTGACCGTTTAATTTAATTAATTAAATAAATAATTAATCGATCATTTGCCGAAGCAGAGCGAGCGACGACGACGGCGCGAGGGAGGTCCCTCTTTCCAACCCTTTTAACAATTAATAGGAGTGTTTCTATATTTAAACTCTCCTATTTTTCTTTTCACCACCGATGAGGGATAAATGCCTTTTCATTAAAGCATAAGAGGACTTTTCAAGTTTCCAACTCTTCAAGTTCTCAACTTTTCAAATTTCTCTCTTTCCCTCTATTTCTCATAAATTCTTGCTACATACCCAACAATCCCCCACATTGATGGAGAATGGTTATAACATAGGAATGCACAAACAAGTGTGTACTTTACAAGTAAGGATTAATTGCATCTGGATAAGTAGGTTTTCCATTGGACTTTCCATAGTGAACATATGTCGGATATACTCGGCCAATCGGTAGATGTGATATCTTTGAACCGTAGAGCTTTAATGTATACCTAAACAACCATATGTCACACAATTAACTCTTTACTGTTTATGGTTCTTACGGTTGTGTTCGTTTCACCCATGAACACCTTCTTATTTCATGAGTGTATAGAGAATAGACTTTTGACATAAAATTCTCTTTGAAACGGCTTCCACTTCACACTCACATAGGTGATTTCTAACCGTGTCATCTCGTAGATACACTATTTGGTCAAATCTACCAAACTTAGCAAATCATTAAAAACTTTAAGCTTTTATTACCTTATTAACAAGCCTTAAAGTCTTAACCTTGTTCCTGAACATTGTCTTCATCATGAGAATGGATTGAGTTAATTGACAATGTTGAACCGTCAGCTACAACTTTATTTTTCTTCTTGAATCTAGCTCTTGGGATCTCCAGTCT